>VXBT01000986.1:143448-291190 GCA_013400235.1 Oriolus oriolus
CCTTCCCGCACCTTCCCTTCCCGCACCTTCCCGCACCTTCCCGCACCTTCCCTTCCCACTTCTACCATTCCACCCTCTGACACCAGAATTTGCCAGTCCCCTGTGAGTGAAGATCTTTAAATTTTTTGACCAAATGGAAAGAATAAAGAATTGGATGTCAAGATATGTATGACCTAAAGCCCAAAGACACGACTGCTGATACTGTGCTGCCTTATTTCTCTTAAGGACTTCAGAGTTTTTTTAAAATGGAAAGTATATAATACCCAAAGATATTGGAGAAGCACCACAGAGAAACATGGGACCATGTGTCTTTCTGTACCCATGTGACTGCTCCTCCTCTGTTTCCAAGAATTTCTTTTGTATTACGGTCTTGAGGAGGAACTGGACTGTGTTTCAGATGGCGTTGGGATTGCAGGACTTCTGGAATCTGGCTGACTTTTTGTGACATTAATTTGTCAAACTGACTGGTCCATCCCATCCTTACCCACACCATGCTTGGCTCCACGAGGGACCAATTTTCATGGGTATCAAAATTCCACACCAGCCAAAGAAAGGTCTATAAGCATATAATATGATTTAACATATAATAGTTTAGTCCTTTCTAAAAAAAAAGAAAAATAGATGTTTTCAGAGGAAAAGGAATGCTACAGCTTGACAGAAAAAGTTTAGCAGCAGCTCTGTGTGACCCAGGGTAGATGTTTAGTAAAACTGAGAGAAAATTACCTACTGGCATTTGCTAGAATAGGAAAAATTCATTTCGCTTAAGATTTTGCTGTCATTAGCTCACTTTAAAAGTGTAGTGGCAGAAAGGAGGGAAAGATATTAGGAAGGAAATGATGCATAGGTGTTTTTGCAAAGCTTGGCACATCACCACTTTGGACTGGCTGAAACTTTAAAAAAATGTTATGATTATAACAGTACATTGTGGTTATTTTTTAATTAAAAAAAGGTGGGACATGTTTCACTTTTCCACTGCAATTTCTGCCGTCACATAATTTGTTGTTTATATTGATTTATTACAAGTCTCTCTAACTCTGTGCTTTTCTAAAAAAAAAAAGAAAAAGAAAAAGAAAAGAACTTTTTTAAACTATACATCAGTGCTTGTGAATGTCCCAAGATATGATAACCTTAGGCATATGTTGTAGGTTTTCATCTCAAGCAACTGATTCCCAAAGTACAATGACAGGAATTCAAGTTAGTAAGTAACAGGGCCTTTATTTCCCCAGAGATACAAGTGTGGAAGTCAGGGGAAATACAATGACGTTGTTAATGTTTTATTTATAACCGTTGGTAGTCCCACCCTTGGCTACATTGTCTGAGCTGCTACTGTTATTTTCATAAAAAGCACAACAGGCAATTTCTATTTTATACAGATGATTTATTTCTACATGTGTGAGGAGGAAAAAACCATTTTTATTGGCTGTTCGTGATCTATTAAAAGAATCTTGTCATAATAATTTATGCCTTAAAACACTTTGATTAGGTGAGCTAGATTAATTGGGTAAATTTTGAAGGTGTAAGATTCTGGACATTCCTTTTCATCCCATGAAAGATGATCTAACTTTAACCATTACTTCTGTGCTGATAAATACTCTAAAGTTGCGAAGGTGTTAGGGACTTCAAGAAGCCATCACAGGACTTTGCTTGCTTTAGCATAACTGATTGCCAGTTGTTCAATATAATTCCTGATATTTTATAAAAGAACTTATTTTGTAAAAAAGAACTGAGATTATAGGAAGCACAGTTAGACTCACAGTTCATAATTCCTTTCCCAAAATCAAACCAATTAAATCTGCTTAACATTGTTTTTAAATGGCTACAGGGCATCATTTGCTGAAGAATTAGATATGCATCTGTCAGTATATTTTAAGAAATTACGACATTCTTGAATTTTTGGCACAGTCACAGTTAGGAAGTATTTGAGAGTAACTCATGCCATGAGGGTGTCATGAAACACAACTTACTAAGTTCAAACAACATTTAAATATTTGGCCATCTGTTGGTTTATCCAAGCTTTCCAAAATTTGCCCATGATGTTCTGTATGAAAACACTTCATTAAGTACTTAGCCAGTTACCAAGTCTGAAGTGAACTCAATCTGACAGAAACATCACAAATCTTTGTAATGTGATTTTAAATATCCAACTAAAGTAACCTGAAGCCAATTAATAGTAAGTTGTGTGATTCAGCTGCTAATCAAGTAAACTGTTAGTTGGAAAAGTAACAGAACAGGGTTTTGCTTTTAAGGTATTTTGCAGATCAAGCAGGGTGTTTCACTTACAGTACTGCTTAAAATAAAGGAAATCTTCAGGTTCCATCTCGAAGGACTCCTGTGAACTCCGGTGAGATGAACTCATGCCAATATTATGAAATATGGCGGTCTCCTGAACTGACATATGAATGAAGGCCTGGAAGACTTTGAATGGTATCAGAGGATGAGTACTTAAAAAGTAACTAGGAAGTTGTAAAAAGTGTCTAAGGTATTTTAGATCATGCAGATAGAGACTTCAGACATCCCTACAGATATCCAGGACTGAGAACAGGAAGATCCTGTCTGAAAAGCAGTCAAAGAACAACCTTAATAAAAGAGCTTCTTGAGAGCTGTGGAGCAAAAGGGAAGATCATATGCTATAGAGTGAAGAATTATTTGGACTTTTCTTTTCTTCATGAGGCAGTAATGAACCCTGAAGGAAATAGAATTTGGCTTTACCAGAGAATGAAGTTATTAAGGAGAAGAGGGATTCTGAAACAGCTGCTGCATCTGACAATAGGTAAATCTCACTGCTACAGAGACCTGGTGTGGCCACATTTCAGATATATTTGGGGGAACCCTCTTAGTGGATTTGGTAAAGTTTCCAGGCTGTTTAATAGGGACCAAGTCACAAAGACAGAAGTGTAACATAAATGGGGCAAGTGTTTTATGTTTGATGTGAATTTTTTTCTGGATTATCATGCAGAAGTCCAATCAGTCTGTTTGTCTGTGTCTTTGCTCACTCTCAGCTATTGGAAAAAGCAAATGTACAGCTGAATTTTAGCAGGGTCATGTAGCAAAATGTATGGTAAACAGGATAGGATGGAGAGCTATGATAAGATGCAGTCTGAGATATCTTGTCTTACTAAATATTTGAATTTACTACCACAGAATGACAGAAAGGCTGAAGTTGGAAGGGACCTCTGGAGATCATCTGGTCCACTCCCTTGCTAAACAGGACTATGTACAGCTGGTTGTCCAGGACCATGTCCAGGTGACTTAAATATCTCCAGGGTTAGAGATTCCACAATCTCCCTGAGCAACCTGAGCCAGGGCTCAGTCACCCTTACAGTAAAGTATGTGTCCTGATACTCAGATGGAACAGGTAAAGATGCAGGGAATGATCTGGACTGCACACTTGCAATGTTTGGAGGTAGTTAAGGAGAAGTCTAAGCGACCTGATGCAATCTCATTTCATGTGGTTGTGCAGTGCTCCTGTGTGCTGAGGATAAGGCTGAGAATAAGATTTCTACTATTGCACAGAGACTAGAAAATGAAAGGCTTTTTTAGGCAGTTAGTAGGAAATTACTATCTAAATTAGAATTAAGTTTAGACTCAATTTATGCAGATGTGTTGACAGATTACATAGAGTGGAATAGATGGGAATTATACTGATCCCAATAAAATACATTTATGCAGAGATAAGACCTTAATAGGCACCTTTTGCCACATGGTGCAGGGTCTGTGCAGCAATAATCAATTTGCCATCACAGGAAAAGTCATACAGTGACAAGAGGTAAGTTTGGGAGACCTGACAGATCTTTTTTAACCCCCTGAGATCACACTGCTTTTTACCTAATACATTCATGGAAACCTTTTCTTCCACTAGCAGTAATGCCAGTGTTCCCTTACTTCTTTACTGTTCAAATCATGCTAAAATTGAACAATAGCTGCCTAGGGAACTTGATTATCCACTGCATTACTGATGATCTTCGAAGTGTAACATTTGATTACTTCGTTATGCAATACACTATATGTCAGTAGTTTCTTTCTGTTTCCACTTCTGCATTTCTAAATATATTTAATTCAATTGTGCTTTCTTATTGTACTAAGCCTTTTTTTCCCTTGGCTGGGACTGAAATGCAGAAAATAACATACAAATTATGAGCTCAAAATAATTAGATATTGATAATTTCCAAAGCAAGAAGGGCATGTTAGAATGTGTTCTCTGTAAAATGCTGGTGATGCCCTGTGCTCCACACTCAACACTTCAAAAGTGATTTGGGTTCTTTGTGAGACACCCAGGGTCTTAGACAATTTATCTTTACCCAGGTATAACCTTAAGAATATTTTTCTGTCTCTCCAATAAGAGGAGAGAAAAAGTGCTTCCTTTATCTTCCAGTAACAAATCCTGAATAGTTTCTTGTTCCAGAAGTGCAATGTACATTAACTTTAGAGGTTCCATGTAAGTTTTTTTCGCATCAAATTATCATATAGGCAGACTTGACCTGCCAATATGCTGACCACTTTTCTTGACCCAGTAGGGTGGTTAAACAAATACTCCAGTGGACTCTGGTCTGAATTTCCCTTGACTAAGGACAGCCCTAAGGCAGGGCTAGGTCGTCACATTATTGATGAGCCCATATCAAGGCATATAAACAAGTGGTGCTGTCTTAGCCAAAGAACAATGAGACAAGCAAAAGAACAAATGGGCAGCTAGTAATCTGATCCAAAATGTCCCTCATCAGTGTGAAATACTGAGTACCCTAGTGGTTTTGATTATATATCACTTACTGTTTTGAATAAACAAGCCCCAAATATAGTGATAATCCAAAACCAGACCACACGAGTATTTGGATCCATTTTTGTGACAAGCTGTAATTTGTTCCAGGAGAGAAAAAATAATAAATCATTCTCAATTTGTGTTGTTTTGATTTTTCCCTCTTGACATCATGACTTTTAAGATGCTTAAGTATAATCCTTCCTTGTATTTTCTGCCCATGCTAGTCTCACTTTCAAGGGAGCACTAAGATAAGAAGAAGCTTCTGTAAGGGATTGATTGTCTGGTGAGAGTCAAGACCATGTCATGGCTGGAGAACAAAACAATGATGTTTTTATCCAACTTTCCTTCAAGACTTTAAAGAAGAATTGATAGGAACTTGCCAGGACCATCCTGTGGCAAACTGCATGAGGTTTTTGTGCTTTAGCCTGTCATGCACATTGCTTTTGTTATTGCACTGAAGGAGCAGGGTTTACTGGATACTGACTGCTCATAAACCAGTGCAGAGCAGACAAATCGGGGCCTTGGTGAAACTGTCTGCTGTGTTTCTCAAGAAGGTATAGCCAACTCGTACGTCATAATCTAACTTAAAAAAAGCTCATGTCTTGGTAGTGGGTAGAAGCAGTTAGGCATTTCTCAGGAAACTGATTTTTATTAGAAAACTGCAGTTGAAATCAAAAATCTTTTGAGAAATATGCTGCATTAGATAAAGATTTCCAAAGAAAAGACTTCTCAAAGCTGAGATAGAGCCATTTTTGGCATGGGTTTTGGTGTGCAGAATGAGCAATTCTGTTTTGTCCAAGATATTTAAACAAGGTCAGTTTGTCAGCATTTATCTTGCTCCTTTGAAATTACTACTTTGAAAGAACTCCTAACTTTGGGAGGCTGGGTCACATCGAAGCTGTTTTCCTAGGGCTATGTGACCAGTTCTCTCCTTATTTTTGTAGTTATCTGACATAAAGAGAAGGAAAGAAAAAGAGGAAGCAAGGAAAAAGAGGAAAAAAGGTGGTGTAGACACATTGAGAACTAGATCAAAACTCAGGAATTATGTAGGAAATGGAGAGTTTAAGCTGAAACGAAATGCGCACAAATAAAAGTACACATCACACAACTTCAAACACTCAAATGCCATAGAAAATTCACTCTATGAATTCTTCATGTTTCCGGACTTTCATGGTTCCAACTACACCCAGATTTACTCTGTTTTGACCAGAGCTGAGTGTCTGAGCCTAAGTTGCAATCTGGATAGTAAGTATTCCTTTGCCTGTGTTCCCTGATGGGCCCAACACATCTAATGTATTCTGGGCATGTACAATACACGCAGACGGGTTTGGCTGACACTTTTTTTTAAATGACAACCTAAGGCTTTATAATGGTACTTTTTACACAACAACTCAATGGGCTTTGGCACCATCTGACAGGACTTTTGCTGTGCTCAATTTCCTACACGCACTGAGTAAACTGGAAACCGGGATGGGAACTGTTCTGACATTGTTTCTGACCATTTAACTAGACCATCATGCTCCTCAGCATGCTTTTCCTTTCTGGCCTGAATATTTGTCTGCACAGAGTAGAAGCATTTTTTTAATAGATCACTTTTTTTTCGTAGGAGTCCAAGTAGCAGAAGGAAAGATTTAATCTTGGAAGAGCGACACTCTGAATGCACACTGGCTCAACGACACATAAGGTGCCTTGATTTATTCTCTGCTTTGTTGCCTAGCTTAGAGCCATTGTAATGACCAAAATACAAAACTGCCATGCCAGTTCCAAAATGTATTTTCCCTGCCCAAAGCTGGGAAATTTTTGTAAGGAAATTGTAACTCCCTGTCCAAAGCAAAGGGCAACCAGCTGCCGAACACTGAACTCTTTTAACCAGTGCTTTCCAAAGGAAATGTCATATTTATGGTTTAAATAGGTCTTTTAAGTTCATTATTATAGTTTAGAAGATTTCAGATATATCAGAAATCGTTTTAGCCTGGCAGCTCAAAGTAGTTATTCTTTTAAAATGCTAACTAACTTCTGGGATAGCAATTCGAAAATAGTCACAGAAAATAAATGTTTTGTACCTGTCGGAACTGGCAGTGATTGTTTGGTTTTGGGTTTTTTTTCTGTTTTGTTTCGTATTTTTCATTTCAAATTGTCTCACAGTTTGGCAAGTCTTGCTTTAAGATGCACTACACTATTATTATTACTATTATTACTGTTGTACACTACTATTACTATTATTAATATTATTATTCTAAACAAGACTAGACCCATCAGAGAAAACAAATCTGGACCTAAGTGGTTTTTCCTTTTGTGTGTTTTGCAGCTTTACAGCTTTGTGGGTTTAAAAGTGCTCTCAATGAAAGGATTAAAAAAAGGTAGCTGGAATGGGTTTTTTCCATATTAAGGAAGTTGTGATGTGTAGACAAGGAAGGAATGAGAGAGAGAAAAAAGGGAGAGAGGCAGAGAAGGGTGAAAGCCCCAAGGGAGTGAAGGAACATAATATGGAGTATAGTTTTACATATGATTATAGTAGAGACATGTTCATTTGTGATGTGAGAGTCTAAAGAGGAACGTCTGAAAGATCTGCAGTGTTTGTGATGTTAGGTTTAAGTGAGAACTCTTGTAGAAACTGTATTACAATCACATACTGAATTAAATTACCTTTAAAAGTAGTGTTCCCACCCAAATTCTGTCCTCAGCCACAAGTGCAGAAGATGTTAATTGTTCAGAACTTGAGAATCATCCAGTGGAAGGCCACTAGAATGCTCAGGAGGACCAGCACTCTTGCACTTTGGGAAAAGCATGAGGGATGCGAGCTTGTTCAGCCTGGATAGGGGATAGTTTTGGGGGGATCTAACAGCAGTGCCCTTGTACAGGGCACTCATCAGGAGACAGAGACGGGTTCTTTGAGGAGGTGCATGGCAAGTGAACAAGAAACTACAGTGGTACGTTGGAACAGAAGAACTATGAAGTTGTACAAAACAAAAACAAACCAGCACCCAGATACCTTGAGGACTGTCAAGCAGTGTAGCAGGTTGCCCAGAGGGGCTGTGCTATCTCTATCAGGTTTTCAAACCCCACAGTACCCAGCCCTCAGCAACCTGATCTGACCTCAGAGCTACCCTGCTTCCACCTGAATAATACTGTGATCATGTTATCCTATGGCTGCTTCCCAAATGCCAACACCACTGTTAGAGGTGAAATATGGTAATGTACATTTAATCAGAAAGTTGTCTGAGAGTGTGACCAACTGTTGAACCAAATAGGAACTGAGGTACCGTGTCATGTATGATTTCTAGGACTTCCTTCCTCCTTTTCTCAGTAGGTGTTTTATTTTCCAACCTGCAAACAGACACCTCCAGTGGCTGGATTTTACACATCACAGATTGCAACTTCTCCTACAATAAACCCTCAGAAGAGCTTTGCACACAAAGGCGATTGTGCCACTTGACCTGAGCACCAAGCCTGGCTGTTTTATGATCTGGTATAGATTTAGCCTCTGGGCATCATCATTTGCTGCATGGCAGCGTGCTCAGGGCAAGGGCACGCATAGGTGGGCTCTTCACCCACGTGGCAGGCATATGAACATGGGATATTCTGAAAGTAAAGCATGTTCCCATGCTGCTTTTAAGATGCTTATATTAAAGACAGATAGCCACAGCTATAGCACCAAGGGCTGAAATCCTTGACAGCACTTAACTGGCTTCATAAAAATCAGGAAAACATACAGGCTTACAGGGAAAAAGATGACCATATCCTCAGAGCTATGTGAAATCAGGCTGTTGGATTATACCAATCTCTAATTAGTTCTCTCTCTTTCAGACTGCTCTGAGAAAGCATGTGCTGCTAAGTTAGCACTGTAAAATACCTATGAAATACATTTTCTGTGGAAGAAGAACAGAACATACACAAAAGAAATCTGTAATTCTCAACATTTTTTATGAGCAGGGTCCCTTTATGGCCTCATTTGTCTCTATGTAACCTTTGATTGCCTAACTAGCTTTAATTGCTGGCTCTATTTGAAGTCCTGCTGGACTGGAGAGTTAAGTGACAAATATAGTAGCTGTCTCCCAGTATAAGCAGTCTCTCTTGTGCCCTAGATTACTTGACTTGCTGCTGACTATATGTTGGCATATTGTATTTGATTTCTTGAGAATTTTTTAAAATATATGTAAGTAATTTGATCCACTTATTTATTTAAAACAACTAAAGCTGTTATGCATGATTTGGGAAAAACAGAATTAGATTCTTGCTCTTTTCCATCACATTAAGCAAAACAATATAAGTGCCATAGTTTTAAGAGTCATGTGTTTATAAGTCATTCCCTGGTCACAGGAGCACTCATATCATCATAATATCTCATGAGCCATTTGTGTACTCTCAAGGTATTCTTTGGAATAGAATGGCACACAAAAGAAGCAATTTTTAATTACATTTTTTCAATTACAGCACCATCCTTGTCAAATGTAATGGATGAGCAATTACCATTTCATTTAGTCTGACTATGGAACCAGACATAGTTAGTCAGGAATGCGAGGTTAAAGAGACTTTTATGTGTTTCCATGTCTTGATAAAGAAAGAAAGTCTCTCTAGGTTCATCAGCCACCGTCTTTACATCTTCTATGTGGATTTTTTGCATCCTGTAAACCCTGCTTCAGATCTGACTTTTAACTTTGGGTTAATAGTGCAACTTTATCTTCCTGACTGTTGCTTATGTACTTCTGGTTTTCCTCTCGGTAAAACAGCAGTAAAATATAGATGTAGCATTCTTCAAAATAAAAGGTAAGTAAGAAAGAGAAGAAACCTATTCCTCCTAGAAAATTTTTTTCCACTACAATTTCTAAGTTCTCCACAATATATTTTTACAACAAAAAACCCCAAAACTGAATGATTGAATTCTTGTACACTTTTTTCAGGAGCATTATACTTGTATATACTACTCTAGTAAACTCCATATAACTACTCAGCTGAGCTGGGCTTATATTGCTTTGCTCAAACTGTACCAAGCAGCCTGGAGAACTGCCTTCTTGAACCAGGAGAATCATTCCATCTACATGCTAGAAAGTCAGTGAATGTTCTGTAACTCTCTTCCCTGGGTGTCTTGGAATGTTATTACTTGGCACAGCTTAAAAATACCACTTGAAAAAGAAAAAAAGAAGTGTGATTTAGGGCCAGATTCACTGACACATTCCAGTTGCTTTGTGCTTGTCTGGTGATAGAAAACAGCAGTAAACTAACAAGCTGAAGTGGATTTATGATTGCTTTGCATATCTGACATGGCATGGGGCTATTACAGCATACCAGAGGGAGTGCTCTCTTCCTTAGTGATGGGCTAGAGATAAAGGGAAAGGGTGTTTGTTCTTGTTTATAACAGAATTCCTGGTGATATGAAATAAAATCATAAATCCCCTTGTATACTCATGGTATTTTAGTATTGATTAAATTGTCTTCGCCTGCTAATTTTTGGCAGATATTAGGACAGCAGAAATGTCCTTTTGAGACTAAAATGGCAATGAACCCACTGATACAAGAAATGTTTGAAAGCATTTTTAAGCAAAGATTGTGTGTGTATATCACATAGTAAATGGCATGTGGTGTGGGATCCACATCCTTCCTGTTCACATAACTCTAGCTGATCCAGCCTAAATGAGAAAGTCCATTGCTCTCAAGAAGGAATGTCACCAATGTCACGCAGAGCAAATACATTTGAGTATGTCTGTCTGACATGGGACATAAAAGGTTTCACTGAGCCCCAGCAGCGTGAATTGCGCAGTGGAGGGCCTTTGTCATCTCAGTTGAGGAATGCCTTAGACGTTCAATTGGCCTTGGCATCTCTGACACAGCGATAAGTGTGCACAAATATTTCACCAAGCACCAATTATTTAGAAAATGAAGTACTTGTATGTTTTGCCAGGCAATGACTCGGGTGTGCATGGTCTAACAAATGCAGTCAGATTTCCCTCATTAAGGTTTTACTTCCCTGCATTTGGAGTATTTTCCTTGAGACAGTGTCACTGCTATTTGAGAACCATAGGTTTATATATTAAGAATTTTATACTCTGAAATATGGCTTTTGTGTGACGCTTGTGTGGTCCCCTATGAAACAATCAGGTTGTAGGACTCTGTTGAGATACGGAGAGCTCTTCTTCTGGCAGCTGTACGGAGTGAATCTACCAGCTGGGAATGTATTACACTGAAATATTTCTCAAAGTAGAGGGGACTGTAAAGAAAGACTAAGTCATTCTGTGAGGGGCCAAACCGAACTTGCCGTGTAAGGGAGCCATATGTACCCAGGACATGTGTGAGCACGAATGAGACCTGCGTAAGACTGATGCTGCGTGAGACCTGCAATCAAAGCAAGAAGGAGAAGAGGATGTGACTATAGGCTCAGCTCCTTCTGTGTCAGTATGCTGGCAGACACAGGGATATATTTCTGACATTGGTGCTAGTCACATAATTCCTGGCTGGATGGCATGCCCAGCTCTTATCCCTGAACATGCTGTTCAAGCAAGGGCTATGCACATGAGCCAGTATCTCCAGATGAAATGCAGAAAAGTTGTTTTTTTTCTGGTGGCTGTCTCCGCTGGTAACCAAAATCAAATCAGCTTTAGACCCCGAGACTCTAGTTTGAGCACAGCTATCCTTAGAAAGGCCTCAGTTGTCAGATAGCTGTTTTTCTGGCATCTTACAAGAAAGTCTAATTCAACATTTAAAAAGCTAATTCTAATATTGTTCCTTGAAAACAGTGCAAACTTAAAGTTTAGTTGACATGTGTTATTTAATCAACAGTTCGTGGGGGAAAATACAAATACCTTTTATCTCTGATGAAAATATAAATAGAAATATCTCAGCATTGTGAAATAGCTGAATGGTATGATGTACATAAACATCCACAGCATTTTTTGGCCTGTTTTTCAAGACCTCCTCTGTCTTGTCAGAATGCTCAGGGTGATATATCAGCAGTCTGAATGAGAATAGATTGTTGCTGCAGATCATAAAATTTCATTATGGTAGAACTTTAATCTGAGATAAACTTGAATGTCTCTGATGGAAAAATAAGTGACCACCAAAGCAGCCTGGCCACCCAAGCCAGGGTTGATGTGGTTACAGATACTTTGTTAAAAGCCAGATGTAATGAAATAAATTCTTAATTCTCTTTGTGTCAGATAAGCTCGTTGTGAAAAATTATTTCGGACTCAGATATTTAAGAGATATTCTATACATTTTCCAGATACCCTATCTATTGTGGTCTCTTTCTTAATCTTTCTCCCTCTTTACTCTTGTAAACACATGTATCTTTACAATTTCCATCATTTATGCATCAGTCTTGCCTTTCCTGTTCACTGATTTGTCACCATATCAACTTTGTCACTGTGTCCATAATATCTAGTGGACAACTGAGGGCAAAGTAGCTACTAAAGATGCTGTTGGTGGCCGATAGCATAATTCTGCCTGTAAGTGCAGCATGTGCTGGCTTTTATGAGAAACATGTTCCAATGCTGCATATTAGCAAGCGTTGCAAACAAAGCAGAGTTGTAGCTCAAAGCTATGGCTATTTCAAATCTGGTCCTGAATCTGGGAAATCATGTATTGCTTTGTTCCCATTAAACATATGATATTTCATTAGTAGTAGAAAAGTAAAAGATAAATTGCAGTCTGGATCCTTGCAGGAAGAAGGACTAAGTGGATGATGAAAGTAGTTAATCTCTGTATGCCAAAACCTGGCTGGAGTAGATTTCAGATTCAAAATACAATGTGCAATTCTGACTCAAATACCTGGAAGACCCATTGCTTTAAATTAAGAATTTCAGTAATGAATGTGGCCAAGCCATGCATAAATGAGTTTTTCATGTGGGATTCAGAACGTGGAAGATAATGGGCCCGTCATACCTATCTCATGTGAAGTGGGCAATCCTGGCTGCTTCACTGGGGCTGTTCATGTGTGTGAGGATTACTGGAAAGAATAAATGTTTCTAGGATCATGCTCAACTCTGGTTTCAAGTCAGCAGAGATACTGACCATGCTGCATATTTTGATTGACAATCCAACCACCTTTTTGCTGGAACAAAAATGACTGTAACACGGTATGCTGCGTATCAAACATTTAAAAACTGTAAATTAGGGTCCGAGAGACCGACTAGAAATCACAGGCATAACACAAACAAAATTTTATTTTTTTAATTCTGTATTTCATATGGCTGCTTTGAGTTTAGAGCATAACAAAACCACCACTGTTTTCTAAGCCTTCCTTTTGCTAGAGAAGGGCTAAGCATTTCCTTGAGAATATCACCACAAGGCATGCAACTAGCTCTTTATGAGCAAGATCAGGTTCTGTAAATGCAGTCACTGAGAGATGGGGCTGCAAATTATGGCCTGAGTAAAGTGTGGGGAGAAGGATAGGAGAGGCACAAGTAGCTTGAAAAAGGATAGGTAATCTGCAGGACCCGGCTTCCCTCTTCCTGCTTCTCAGTAAGGCACAGGCTTGAGACTTGCTCAGCCCATATATTCCAGGCCATAGAGATAAAGAAGTTTACCCAAGCTCTCACTGAGTAAACCACATCATAATGGGAACTTTTTTGTTTCCCTGAACCTTCCAGTACTCAGCCTGGGGCAAATTAACTCTCACCACGCATAGCGTAGTGCTGCGCTTAATCATGCAATTGAGACCATGGAGGAAGAGAACACAGGAAACCTTTATTTTTCTACAGAACTGATACAGTACAGGCAGAGTCTGCACAATAATGCTTCATTTACTGCCTTTCTCTCGTTATTTACCTCTTGGTGACCTAGCAGAAGCAGAGGTCACTCAGTTGTATGGTTGCTCTGAGTTCTGAAGCAAATGTAGGAGACTGCCAGTTTTTCATTGTTTTCCCACAGTTTATCATGGCTCTGCAATATGAATCTCTGCAGTGTTCTGAGAGAGGGAAAGGTTGTCTAGAGGGACTGCCACTGCCCTCCCTCATCATCACACAGATTGGCTCTTTTCACGTCCGTAGCTACATAAGGGAAGACAGAAATGATGAAAAATATCTTCCAGGACAGATTGACACCATGCAAAATAGTTACAGAATTTCTGTCTACCTCAGAATCACTTTAATGCTGAATCATTAATCCTGATTGGATGATTGTCATGATACATGTGAGAGGTATTTGTTCAGAACATTTTTATTTCATATCATCCTCTGAAACGTGTACCTCAAGAGATTTTAAAAAGTTTTTTGTCTGTAAAGGCTTCTACAGGAAGTTACTATCTTTTGTGGGTTGGATGATTAAGGCATGGATGATTAAGTCAGCCTTAGTAAGAAATCATATTCATATTTCAGTTTTCTTCCTTTCCAAAGTGTGTTTGGGCTAAATGTTATCTGTGGATACATTTGCTGTACATTATCAGTCATTTGTATTTGTTCTGGCTGTTTCTCAAAGGGCATCTGATGGCTCAGACTGTTTTTTTCTAGTGGGTCCTTCACCTGCTAGAGACAAGAATCTTTAATTCAGGCAAAGAAAAAAAATCTCTGTTTTGCTTTTTTGGGTTTTTTTCCCTATCATTTTGTGTTTTATTTTACATTTGTAACTTCTCCATTTGGATTTTTCTTCCAGAGCACACTTGCGTGTTTTGCCGTCTCTATTTCCATGAAATAGCTACCACAGTCTTAAACATGACGCAAGTGAAGTTTACACTGCCAAGAACATAACTTCCCAAGAACCGCTGGATCTTGGCCACAGGGCTGATTATGTGCTTCTGTTTAGTGTGAACTAAGCAAGCATCTCCACGTAAAACCTTAGTGCAGTTTAGGAGATATTTGTCTTCAGGTATTGTTCCCTGTGTGGAGGTGCCATGCTTGACTCCCTGCATGTCACAGGTCCTCACATATTCCCCAGGAATCCCCCAACCTCAGCGGTCCTTGACAGACACTTGTGCACTCCAGGACATGTAAAATGCACCCTCAGTTCGCTGCTACCTAATGGTCATTGTGGCAGGCTGAGATTCAGGAATTGCACTGGGAGGAAAGAATGGCAGAAGATAACAATTCTCAGGATCTTCAGATGGTGAACTCAGTAAAATACAGTGAATTACTTTTATTTACTCTTTTTCATAACCACTAATTTCACACTGATTGCTGATGGCTGTATACTCTTGTCCCATGTCAGCAAAATTATTAGACCCTAAGTAACCCCATTCATCATGCTCTTTTTAACCTAAGTCGTTTTCCAGGTTGACATGAAAACATCTGGTTCTCTGCATGGTTGACACATAAACATCTGGTCCTCTGCGTGGCTGAGCACTGGATTTGGCTGGAGCCTTTAACAGATCTCCACTCATTTAAATGTACATAGGACTCATAATCAGCTTGGAATAATATTCATCGTGATCCTTTCATTTAGACTGTCATGTAAGTTCTTATTTTGTCTTGAAAACATCACTGGAAGGTGATTCTTTTGGAAGTGTATGTTTCTTAGCTCTGTGTCCTGCTTATTTTAAATACACTAAGCTTGATTCACTTCTCAGATATATAAATATATCATTAATGTAATTGCATTGCATTCCCTAGTCCTTTGTTGGAAGCATTCTGGGACAAGCGAGTGCAAAATCTGACCTTCTGGTGATTGATTCTATGGTATTCAATCTCAAGCTTGTAAAAATGAAAAAGAAAATAATAAAAATTAATAAAAAGTTATAATGCTAGATGTGTTTCAGGTGAAAAATGATTCCAAATTAAAATAATCTTGCTTAAATGCCTAAATGTTAATATTTTTATTTGGCAGAAGGACAGAGGTAAGATAGCTCAGTTTTCCAAGGTTTTGGCTGTGTTACTTGAGTATACAACATTATAAAACCTTGTGTAAACTAGTTATTTGCAATAGACCAAACATTTATTTGTCTGTTACGTAAGCATTTGTCTGGTTTTCAGGGCAGAAATATAAGACCAAATCTGTGCTTTTGTGCTACCTTAAGGTTCCTACCTAAGAATATTAAACTTCAGTTTCCCGTTTTTAAATTTCTTTGTTTTA
Source organism: Oriolus oriolus (assembly GCA_013400235.1). Lineage (NCBI taxonomy): Eukaryota > Metazoa > Chordata > Aves > Passeriformes > Corvidae > Oriolus > Oriolus oriolus. The sequence goes on from VXBT01000986.1 coordinate 159,197, forward strand.
AACTGCATAGTTTAATGAACACATTAGATAGAATAAATAAGGGATACAGACAATTCATGATATGAAAGAAATACAAATAATTTTTACGTTTGCATTTTGCAACTTGTACTCAATGCAGCAAGGGCTCAAGAGTGTTTCTGTGTCTTTTAAAGCTACTTTTTTCAGTACCACTTTCCGTGATTATAAAGCAGAGTGGGCTGAGTTCCCTAATTTCCAAGTCACATGGCATTGCAGTGGTGATACTCCTGTCCAACCTTCTATCAACAATTCAGATGCACTGGAATCTCTGATATTAATTAACGAATTGGTTTAATTTCAACTCCACGTTCAGTTGCTTAAATACATGTGCCTACATTATAAAAATCCACATGCAGTGTAACCCCCCGCTACAATCAGTGAAGTCCATAAGGGCAGTATTGAGGTTTCAGCACATCTAACATAAGAAGTGGTTACTTGCTGATAGGTGATTAATGTAATTTTAGACTCAGAGAGGTATAAAACTGCTGTTTCGGAGGAGCATGAGTCTCTCAGATGCCCTGACTTGTGAAAGTTTCTAAAATACCCGAAGGTGTCTCAGAGGTCATACCTACCTTTAGCCAAGTGAATCTCCCTCAGGATTCCTACTCTAGGATGAATCTAGGAGCTCTCCAGACTACATCTGACACAATGCAGTTGCTTAAATATCTATATTTGGTGCCATTTCAGACTCCCTAAAGTGAGTCTCCCGTGTGGCTTCCAGCTGCTTTTGTGGAAAATCACAGATCTCCCACTAGTCTCGAGCCACATCCATCAAATGTGTACAGATATTTTAGCATCCTTGGAATGTTCAATGATGCTTGATGCTTCTGTTCATGGAAGTATATTATGTCTGTGTATTGGCCAAGACCTTGACACAGTTGTCCAGAATATTCTACTTGTCCTTTTCCTATTACTTAGAAGGGTCTCAATGCCATGTAAGTCCTGTCTCACATCTCTCAGCTCCATGTGGGATCTTAGGCACCCTTGGATGTTATAGAAGATACCATCCTTTTATGTTTAGGCAATTAAGTTGAGCCCTGTGTCTATAATGTGAGATTAGACTCATAGTTCACAGCTGCAATGTGATGTTCCCTTTATTTTGCATGCTTGTATATGCAACACAATCCTGCCCACAGACATGTTCATATAAATTGTGTGATGCTAAGGGCTGCACAAACAGCTGTATATCTTCTCGCAACATACAGCATCAATTATACCTTCTGTGTATACCCTTACTGAGAGTTGGTCAAGGTGTTCTTGCTAAAGAATAAATATTGTGTTGTATAGAGTGTTTGTATTAGGATCGCTAAGCTCTTTTCAGCTTCTTCCTATTATTAGCTGCTGGAGCAGAACAGGAAATTGATTATTAGAATCCTTAGTCTCTTGTCACACTGCTTTTCAATGACTCCCCTCAGTACACATTGTTTCCTGCATTTTGCTTCATGGTTCCTCTGTGGTTCTGCTGCACGTTCTGTTTTGACTTGGCAATTTGCAAGAAACATAGTCCCTGATAAAACAAGTAGTGTAATAGGACTCACTGCTTACTCTGAAATGGTTTATTAAAAAAAAAGTAATGAGTCCAAATATTTACATAATGTGATTTGCATGACTAACTTGTTGAACTTCTGGCTGCACCTGAAGAACAAGTTTTTTTAACGTGATATGATTACAAATTTTAAGCCAAACTATCTTCTCTGGTACATAAGAATAGGAGTTAATGAAACCTGTGGGAGTTATGTACATGCATCCAAGTGTAAAATCTGACTCCAGAATTTCGTAATCAGTTCCTTATTTTAATGACATGTCTGGAAATTTGATTCCATTGTGGCAGCGGCTCCTCATTTTACTTTCTTCTTGCGTCCTCTTTATGCAATTTCTTCCATTTATATTGCTATAGAAAATATTCTGAATATTGGTCAGTGATTCCTAAGAAAATTAAGTCTATGGATTTGAGTTTAGCAAGAAGAGTTTGGAGAACACAGATTACATCAATTAGGGAGCATGTGTAGGCAAAAAGAAAATTGTTCTATGAATATAAAAGATCTCAATGGGCACCAGGCATAAATAAGACTTTATCTCATTGCTTCTGGGTTGAAATCTGACATTTTTTCTTACTCTTGTGAGGCATTATTTCTATTTCATGCTCTGACTGGTCTCAACATTGATTGCCTGAATTATGAAATACTCTAAGTACATGTGTAACTATACAGCTGAGAGATCAGAAGGGAAATATTCTTTGGCTGGCAAACTCTTGCCTAAAAGCTTTGGATTATTCATTATATAAGATGATTTATTTTGTTTTTTAAAGAGCACTTTTCTATTGAAGCACCCAGGAATATATTCTTGTGTGCTCCAGTATACCTATATGAAATCTGTAAAGCAGTTAGGGTGCACACGTTCTATAATTTGAGTTCATATGTGCACACTCATCTGCCCATGTTCCCCCATGTGTTTACAAAAATGGACATGCACAAAGACTAAATAAAAGAAGTATATAATACATGTATTATGTATGTTGTGTATTAGACTTACAAACATATTATATAGGTGATTTGACCTACCTTGCCTACTTTAAACTGCACTGAAATGAAACATCTAATCTAAAGTGAGAATCTAGGCTTCTTTATAGTCAGTGGAAAAGTTATTTGCAGGAGATTTGTCCAAGATTACTTGCAAAAATTGTCCTTTTGCTGTTTACGGATGATAGAGGGAGCTTTCTTCATGACTAACACTTGCCATGCACCTTGATGGAGTAAGCTGAGAAGGATCTTGTTCAAATATACTTGATTAAAAAAAAAAAAAGACCATTCTATCAGTTTAATTAAAAAAAATGTAAAAATCCAATTTCTATGCAATAATATTTTTCTTTACAAAGATCATTCTGGTTGCATATGGATTACTGCAGTTGTTTGGTGCTCAGCTTGACTGTGCTTCTTATTTCTTCATAAAATGAAGGATTAGCAGGTGTACTGGTGAGAACAACAGAAGCTGCCAGAATTTCTCTCCATTGGAGTAGCTGAGTTACAATATTGGCTACAGTATGATTTTTTTTTTTTTGATTCTCTAATTCAGACACAGGCCAAATGTGCACCATTTCTAGAGTTAAGAATAAAAACTATCTTAATTGCACTGTGTGTTTTTTAAGAGATTGCCACTGACATGAATAATTTGATCTTTTCTTTATAAATGTCTCTTAGAAATCAGAGTTGGCATAGATATCTCTAGACTCTTCTATGCTTGTGGAATAATATAAGCAAATTAATGTAAAGGAGAAGCCAGGTAATTCCCGCACCTTCCCAGACTAAAAGCAGAGACAAAACAGCCCCTCCTTTGTTATGAAGTCTAGTTGAATTGTATTTAAGAGTTCTATTAGCATTCTGCACAGAGACTACTGAAGGAGTAAACTATTAAAATACTGTTTTTACTTGACATCAAAAATCATTTAAGAGCTGCAGCATGTTATTTTTCCCATCTTAGTCACCAGCTTTCCATGAAGTACAAGGAATTTATTCCTTTCTGATTAGTAATTGATTCAAAGCAGGAATAATATGTGTTTGGGATGTGCTATATTGAATATGTAGTGAGAACCTCACTCTTTTCCATTGTGGGTACTTTAAAACATTTTTCTGAGCAGAATGACTGAATTATTACTCTTCATAAAGCAGCAAACGAAAAAAGAAAAAGAATTATTTTTAGTCTGGTTTGATTTCACACTTGTATTAATAGAGCAACAAATCACCATCCAATTATTTGTTCTCATTTCTGCCAGAACTATTATTTAGTTATTTTAAATTATCTGTATCCTAGTCCACACTTCAAAGTAGGGGGATCGTTTCTTATACTTTATGAATGTATGATCTTAAAAGAGCTGCTAACTTCTTTTGATATTTATATTTATCTTTACATTTCCCTTCATCAAATAAAGCTTGAGCCTCCAACTAATGGCTTCATTTCCTAAATTGTCTCTGAAAGGATAAGGTTTCTGGTGCAGACTCTTTTGGCTTTTTTGGTCCTCACAAATATTTGAACTTGCAAAGAGTTTCTCATTTTGATTTGTGATGTGCCAGGTTCAGTGCTAAAGTTTTTCTAGCCAGTATGCTTATACTTTTTGGATTCCTAGAGGAACATTATAGACATATGACTTGTCAGAGCAGAGGCTAGGGACATCTCGGAATTTTTCCAATATCCTTTGCTGCGTTTCTAAAGTGAAGGAAAAAAACCCCAGTATTTTAAGATTGTAAGTATAAAGAGACAAAAATGATACTGTTAAGAAGGTAGCATAAAGCACAGATGGTCAGTGGACCTTTCCCACCATCCTCTTATTTCATCATCTTCTTAGGCCCATTTGCAGGGAAACCACTGATGGTTAACATGAAGGAAACAATCATTAGTGCTGAATTTATGTTACTCATCTAAAAACACACATACAGTTTTCAAATACATTTGTATGTGCTCGTATGCTTATATATTTGTATATGTGTTTGTAGTCATCTCACTGATGCAAACATGGCTGAAGTTATTTAGTTTTCACACACCAGGCACTGACTTGAAGGAAGTTATCACGAAGCAGGTGGTTCTCTCAGATCTTTTAATTGGGATGGATTCACTTCTCAAAAATCTCAGCCCAATCCTAGGAAGTGAAGGTGAACCAGCTTCATGTAAACACTCTTCAGCAAGGACAGCTCTTGGTCACTGCCATCCAGATGGATACAGCTGGAGCAGGTGGTGGGGGTTTAGACCAGATGATCTCCAGAGTTCCTTTCTAACATCAACCATTCTGATTCTGTGAAGTGATAGTTTACATTCTGCACTGAAAACTACCAGCTATAATAATTCTTACCTGGGAAATAGAGGACATTGATTATTACCAATATAGTATCTTTAAACCTATAAGAGAATTTTCAGGCAAAAACTGTATGATGTGGTATGGTTTAGTTTTAATTATATTACATTATGTTATGATGCCATGTAATTAATATTATATGATAATGAAATGCTGAATTCTGTACTAAGTATTTCAGAGACTGATTAGCAAAACTAGTAAAAAAATCTAGATTGTATCTAGAATCTAGCAGAGGAGATTCCTGAAGGCTCCTGAAGGGAGCAAGGAGACTTTGAAACACTCATGAAGGGAAGAGTCTTTACCAAATGCTGGTTCTTTATTCAGCCTTGGTATCACTGTGTTCCTAAACTCAGTTTAAGATCTCAGTGTGAAAAGTGCAATTGCCATAGTGTATTACTACTGACACCTGTATACTTAGATACCTGTGTTTTAAACTAGTTAGTATTTAGCTGCAATTCAGCAGAAGAATGATTGGAATATCACTGGAAAAACTATGAATCACTTAGTAGGAAAGGGAAGGAGGAAATATGAAATTTATAACCAATAGGTATCTTAGCAGAAGAGAAAAACACACTGGAGTAGGAATCTGGGATTTAGTCTTTTAAAATATATGTGGGTGTTTTTATGTCAAGCTATGAAATATGTGTCTAACTTGAAATCACATCTTGCCCCATCCAACCTTGACCTTGAATATTTCCAGGAATGGGGAATCTACCACCTCACTGGGCAACTCATACCAATGTTTCATCACTCTCTTTTTTAATTGTTAAAAACCATCTTATATCTAATCTAAATTGACCCTCCTTCAGTTTAAAACCATTAGCCCATCTCCAATCGCACAGGCCCTGCTATGAAATATATGAAAAACTTAAAGTGATACATGCCTGAAGCTAAAAAAAAATAAATCTAAGTGGAAACTTCAGTGCTGCTGACTATTTCAGGCATTTCTAGACCAGATGGGATCACACAGGGATTTCTGCTTTGGTTCTGAATGTGTTGGTAGTTCTCCCTGACACCCCAGTTCAAAGAAAGCTGGTAGCTTAAGTGCTGGAAGCAGTTTGCATGACATTGTCCCCAGGCCAGCCAGAGCTGTGGACTCTGCAGTTAATTATCTCTGCAGATCATCTGGCTGGCATAGCCCATGGAGTTTTCAGTCCTGACACTTCTTGGTCGGAGTTTGTACAATATAAAACTCTCCTTCGGGAATTTTTATTACCATTACCATTCTTATTAGTAAGAGAATCTGGTGATCTGAGTTTTTTGCCAGATATTGTACAAAGCATGAAGTACTTTACAGGCCATAAAATAATGCCTGTGAATTCTTCAAGAAAACTTAAAAGTACTTTTTTCCTTTTTCCTTTTTTTTCAGATCTTTGTTTAGCATGGCTGGAATTTTTTACTTCACTAAAGCTCTCATTCTCTCAGAATTGAGGAAACTGATGAAATGCAGTCCAGAAATATGATTGATTATATTTTTTATTCTTTTATGTGATGAATTAAACTTGTACAATCTTTTACTTGGTCTTTCATTCTTAAAGTGTTTCAAGATAGTACTTTTGCCAAGATACTGGATAAGAACTTAAATTATTTAGTGGCTGAAAGAATTGATAAAAATGTGAACTATAGATAAATGTGCCTCAAATTCCTTGCTGTTACAAAGGCAACACTAATGAAAAAAATCTGAATTGAAAAACTTTTTCTTGTTTGTCCTTGATTTGCCAGTACTTGAATGAAGGTGCAGTGGTCAGGGGTACAAGTAAAGGCCGTAGACTGACTGAACACTCTGGCAAGAGACTATGGAAAAGGAAATGCCAAAATAACATCAGCACAGAAAAAAAGTGACAGGAGAATTGATATGTTTTCCTGAATTACTTGCAGGTTTAGTAGTGGGTTAGAAAATGTCAAAACACAGGAAGAAGAACCTGTATAAACAAGTGTGGAGTCAATTATCAAGACATGACAGAAGTCTGAGATGAAAGGACAGGTCCCAGTGAGCCACCAACGTGTAAACTTTTACTTAAAATTTAAATGTTCAAGAAACTATTAAAATTTAAGTTTAATAGACTTCTACTCGGGAAGGTCCAGGAATCACAGAGGACACTTACATAACCAGATTTAGCTACCCAGTGAGACAGTGTGGGACAGCAGCATACAGACCTGACAGATGTGTACTCTTTGTTACTAGTTTGGATGTATTTTTCCTGTGGATAAATATATCTTGCATTTTAATAGTTCATTTCCAAACAGGAATAAAAATATGTATGCAAAGGCCAGCTGTTTCACAGGGAAAAAAATCCCTTAACCCCTCAAATTGTGAAAGCCACTTGAATGCAAAACAACTGTAGGTGGTATCTAGTTGGTTTAGGTAGAGATGGAGCACACAGTCACCTGATTTCCATTTCAGCTATAGTCAACAATTTTCAAAGACTGCTTAATTCTTTATATGACAGCTTTCATTAGGTGCCTCCCTACTAAGACGGAATATTTCTAGGGTGCTTAAAGGAAGTCAGTGTTGACTGCTTAAAAGTTCTTGAGGAATGTCCTTTAAACACTGTCAACAAATGGATCCAGGATTAGGTGTACAGGCAACTGAACTGTAAAAATGTTCTAAAATGCTAGCACTGTTTTTCAGAAATGGTGTGTAATAATTAAGAAATCTGAACCGTAATAAAGGAATTAGATAATGTTTGACTTGGTTTAGTCTGAGCAGCATATTGAATCCTCATCTCCAAAATGCTGGAGGTGTCCTGATTAACAGGCCATAAGGTATAGCAGGTTTGAAGCAGGATTATGTAGCTTCAGGAAATATACATTGTCATTTGGGAGCCTAATGCCAAGAGGAGAGAATGTCCTTATTGATGTTTCATTGTTCCTTGGTATTTTGGGCGCTGGCTTACAACATGGGGAATTTTTCTCTCTCTAGGTGGAGTTCCAGACATATTCAACACATTGCAAAAAAGAAATTACAGTCCTCTGATGGGCTGCTGTTATGTGAATGAGGCACTTACATTGAATATTTCAGCTCTCTGATGGAAGCAGAGGTTTAATTGAAGTGGAGGCAATATCATCATCTGGAAGTGCCTATGTTCAGGCAAAAGAAGTGCCTCTATTGGGAAAAGAGCTTTCATTTATGCTGATCTTCATATGTACTTTAAATTCTCCAATAACTATTGTAGGAAATTTGGACAGGTGTGTTAGGTGACCTGGACCACTCTCTGAAGCTATGCACCTGCAATTTCTGTTAAATATTATTAAACTGAGTAGGATGGTTTCCACATTCAATTTAACTTGCAACAGACTGAGGAGTAAGCAAATGTCAAAACCATTTAAAATAATTGGTATGGACTGCAGCACAGAAATTCTGATATTCCTTATACCACTGTATACCACTTCATAATATTTCATCAAAATCCTCTTAAGAACACCAATCTGAACATATGTTTCTTTGCTTAGGTCTCAGTTCGGGATTTTCAGCCTCTGACTACAGCTTCCACGGAAACCTCTGTTATTAGTGCATCTTGATTTAGTTCTTGAGTCTGCCAGGCTTTTCATGGTTTGAATGCAAAGATAAATGATCCACCTATATGAACTACTCTGACCTTATTCCATAGTACCTAAATAGGCACTGCATGTGGGGCAATGTGAGCTTTTATTGTGTCACCTCTTTCCAGTTTAAGGGTTGGGGGAGTCCAAGCTTCCTCTAAAAATGAACTACTATCAGAACATTACTATCTTCTCAGGTAAAGATTTTGACAGGTTATACGATCAGCTTTTGACTTAGTTGTTTAACTAATTCATGAATTTCATCTCTTTAGGCAATGCTAGAATACCCTCCAAATCCATCTCAACTGAATCCACTCCTGGAGGAGCAGTTACTAAACTGAAGCCCAGCAAGTCTGACTTTCTTTGCTTGGGAATTACCATTTCATTTGTTCGTATATAGAATTTCTGTGCTATCCCAATAAAGGACATCTCCAGTCTTACTACTTTTATGCTGGTTTAGGTCAAGTTTCATAAGCAACTTCCTTTTCAAAAGTACATTTCAGTGGGAAATATGTCTTGTGTGTTGGATTTAATATAAAGCATGCTGCTGTTAATGCTCTTAATTCTGTATATTTTTGCAATGTTAAGCCATGTGTTTTCAGCAGCATTTCAGAAAGCTATGCAGAATTTATGAGTCTTCGTGTATTAATACATTTCTAAGGCAAAAAGACAATGCAATAACAAGGGTCAACAAACTTATCAGAAGAAGAAATTTCTGGCATATTTGTTTTTTCTGAATATAACAAAACAAAACAAAACTTTTCAAATAGAAACTGGACTCTATTTCCACAAAATATGCATCTGTACTTCTTAGAGAAAAGTTGTTCTTGTGGGTAACAAGGAGACCCTAAACCTTGTATCAAATTCAACATAAGACAATTCAAACATCATGAAAAATTTGTGTCTATTTTAGAAATGATATAAATATATAAATTAGACATCCAGGGTATTAACTCCACTGAAATAAATAACAAATATCTTGGCTTGAGTATGAGACAGGACTTAACCCACTTATAATCTGGTCAAAAATAGCTGCCTGTGATAAACTGAAGACAGCCTTGGATTCATATTTCAATCAGCTGAGTGCAAAAAGAACATAATTTGCAAAAAAATATATGGGAGGAAAGTAACAGTCAAGAGTGTGGAAGATAAGGAGACTTTCCATCTATCCAGATTTTTATTAGCCATTTTTTATCCTCCCTTTCTTAATTTTCCAGTCTCTTAAATAATACTGAATTTTCTTGCCCACTGCTTGCCAGGTTCACCACAAATCCATTGATCAGTTTGTTCCTTAGCTGTACTACATGTGGTTTACACCATTTATTATATTATTGCTGACCCTGATAAAAAGTTTTCTGAAAGATATTACATGGCACATAGTTACCCAGAATTCATTCTATCGAGAGATACCTAGATCTATTTAATCATGAGTAGGAGCACAATAATTTTGTTAATAGTGCCACCTGAACTTTAACTTACTTGGCCAGCATCTGTGTAATAAAGGTCAGGATCAGGGCAGAAGCTACAGTGTAGTATTGCAAATGCTATTTGTGAGGTTTCTGGCTCTGAGTTCTGTGCACTTCTGCAATGTTCCCTCTCAGTTCTTCTACTTGAGAGATCTTCAGGTGTGCAATGGCAAATTTAGCAACTAAATATGAAAAGCATGCTAAATTTCTGCTCAGGAGATTACATTTTTCCGTTAGTCCATTTTGCAGAAAATAGGAGAAATTACATTTTTCCGTTTCCATTTTGCAGAAAATAGCCAAAGCCAAGAGAATGGTTTAAAGAGCATACCTGGGAACTGGCAGGCAATGAATTAGCACCCAATTCTTTTGCTAGCCTGAACATTTGCAGTTCTAAGCGTGTTAGAACAATACCAAGACACTGCATGGATGTTAAATTGGATTAAATACACAATGATTTAATGGAGAGATAAAGGAGATTAATCCTTTCACTGAATCAGGGGATTCAAATAGCTTACTCTATTCCCACAATACTTGAGATTATCCTAACAGAGTGTTACAGCAAAAGTGCTTTTCAAAATGTGAGTTAGATATGGATGAAGATTTTATAGCACAGCATGAATATCATTTTTTCCTGTGGGATATTTTGTGCCTCTGTCCTTGTTGCACACTAAAGAAAACTTGTTCTCTTATAGTAAGTCTGGCAACACTGAAACAATGTAAAAAGAATATAAAATGGAAGAGCTTAAACTGGGATCTGGATAATGCATGACTTTTATGTCAGTTATTGCAATTTACACTATTTAGAGGTTTTGAATACACTTACTTAGAGATTTGTTTTTGATTGAAGGGTTGACATAGAAAATCCTTAAGAAAGCAGCCTATTTCAGGAGTGTATTACACATAAATTTCAATATTTCAATTTTTGTAACTTTGAATTTTAATTAATGGTAAAAAAATGGGATTTTTTCCAAGCTAAAAAAGGACACATTTTGATCATTGTTTCATCTATTTGAAACATGTTTTTCAAGTAGTTTTCAACCAAAGTATTTCTAAGGTAAGATCATGCTTTTGAAAAGTCTGCTTCAGACTCCTCTTTGCATCCAAACTACCAGCCTGGTATGTGATACTGGGGATTTGCTTAGTAAGTGTTTAACAATCACCAGCCATTATGTTTGCTTGGTGAACAGTGCATTTAGTTAAAAACCCCCACTGCTCAATTTAACTCTTTGGATCTTGGCTGGCCTGTGACCAGGTCTGTGTAAAAAGCCTGTTTTGCAATTTAATTTGCAGATCCAATTTTTTTTCATTCAGCTTTTAAAACTAAATTTATTTAGTTCATAACAGTAGATTAGAGCTTGTGAAAGTAATTGCATTCATTTCTTTATTTACCATTTCTCCCTTTGATAGGGGGTGCTTTATTGAATAGGATGATGGTATCTGTCATCACTGTTGCATACTATTAACCTCAAAGCCTGAGGCAAAGTCAAAGAAATAAAATGCACTAGCACATTTATCATTCAGCATTAAAAACAGTGAGGAAACAGTAAAATATTAAATTACCTATTCTCAGTCACATGACAGTCACAATCCTTAGTTATGCAAAAACTTGACCAACTGATTTTTACAAGATACCTTTTCACAGAGTCCTAATCATAACATAAAGATAACTTTAATAATTGTTATTTTTATTATTTTCTGCATAGCAGTTTTCATCTTCAAATCTGTTGTAGTAGATAATTACATCCAAGACACAATTTATAAATGTCCTCCATTTTCTTCATAATATCAAAGGAGAACATAAATTTTGTGGGGCTGCTGCAAAGCACAAACGTAGGTCTTCCTAGAATTAATTTCACATTATCAGAATTTTTTTAAGACTCTTACTTTTTAATCCAGTTTTAAAAGATTTTAATCCATATTCCCAATGCAGTTATAGAGCCAACCAGTTGAAAACCTTTATCTCTTCTTTGTATATCCTGTTGCCAGACCCTGTTTCTTAAATGTTATATTTTTACCAAGTGCATAAGACATTTGTCCATTGCCACACTGATGGACTTCAAAATCAGTGCATTGTTACCTTTCAAAGAAAAATTTAACATCACTGGAAGTCCCAATGATCTCTCTAAGACTTAGGCCACAGCAATGTATTTTATGAGGTACTAGACCAGATTTGCTCCACTAAAAAGTCATATGTCATACTTCAGGCATAAATTCTCCTGTCCAACTGTTGAAAGACCCAATCTCACCAAGACTTAAGGAAATATTTCTTCACTGAAAGGGTGTTCAGGCTTTGGAACAAGCTGCTGAGCGAAGTGGTGAAATCGCCTTCCCTGGAACTGTTAAAAAAAGATAAGAATTGTAAACATTTAAAGTAATTATTTTATTTGTTTAAATAAATCATTGATCAAAATGTAATTAAGTTATATCTAGATGTTTTCAAAAATATATGTCCCTTTCTTTAGATGACTTCTGGGTCACAGCATTCAGTGTTCTGCATTTAGTACCTTTGACTTATATTCAATTAAACATGGTTTAAAAAGAATCACTGTCATGAATAATCATAAATATGGCTTAATGAGAATCATATTTCCTTTAAAAGAAATAAGTTGTGAAAATAAAAGAAAATTAGCAGAATACATGTGATGCACTTTATCATAATCTGAAAGTACAGACAAAGAAAGTGTGATTCAAACAGGAAGAAGTAGCAGAACTAGATGAGGAATTTTTTCCATTTAAAATTACAATCTCTCAAAATAAATAAAAACCAAAAAGCCTTATTTTTTTATGAAACTGATGAAAATGTCTACCTATGGTGGAATTTTTGGGATAAGCTATAGCGATCTTATAGCCTGGTATTTATGATATTTTATTCAAGGTACTTGGCTAGGACTTCACACAAGATTTCCAAAAGAAGTTTTCTAGCCACAAAACTGTAGATTTAGATTTTTTTGTTATGTGACACGAGGGACTTTTTGAACTTATCTAAACAGAGGGAAAAAACCCAGCAAAAGAAATCAAATGTTTGCATCTTAGGGAATACATTTCAGAGGTAAGGTATCTAAACCGAAGCCACACCAACAAATCAGTAAAAATGGAGCCTTATACCTGCACTGGTAACATCCTAATCCATGGTTTATATTTGGATGGGTACATCTTTTCTGCATCTTTCTTAGACTTAAAAATACCTTTTCTAAACCTCTCCACCACCGTGCAGGGGAAGAGAGCAAAAAGGTCTTCCAAGCTTAAAGCTTTTTGAATGCCAAAACCTTTTCTTTTTCAAAGGAACATTTAACATTGTACTAAAATGAAATATAATTAAAGGTAATTTGATATTTTAAAAATATTATTATGTAAACGTAAAAAAACTGAATACATCTTCCCCCCCTACCCCCAAACCCAAATATGAACAGCATGTTTGTTTCTTGGAATTGAAAGAATCTGCCTGAAAATACCAGGTTTAAGGCCTTGATATTCAGGTAGATCTTGGGCAGGGCTAAATATATTCCCTTTCTTGGTTACAAGAAGAGCTGTAGAATGTCACTGACAAGAGTCCACAGTTTCATGAAGCTGGCTGGAGGTGACTGGCTCTGTGCTCCTGTTTCTTTTTCTGTCAACCTGAATCAAATTTTTAGCATCTACTTATGCCTGAAGTGGCCACCTGAAAACATAGACTAGACAGGAATAAGGAAATAAAGGTGGGTATTTAGTTGAAGGACCTTCAGAGGTACACCCTGGGGAGTCCAGGGGCTACTGCCAAGATGGATCCCAAGATGGACAACAGGTCACAAGTTCTTCACACTTTTATAGGTTTGGGTCATTTGCATATCAGGGTTAATTCTCCAGTTAAAGCTTCAGTTAATGATGTAATTTCCCCAAGCTTGCTCCCCTTTAGAGATTTGTACTTTTGGGCCAAGGACGGTCTGTTTGTCCTTGAAGAGCAAGCCTGGAGAGGGTTTGTTATGTTTACCTAGCATGAGAGAACAGCAGCTGACAGGCTACAAGACACTTCAGAGCTACACACTAAGTGATACAGGATTTGAAAAATATAAAAGTTAAATCTAAGACATCACTACAAATGTGAACTTGGTGAACTTGGGCTGTCGTCCAAGGCTTTATTTTTTCCTGGACAAAACCCCCTTCTTTTACACTTAGAAAGACTTATGGCAGAATGATTTAGTCTCTGCTTTTAAAATAAAATTCCAGCTTTGGTCCCATGGTTACATTGGCCTGTGTCTGCAACTGATGGGGTTTCTATGGTTTTACAATTTTCTGGCCTTCATAGCTTGCCTTACAGAAGTTTAAGATATCAAATGTGCTTGGACTTGTCTCTGTTTTTTGAATAGGTAGATGTCTTTTAAGTACCTGTACATACAAATTCTATCTGGCAAATATTATAAATGTAGGCATGTTGCAAACTCTGCCACTGTTCTTAGGAGGGGTTAAGAAAACATATGTTGCTGGACAGCTGTTACCAATAGCTCAGAAAAAAATAGCTTAAACACTAGTTGTAATTTCTCGGCAACTTGAAAGGACTGAGGTGAGGAAAATGGGTAACTTGTTTTATGGTGATGTTGTACAGGAGATGATAGGCTTACTCAGACATTAACACTTATTAAAGTGACTATTAAATTACAAGGAATCTAGGCCATTTTACATCTAAATAAGAATATCTGCAAAAAACCCTTGAATTCCCTTGAGTGCAGTATATTGTGCCTTTAAACTTTTTAATTTTAACTTATCTGCAAATCTTCCTGTGACCAACTACTACAGAGATGAATTAATGAAATGTGAATTAATGAAATGAGCCCTTACAGGGTGGTTTGGTACAGCCCTCTTTAGTACAGATTTGTCCTAAATACATTTCAAGCTACTGCTGATCAGAAACCAGTTATTAAGCACTAAGTTTCAGGACAGTGCCTGGTAGTTAGGGAACCTTTCTGTGTGTTTCATTTTACATACAAAGCTCACATTGTCTTTGGAACAGAGTATCAGAAAGAGAGTTTGTCTCATGACTCCTTTGACATCTCTTGTTCCCTTCTGCCCTGTACCAGTTTCTGTGTCGTGTACATTTAATCGAGCACTGTTCTCTGAAAAGCAATTAAAGCCCAATTTGACTTGTTGCTGAGCAAGATGATAAGAGCTCTGGCTGTCAGCATGGTCAAAGATCAACCTTTACCCCATACAGGGCTTACTGCAGCTTCATAATTTATTCTGCTGAAAGCTCCTCTGAGAACATGGCACACTTTGCAGCTGTTGGTGGGCCTCCCCAGTTGTAACTGCTCTGGAGAAAAGACAAAAATGCAGCTATTATAGCTATTCCTGGAGTTCTTAGGCCTATGTGACAAAAAAAGTGTTTAATTTTTAAAATTTTTTTTTGGATTTAAGCTGGTATAAGATATCATGTAAGCATAAGTTTTTATGTGCAGTTAAAGAAATCAAAGAAACAGCACTCCTACTAAACCCTCCCCTGAAAGACTCTGCTTTCTTTCAATTGCATATAAGTGAAAATAGGGTCTGAAAGACCATTTACATGTAAAAATTCAATTAGCCTGTGACACTTCTTTATGGCACTAAGAGAGAACAAGCAATAAACCATCTGTGTGCAAAGAATGTCTACAGTATGAAGTGCAGTCAATAGCTGTGAATTGTCTAGTCATTCCTAGCAAAATGCCTTGAGTCTAGAATTCTCCATAGATAAAGGAGCTATAGAATCCATCACAGATGGAAAATCTATATTAAGTCGTCAGAGGCACATGCTGAAATTGTCTTTTGCTGCAGCTTTTCCAGAACTTTGTCCTAACACATTCTGCTATCTTCGTCATTAAACTCTAGCCATTCTTCTCAAGACACAGTCCCAGAATATAAGATATTCACTCTGACCAAGAGCTAGTAACTTCCTACTAACAACCTGAATGTTTATTTTCATTGCCTTTCTGAGTTATTGAGCACTGAAAATTATCCAGTTACTGATATAAATATGTCAAACTTCCTTTGTTATACTGGAGTCATTTGCTATGGACGACTGAAGTTCAGGCCATGCTTTCTCAAGCTTTGCCTGCTTGTGTGTTATGTCTGAGGATCTTTGTGATGCAACTCTGAGTAACTGCATCTGCTCAAAGAAAAATACTGAACTAGGAAAACCAGAATGGTTACTCAAAGTTTGTGTTACTACCCAAAACCAAAGGCTCAGAATTATGTTTTGGCTGAGTCAAAGCTTCCAATAGACACTTATTTATTGTTTATTTTTTTTGTTTGATTTCCACTCAAAACAGCAACAGAGCATCAAAATTGAATTTTATGAAGTAACCAGATTGATAATTTGTGCATTTAAATACTCATAGCTGTTCACATTGCAATTTTTATTTGTTTCACCATTGATTTAAAAAAGTAAAATTATGTTATAGGTCAAGATTGTTATGTGATTTGGAGAAAATAATTTTCTTGTGAGAATGAAGTTTCAGTCTTGAACTTTAACATTTTGTTTTGTGCAAACATTTTAAAGCACATTAGTTCATGTTTTCCTTTTTTACTCACTCTTGACTGTTAAAATATTAGCGGCAGCAGCAGAGCATTGCAAACTAAGTCTTTCCTTCCTTCCTTTTGGCCTGATGTAATTGATACTAGACAGTACAGTGCCAAATAAATACAACTAAAGGAAGAATGAATAGGAAGAAGTAGATTTTCATTTTTTGGCTAGACTTGAGTGTCCTTTTACATATGCTGAACTGATTGGTATGTACTACAAAGGAAAAAAAAACCTGTGGGCATTTTCATTGTAGTAGAAATAGGTACTATATACTAGGAAAAAAACCACAGTATTTCTGCCTGTCTTTTGCATCTGGTATATAAAAGAAGTTGAATAAAGAGCCAACTGGAGGCTTCAAAGCTGAAATTTCCGGAAAAACTAGCTTCCTGGTTTTAACATTAATTTGAAATAGAATCCTTGAATATGAAGGAGTGTTGCCCTTTATCCTTTAATACAGAAAATCTGAGCTTTCTGGAGTTTTTTATGTGTAACTGCTTTGAATAAGGTCTTAAAAATAGATTCTGCATCTTGCATAGTTTTGTTTCTTGTAATGCCTCATGTATACTTTTTTTTGGCATTGCCATTGTGGAATTTCAAAGGAGACCTATAATTTGTTTTTCAGTATCAACCTCTAAAAGTTTCAGGACAACTTTCCTGGAGTAGGGTTTTCACCCCCTATTCTTAGCCAGATTTTCCATTTCTGTTGATTCGGTCAAATTACCCATGTCCTTGCTCTCCACCCCTTTATGTCGATTATCTGCCACAGAACTGCATCACCCTGAAAGCCTGTGTTGCTTTTGTCCAGTGTTTAGTTTCAAACAAACATCTCAGTGTGAAAATTTTTGTGCCTCATTCCAGTTAAATGCTTTAGTCATAGAAACATATTTTATGACATATTTTTATGTTTTCAGGTATGCTAATCAGCTCCCTGTGCCATCAGGATTCAATACTGCACACAGAGAAACGTCTTTATTTCTGCTGCTGAAAAGTAGTTATGAGATTCATAAAGCTGTTATTCATGGTCAAGCCCTGTGCAAATGGAGACAGAGGAGAAGAAACCTCTTTGTTGGGGCCATTCATCATAGGCTGGGGAATTTTCCCCCAAGCAGTCCTCTAATAATTTTGCTCAGATTGTGGGCATTTCTATGTAACCAAGTTGCAGGCTACAGAGAGAGTCTCTAATCCCTGAAACAATGTGAGGTCAGTCATGTCCCTGCACACAAAGTAAGCATGAGACAGTGAAGAGCATTCTAAAAACAATTGTGGGGTGTTTCTAGTGATTAACATGGAGAACATATAAAGAAATAATACCCTATCTCATATTTTAAATACTGCTATGAATGGAAGATAGTACCAGTTTAACACAGTATTTGAACATATGCATTTAGAGATGGGGGCATATTTAATTCTTCACCAGAGATTAATTGCTCAGTCAGAATTGTTCTGTGGATTAAAGACCTTTGTAAGTTATTGTGCAGCTAAATATATCCTTCAACTCACTTTTTATGAAGTAAAGTTTTATAAAGAGTTTCAAAAGTGGTAATAAACTCAATATGAAAGATGGGTTTTGGCACAGCAGAAAACATGGAGCAGATTTTTTCTTTGTATGTAAATGATAGATAAGGTAAATCCAAAAGTAGATTATACATCTAGTAAAATTGTAAAAAATTGGGATTTATCACGTTTTTGGCCAATAAAAGAACCAAATTACTTTTGTACATTAACAATTGCAAATTTTATTTTTTTTAATTTAAAAATATTATTAGAAAAAGTGATCACTGTTTAAATACTGCAGATTTGAGAACAGTCTCAAGTATTCATTATATTGGTCAAGATTTGAGTTTAAATTTTATTCCTACTTTTCTCAGTATAATTTGCAAAAATTTTTTTCTCTATGAAAATTCATTCAGTGAGAATATCTTAAAGAAATACTGTAATTATCATTTGGGTAATTCAAAGGAACACATTCTTTCAAATATTATAGGAGATAAAGAGTTTGGGGTCAAAAACTAGTTACTGACAACAAAATAGTATCCTGACTTTAAAATTAAATTAACAAGAGTACACTTAGCTTGTTTTTTATTATGACATCAGATTTTTTTTGCGTCTAGCCCTTCTTGTACACAAAGAATAGCAGCCTTCCGTCCAAAACCACCTACCTAATGGTCTGCAGCTCAAAATTTTTCAAAGTGATCATAATGAAGTCATATAATTTTTTTCTCGTATCTTTATTAACAAAAATCCAAATTAATCTTCCTCAGCCTCAGACACATGCATGAGATACAGCCACTGAAAAAGAATTAAGCTGTCCATCAGTATAATACTCCCATCCTAAAACAAGTAGGATAAATCATCTTTTAGAGAATTGTGTCTTTCTTTTCGTATTAGATGGAGACTAGCCAAACACCTTTGTTAAAACAAGTCAGTTTCAGATGTTCAGAATTAAGAGACATGGATCTCTCTTGAACCATCTTGGACCTTGATTGGTTTCTGGAATATCTTCTAGAGGAATTTTAAAACAAAACTTCTTCTTGCTTGTAATGCCTTAGCTGTACACCTAAAGTCAGACTATATTCCTATATTTGTGATTCTACTTTTAGAGTTTTAATGGTAAATTAAGGTTCTTTGCAGTTATTTTTGGTCACTGTTACATTGGTCATGGTTAGTTCCCTCGATTATTCCATGATTAGAACTTTGCATTTTGATCTGAAGAAAATCTCCTACATCTGCCTAAATCTTTTCCTGCAAGTTGAAAATCTTTCTTACTTAGCTGTTAAAATCTAATGTTTAATAACTGGTTGTAAAGTTCTCCACAGGATTAGAGGATTAGACCTTTTGCATGTGTTCCTGGTAAGGAGGAGGCTTTATTTATTCCTATTGTTTCTTGGTTTTGAATGAGTATCTGTTCAATGGTATATGACATTGCTAAGAACATGTGTATGGTTATAGGATAGAAATCATGCATTAGTTGATTTATTCATAGGTGCTAATGATTTACATTAGAAGTTCAACTGCCTCTGAAATAAATATTCAAGGTGCTCCTACATTCTTGAACTATAATCACTTTACTGCCCAAGTGAGCATCCTGGTATTAGATCTTCAATATTATTATTGTAAAATAGTCTTACTGGATAATATTTGTTAAAATAATCCTAATGAGAAAGTAATAATTATTGTCTGCAAAGGCTGCTATTATTTCTGTTACTATTTGACACATTCTTTAACTGTGTCTACAACTACACAGGGAATTTAATAAAGATCTCATGCTTATTTCTAGTTTTCAGGATTACATTAATAGAGGATGAAATTGTGCCCCCTCTTCCTTTATTCTTTGGCATCTGGAAGACATCTGTATACTGGAGTCTCATCTTGATACTTTTCAGAAAATTATTGTGAAATTCACGAAGATTGGCTTTGGAAGAAAGCAGATGCAGCAAAATTTGTCACGGTGTCACATTGCCCATTCCTTCAGACTATTCACTCCTTAACAGTATCAAAAATGCTGCTTGCAATAGTTTTTGACTGTTCTATTGTAATTTTATACCTGAAGCTGAACACATACCTGATTTGTTTTCTTTCTTGAACTATTACAGAAAAAGGTTCTATAACCTACATTTTTCAAAAACTGGATATGAGAAGGCAGTCTAAAGAGAGGTATAATTTTTTTTTTCCAATTATCTGGCCTCTGCTGACATGTGATAATACCTTCTTTTTCATGTTTTTATTTTTGAGCATCAGAATTTGTGTGGCACCATGAAGTCAGAAGGGTATATGAGGTTTGTTTTTTGGGGCTTTTTTTTTTTTTGGTTAAGCTTCAGTTTTTCATGTGGAAAATTGGACTACCAAAAGGAAACACCTGGTTTTGTCTTGAACACCCACGCTTCTTCAGCTTGGCAACATTGTTCCACCATTTCCCACGTTTCCAGTTTGTAGAACACCAGCTGTGCTCCAAGGTCAAGACTTTGCTAGGACTCAGAACACAACTTGTTGTTTAAAATAATTAAGACATGGATGGGCAAGCACACCAACATCTAACATCACATAAAAGGAAAATGACAGCACATGTGAAAATGCCATTTCAACGGGATGAAGGAAGAGCTGTAGGCAGATATATTTAATTTTAAATGTATTATTTATAGACATGCAAACCTGAACTGCCTGAGTTATTCTCACAGTTAAATGATATTGAGTAAATCATCATCAGCTGGTCAAAATTTCTCTGGAAAGTTTATACTGTAGATAAGACAATAACTCTATTATATGCGTTTCCACAAGCATTTTACAAAAAGAAGCTATTTTTTTTCCTGCATGTGAAAGAAAATTGTATTTACATGCAGTAATCTATATTTGGTGAAGAGGTGTCAAAAATTACATGGAATTAGTAAAGAACAAATGCTGATATAATGTCAGAGAGAGGAAAAAACAAACACAACAACTGATCTAAAGCAGATATCTACCTTAGAGTTTTGTACTGCTGCCCAATTATCTGAATGCCCAAAACATGAAATCAACAAGAAAAGCTAAGTCCCTTGAAAGTTTCCTAGTGATCCTGTCACAACCACACAACCTGCTCGGACAAGTTTGTTCTTTCTGTTTTCCTTTTGTGGAGCACTGATGTGAAAAACTTTCTTGAATATTGAAGAATAAAAGGACTTTGTGCAG
Organism: Oriolus oriolus; assembly: GCA_013400235.1. Lineage (NCBI taxonomy): Eukaryota > Metazoa > Chordata > Aves > Passeriformes > Corvidae > Oriolus > Oriolus oriolus. Next base: position 180,255 of record VXBT01000986.1, read on the forward strand.
ATTCTTGTATTACAGGTTTACCCTTTAGCAAAATAATTCCGTTTTTTGCAAAGTTTCACCATGGTAAGCTAATCAGTTAGCCAATCAAATTCTCTGGAAACTTTAGGTTTTAGTCAACATATTTTCCACAGTGAAAAATATGGACAAAATATTCAGTGCAACAGTTAGTTGAACACTGGTTTAGAATCATGCTATATATAACACTTGGGTTTGTGAAATTTTTTTAATCACACTACTTCTGTTACCCTCTACAGCTGCCTACATTGGCTTAGACTAAAAGTTCTTCAAAGCATTTTTATTATGACTATTTCTTCAAGTTTCTTTACCCAGAGAAAGGTGAGAAATTCAAGTGAACTTGCCAGTATGTGAGACCATACTCTTACATATGTATATATTTCATGTTTTCCATTTGAATTATTACCTTCTGTCTTAAATATATAAAAGCCTGATTTATGCTACTTGCCGTTATTCTGCTGGACCTGCAACTTTCAGTGTCAACTCATAAATAAAAAGATTGACATAACTGTGAAAGAAAAAAGACTTTCACAAGAAACTTTTCTTCCTGAGGTATTCACCAGGAAGAAAGAAATGTATGTACAGCTCTGCTGTAGGTGTCTAGCCCATAGGTGGTTTAAGTTAGATGAAACTAACCCTTCTTCTAGTAACATCCAACATGCTTGTTTTCCTCACAGACCCAAGAATTTGGTATTCTTGATTCCTCAGTCACTCTGAGTGTACAGGAAGAAGTGTGTCCCACAGAAGTGAACCCTCCATTGAGTTATTCCATAATTTGGTACTTATGCTGTAACATTTGCAAGCAAGAGAAGCAGATGTGAGTATTTTCCTCTCCAAGACTGGAGGGAAGAAATGTACCTCCATTTCTTTCTTCCTGGTGAATACCTCAGGAAGAAAAGTTTCTTGTGAAAGTCTTTTTTCTTTCAGAAGAAAAACCCTGTCATCTAATTCCTCATGCTTAAAAGGAGTAATACAGAATTTAAGCACAAGGAAGGGTTTCAAGACTGTGGAAACCCAGTTCCATGGTGTTCTTTACACTAACTCAGCCATGATGTTTCTGAAGAGATTTCTGATGCACATCTACTTTGGTGTTTTCAACTGGTTATTTTAGAATGAAGTTTATTGTGAAACCCATCCCAAGAGCTAACCTTTCCCTTCTTGGGAGAAGCACTCAGGACAATGCATTTGTCTGTGAGATCTAGTGCCTAACGTTTCTGTTGGATATGTACCCAAAATCCAGCAAGAATATGTGTCTAAATGAAGATCTGATGTCACACTGGATGCTCGGGAAGAAGCAGAAAGCCTAACTGATGAATTGATAAGTCCTAGGCTGTGATCTAAAACTTTTATAAAACCATGGAATGGTTTGGATTGGAAGGGACCTTAGAGATCATTTAGTTCCAATCCCCGCTTCCACTAGACCAGGCTGCTCAAAACCCCATCCAACCCATCCTTGCACACTGTCAGGCATGGGGCAACCACAACTACTCTGGGAAACCTGTTCCCATGCCTCACCACTATCACAGTAAAGAATTTCTTCCTAATATCTCATCTAAATCTACTGTCTTTCAGTTTAAAACCATTACCTTGTGTCCTATCACAATGTGTCCTTGTCAAAAGTCCCACTCCAGCCTTCTCGTACGCCGCCTTTATGTACTTTCTTCTTGTTTAGGTGCTTTCTTCCTCTTTAGGTGCTTCCTTCCCCCAACAATATTGTTGCCAGAGTGTCAGGGTGGTTGAAGCACACCTATAATTTCTTAGGCAGAGTAGATATTAGCATGTCCTCATGACAATATGTCATGTACAGTACACAATTTAACATAGCTCATGGATGTGTATTCAAAGGAAGTTTGAAATATTTGGCAGTCAGTGAATTTCTTTTTACAGGGATGGAAAAGGTTATTAGCTCATGTCTAATATAAATACTTGCACCCGGTAGCAGAGCTGTATTATGGTAGTGTGCTAGTTAATGTCATTTAGGTAAATAAGGAAATTTCAGCCCAAATATTTAGGTCAGAAACTATGGTGCCATTTATATCCCTATTTTTAGCACATTGAAAACAATAATAAAAAAACAGGATTTAATGGGCTTTAATAGGCAAAGTAAGAAGCAAGAAAAAGGGATTTTAATAAGAGGCCCTCATTTCCTTAAGCGAACCATTTTTTTTTTCCATCTTCTCACTGGTATAACCTAAGTAGCAGTATAACCTATAGACCTTGCAGAAAGCATCACCTCTGGGCTCTGCAACCAAAGGCTGCCCCAAGACTGTAGGAAATAACCACTACCTTTTGCCAGGTGATCTGCCTCGTTCACTGCTGTCTCCCCTATGGGTAGTTACAGAGACCTTTACAACAGAACTGCTATTGCCTAATTTTCAGAAAACTTCTTACTTCAGTATCCACTTCCTTGGTCATCTGCAGTAAGTATCTGCAACAATGAAGTCAGTGAAACTGATTTAATTAGGTACTGGCACAGATGAAAGTGTTACAGCTTTTTTATAGATAAAAAGGGAAGGAAATAGGTATTCTGTGCATTAAGATATTTATCTCAAATGAGGAGAAAATTGACTGTCCTTTTTCAATTTTCTGTGTGATAACGGAAGTCTTTTATCTTTCTGATGTGGATGAAAATATTTTGAATTTGGTCACTTTACGTATGCTGTAATTAAATCCAAAAGGAGCTATAGTTCAGATTCACACATTTGAAAATCACTAGCAAAAATGGGTGATTTCATTAGCTCAGAGAAGATGTGCATGGTGAAGTATCAGTTTAAAGTTAATTTCATTTAATTTGTGTACACATTAGAGAAATTCAGAGAAGATTTTAGATACAAGGTAAAGTATAATTTTAAAATTAATTTTGCCCTTGAAAACGTGTGCTGCTAATTTTTGAAAGAGTAGAAACTATTCTCAAAATAGCTTGAAATCCTTATCAAGAAAGGATATTAACAGCCTTCAATTTTAGCAAGTCTTTCCTCTCTCTTCTCCAGGTTTCCTTTATCATCTAACATTTGACCCATACTTATCAATATGTATTGTAGACTTTTAAAGCTTGTCAACAGTGAAAATACAGTTGTAATGTAGGTAGAGATAAATATAACCTCACAACTTGTTTCCCATGATCCACCCATGAGCAACTTGTTTGAGGTTTGTGGTTTCTTCCTCAGAGAAAGCTCCCTCATTGTCTTCAAAGAATGATTGATTCAGTGAGCTGAACTAAGGACAAGAAGTCACGGGAGAGGTCTCTGCCCCAGTATCATGGCCTGGAAGAATGATGATAGGTTATCATTTCCCTTTTGTTGCAACGAATTCAGTTCATGGATATGCTACGGATAAACATCTAGCAGGAACCAATCCCTTTTAGAATTGCTCTCAGGCCTGGCAGGCAGAGAAGTCCTTGAGACTGTTATGAACCATACAACAGAAAGTCCGATGTGCATTTTGGCGTCTTAGGTAATATTTGAAGAATATGTCAAAATGTCATTTAGTCAGGGTGTTGTAGAATAGACAAAAATTTTAGTTTTGATCTAGACTTTGATTAGTGATCATTAATTGCCAGGGAAACATATTCTATTTAGGGGGGTTGAATAAATATAAACCACAGTCTCTTTATCTCTTTTCTTTCATGTCCCAGAAAGTCTTGCCTTCTGCACTGAAAAAATCAGTCAAGATTAGTGATTACTGCAACAGCTATAAAAATACAAAAAAAAGTATTAATATTGTAATAATGAAATGATAATTTCTGAATATCTGATCAGACCGACTTTTCCCACCTTGTGCCTTTTTCTGCTTATTTTGTTTTTCATGTTTGTTACCAGACTAGAAAATAGATATTTCCTTCTGTTTCCCCCACAGTAAGCTGTTCAGAACTGATTTACAGTTCAGTAGAGATGTGTTTTAAACCCATGATGAAATAGTGCCTTCTGAAACATAGTTTAACATCTACATGAAGGCTGGTGACTGAGCTACAAATGAAACAAGTACATGACTTAATGCAGCCTCCTGATCTTTGCCTTTACAATGCCCTTTTGTTCTATAAGTTTCCATGTGGGAAGACTAGGGAGGGTCAGTAAACAAAAATGTCTTTGCATGTCTTAAGAGATCTAAGTGCTCTGCCTGTAGAGTCAGCAACTTCCCATTGAGCTTCAAATGATCTGAAAGAGATGAGTTCCTTCCACAGCATGAAAATTCTGGCTGGGGCCATGGGTATTGTCTTCTGATTCCTTATACTGTTAGACTAACAGCAATGTGACCGGGCCACCTGGCTAGCGGGTGTTTTTGCCACTTTTGCTTCATCAAAACCAATCAAGTGCACGTACTATTGCTCCTCATTCCAGGCAACACATTTCCTTAATAATACATATTTCCTTTATAGTTTATAGTACATAGAAAATGCTTTGTAACAGATTCAAAGGCAGAAGAACTGTAGAACTGTGGAGAAATAAAGAAAAATTGGAACGGTTATGGAAGAGACATAAAGCGTGGGGGATGCTGTCCACAGACTACAATTTGGCTTTAAATTTTAGGGAGGACAGAGGCTATGGAAGAGCATGCCATGGTTACATGGCTCGCCCATTCTCTTCTTAGGAAATAATGTTATGAAGCAGCTTCTGAAACAGGAAACTTTGTGCAGAAGCACATTTATAAGTCTGATGCTGCAGCTTAGCTTTTGGCTAATGTGAGGATTTCAGGATCAGGCCTTGAGAAGATAATTTTGGTTTATCATAGATTGATAAAAGTAAAGGGTGAATTTGCTACCTGTACAGTCTCACACTATACACACTGCTAAGACAAGCAACTGTAAATAAAACAGAAGTCCAAAACCCACAGGCTTATAAGGTCACTGAGATGAGCTATAAGATACACAGTGATGTTCAGTTCATAACACAGAAGCTTTGGAAGGAATTTGGATACTAATAACTGAGCTAATGATGTGACTGTTTATTCCAACCATTTACAAACATAGGGGATTACGCAATGCTCTGACATAATTTCTGCTAGCAGCTGGAAACCTCTGCTGAACATCTGTCTGAGCTGCTGTTCTCATAATTCATCTGCCAAAACTAGCTGAATAAATTGAAATGAAAATCCAATTTTTATTTCTTTACCAAAACTTGTGTTCTCTTTCAAGGCAAAATACTTTTGTTAAAACTCTTTCAACAATTTTTTGTGTCATTTCCATAGCCTTTAGTTACATTTTGTCTCATAAAAATGCAGAGCACTGGAACGTGTGTCACTGTCAGGAGACTGATGAAATCCATTTGTACTAGCTGTTATTTATATGTTGGCAGCTTGCTTTGAAATGATTGTTTGCTCTTCTCAGAAGCATGGACAATTTTAACCAGGGGCCTCAGTTCTGTAAAGGCAAAAATGGTGTGGGGACTAGCCTATAATTTTAACTTTCATTAATTACGAGGGTGAAACAGGAAAGAAGTAGGAAAAATGTTTATCCCTTTCATTACACCTACAAGTGTAAGTAGAAAAGCAAAGTAACTAAATGAAGGAAAGATTCCCTTTCCCATAATTTGAATTTGCTCTGGCTGTGTGTACCTTTAGACTCTCTCCATTGATCTTGACCTGTATCCTGAATATAACATGAAATAACATGAGAAAGAATTTTCCAGATGGTGAATGAAGACCTCTGGTTCTGAACTAATTTTAATTATGTCCTGAGCTCTTAACTTTGGGTTTATTTTTTCTAATTTACGTCAAAATAGGTTAAAAGAGTTGAATTCTGGAAGTGTCTGTTTCTGCTCACTGACTTGAGAAGCTTAAGCTGACTACTTTGGATTTACACGTGTTCCTATTATGTATGTTCCTAAATTTGAAGCATGATATTCCTATGTTTAATCTCTTTATATTTCAGTTCAACTGTAAAATAGGGATTATTAGGGTATAATATAAGCACATTTTTGTGTGTGAAGTTGTGTGTACATAAGTTACACAAATTCATTTTTAGGGTAGCAAGTCCTGCAAAAACTCATAACAGCTCAGATGTGAAGAGATGCAGTAGGCAAAAAACTCAGCTCTTTACAGCCCCTACTTACTTTCTTCTGAAGAAAATAATAAAAAAGGAAACATCTATAAGGCTTTCTGTGGTGGGAATGATTAATTTCCTTATAACTAAATAACATAGAATTTTCATGCTATGTTTTGCAGATTCTGTAAAATATGTTTTTTTGGAATTGATTCTATCATCATTCGTCCTACCATTAACATAGAAGCTACAGAAATTAAACTATGTAAAACTGATATAAGTGACAGCAGAACTGGGACTGAGATCAGCTCTGTGATTCTGTGATTTGACATGCACCTCTCCCTGCACTGGTGACAAATGACACTTTTGGTCATAGGAAAAGCCACATATCTGGTATATCAGAAGATAACACTCCATTCTTAACTGGTAAGAATGTCCAGCTCTATGCAATAGGTTTTATATACACCCTGACCCAGCTGCTTTTTTTAAGTCCTTCATTTATAGGTCTTGTAAAATCTACTCTGTTTCCCAAATAAGCCATTAGGTCATCAGGCCACATAATTTATTAAAGTGCATTTGTGAACAGGGAGTTCATCTGTGAGGATATTGTGTTTCCAAAGGAAGTTAGGAAGAAATTTGCCAAGAAGGAACTAAGGTTAAAAATTCAACATATCCGTCCGTTCCTCTTGAGTTCCTCTAAAAGATATTTCTGAACAGATGTGAGATGGAAGTAGAAAGAAAACTTCCAAAGAAATGCTGAAGTGAAGGGTAGCAAGGTAGTGAGTTGCATCTCTAAAATGAAAACTACTTCAACTAGAATGAAAAAAACCTCAAATCCTAGTACCAAGTAGGCTAAAGCACTAAAAAGCAAAAACCCAGATGCACAGGAGGATTCAGCCCTTACAACCATTTCATATTCAATTTTCTCAGTTCCCACACCTCAGCAGCTACCTGACTCTCCTGTTATATATGAGCCATTCTGAACTTGCTGGAGTGCTGTTGTCTTGGGAATGCTAGTCATCCCAGGGCATACCCAGAGCAGGTCCTACAGCTATCCTTGATGGGTAGGTCACTCCTACTAGCTGCTCGTATTACACATCATACTTAGTACAGAAACCAGATGGTGAAAAGCATTCGGTCTTCATTCTCTTTACTCAATAACTGACTCATTGGAGTGTTCACCTGAGCTGTAAGAGATGTTTTTCCTTACAGCTTCTGCATGAGTCAATCTGGACACAGCATCTCCAAAATTTGTGAATAAAAAAGGCTTTTGAGTGCTGATGGGTGGGGAAGAAACACGGTCTCCTTAGCTCTTCTGCTGGATCTGTTTTTCTTTACATGGCAGTATTAAACATGCATTGGGCCAAAGAAACACTGATAACTACCTTGGAACCTAATGACAGGGAAACTCAGCTGGCAGTGGGAGGACCTGTTTAAGAGTGCCTAGTCAAGAGAGACAGTTTTTACAAACTGGAATATGTTCAACAGGGATGAACCTGGGTTCGAGGTCTTTGACAACACCAGGGTCAGACTTTTCATGAGAGATATCAGAGCTGGAAGGAAGCACAAAAGGAAATCTCATTTGTATTTCTTCATGTATCACATTCTTCATACATACCTAGTGAACATTAGGCTTTTGGGAGAATTGGAGAAGGCATCATAATTTCTTTCTACAATGCTGAATAGATTTATTAGAGAGGGCCATAGCAGGCGTATGTCTTGGAAGGACTTCACAACAAAAATGCCAAACACAAGTAACGGTTTAACTTAATAAGAGTTGTAGAATCTGTTTTGCTTTTCATCCCGGTATTCCTTACTGGCCAACATGATAGATTGCTGTCTTCTCTGGGAAATCACCATGTGTTCAACAGGCAACCCAGGCAAAAATTAGAGCTGTGGATGATGCTAAGCAGCAAGGTGCCTGGCATAGGGGGGCTGCAGTCCTTTTGAGGCACGGCTCCTGCATGATTAAAAGCTGGGAAATGTTATAGTGCCATTTCTCAGGGCTACCTTCAGAGAGGTTTTGAGCATACACTTTTAAGGCACCATGCTGTGAACTCAAAGTGCTGTCCAGCTTGGTCAGTTGTAGGTACTGTTGCAATCTTGCAGACAGTAGCTGTTAATCAGCAAAAAACCCAGTGTTAGAGCAACCATTAACTGCCCCATAATAATTACATGCTTCATGAGGCCTTCAATCCCCTGTTGTATTACAGCTGGGGTATTTTAATGAGAAATGGAAAATGTCTCCACTGCCTCCAAACAGCTGACTACAGAGTGAACTTTTACAATTAGTGTAACTTAATTCATGTCCCCACTGCAGCTATGATGAACAGCACTGACTTTCCCTTAATGCTGGCCACGTATTGTCACTCTTCTATGCCAGCAATTGTGTGACTTCATGGACAGTTTGATAGCTCCCTGATTTGACTCTGAGTTAGTTTTCAATCAGAAAAACTTCCTTCTCCAGCCTCCAAAAGCTTATTTGGGCAGTATGGTGGAAGAGGATGTGATGCATGTCTGGGGTAACAAGGTATGCAAAGGCTGGTCTCCCACCAGATGCATTCCCTGAAGTAAAAGCTTCTGCAGTGAGGATTAAATGATGATACAGCAGAGATGATGGTTCTCTGCAGTAGAAAAAGAAAAATCTTGTTTTGCTTATCTGTCCTTAGAGCCTATATCTGCAGGCACTCTCAGTGTCAAACACTGACTCAGCAGAAATCTGATATGTGTCATCCAAATCTGTACTTCTTGAGATGAGAACACTACACAAAGAAAACATCAAGGAATCTTAATCATTTCTCAAAGTATTTGATATGATAGCCCTTGGAATAGAAGAAAAATCACTTTTGGTTATCTTTCAACCTCTGAAAATTTAAACAAAAAGACAGAATATCAAATACACTTTATCTTGTATACACAGTGGAACATGCCAGCTAATAACAAGAAACAGATCATGACCCTAGAGTAACTCACCTCATTTAGAGATAATGGAATAGAATCAAATATAAACAATTCTAAATGTAAGAGCAATGCAGACTTTGCCTGTGATGCTTAAGAGCAGATTAGCTTTATAAAGCCATTTGGAGAAGCCTTTGCTGCATATCATTTTGAGCTGCTCAGCAGCATTAGAAATACTTGGTAGTGTAAGTACTAAAATATGATTGCTACTTGTAACCAAACACCTTGTCTGAATTTAATAGTAGCTTTGTAGTTATCCAAATATTTATTAAGGTTGGATTTGACAACATTCTGTATGAAGCTGCTAATATAAGGTTAGTTCAAGAAATTACTAAGATTCTTTGCCCATATTTCTTCCTATGGCTGCAGTGCAGCGCACTCATTACTTGAAAGTGATTCATTTTAGGATCAAATGATCAAAGATACACCAAATCTGTGGGGATTGTGTTGTAAGTAAAATGAGTGGCATTCTTTAGTGTAAACATTTTTGAATGGCAGAATGGTGGTAAGCATGGGAAGTTCTGAAAGGTGAACTGTACTGCTGATGTACCTTCACAGTACTGCAACCAGATTAGATTGGAAATTGTTTTGAAAATAAATTAATGAAAACCACTTGTTTGGAAAATAAATTCTCTATTCTTTGAGTGCCTTGTTTTCACAACATTGACGTATTTCCTACATGCTTTTCATGCATACCCTTATTTGTCCCCTGAGTGGTTCAATCTTGTTTTTGTTGCTAATGATTCAGGATGGGGATTGGAATTTATTTGACAGTTTATCGGAAACTAAAGTAACTGATTATTGAAAAATCAGGTATTTGGACTATGGATTTTTCAAGGGATGTCAGTTCTATGACTATATATTTCTACAGTGCACTCTAAACTCCAGTCTTTGTATTAATATATTAATAGCAATGGCAAAAGTCATGTCTTTGTCGCAGGCTACTACCATGCTTCTTCCTGTCTGTCCCCAGGTAAAGTTGACTCTGTAGCAGCAGTACCAAAACAAAATCATTATTCAGAATTCTCTAAGAGTGTGAAAGTCTCCTCACAGAGAGAACTGTATAGCTAGGAGGAATATAAGTTGATCAAAATAGTATTTCCACTTCTGTACAAGTACTTAAATAATATAAAAATTGTAGAGACAGAGTTCTGGGTAAGAAAGGTAGGTGGAAAGTAAACAATTTTACACGTTTTCAAAAAGGTGGACAGTGTCAAAATATTGATGTTAATTCCAGTCTAACTTTAAAGACCAATAACCATGAAAAGGGAAAAGAAAAGAGAAAGAAAAAGGAAGGACAACTTTCCAGCAATTGTGGGAGAACTTTTCAAAACCTAGCAGCTACTGACCTTCCGAGTACCTGCTGAATGCAGTGATACATATAAGCTATAATATATACATATATGTGTATATCTATCTATCTATATCTCGGGTCATGTTGAAAAACTGTGCCACTACTTTCCTGTGTTTATGTGTGTAAGAAAATGGAAGACAAAAGAGAAAGAGAGAGAAAAGACCAAGGAGAGTTCTTTTGCAAACTTATTCAGTTGCCCTTGGAAACAAAAGATCAACTATTCTTAAAATGTTTTCAGTACATCTCATGAATAGGTATTAACTAGCCTATCAGTTTCTCTAGGTCCATCCAGTTTGTTCTGTTTTTACAGATCTGTTATTCTCATAGCAAATGGGAATACTCTTGCAGTACCAGTTGAATCCCTCAATATGAGTTTCCTTTGGCATGGTGGTTCTAACTGGCATGTGAATGGTGTGGTCCCTCAGGGAAAGCAGACATGACCCCGAGCTTACATTGTACACAGCGTAGTGAAACCCACCCAGATAAGTGGACATGGTGCGTCAGAGAAATTAACTGATGAAAACGCACTTTTTAAAGATGTTTTAAGAACACTGGTTTTATTGTACAGGATACACAATACTTAATAATCTTGTTCACATGCTCTGCTTCTGGAGCACTTGACTTTCAGAGGAATCTAAGTTGCTTCAGGGGGAAGAGAGCCTGGGTTCCTGTATAGGACCAGTGCTTTGTTCTGTGCGGTAGCACTGTCAACATATGAAGCAAGTACGGTCAATTAGTGACTTCTGCTAAGAGGTGGAGACCAAGGCACTGCCTGCTTTTTTAAAGACTGTAGGAAAAACACATCTGGAAGTCTGAAACGAGAAAGGAACTAGACACTATTTGCTTTGAGGGCTGTCAGGCTCTTTTCCTGTCTTTCCCTTCTCTTACTTTGTTTTTGCCTGAGTTGCCAGCTGGATGAGCAGGGTAATTAGGAGTGACACGCAGCCTGTGAATGTAGCCAAGTGCTGGAATCTGCTGCTGTTCGAGTCACGGAGCGAGGATACTGTCAGACAAGGAAAGTTATTTCCTTCACTTAGCATCTGATCAGTCATTTGAAAAGTAAACATGATTGGAGGAATAACAACTGCTAGAAATAAATGTACCAGAAGAGAATGGTCCTTCTTCTTGTTTGGCTATCAGCTGCTATTCTTAGAAGTCTTAAAGGTGAAAAAATCCTAATAATACATTTATAATACTTAACTTAAGGGTACAAGAGGTTTGAAAGTTCTCTATAAACATCAAAAGTAATGTAAATGATCAGGATTACTAGCACCTGCAATTTTGTGAGCTTATTCAACTACAAGTTCTATCCAGATCCTTGTCAATGGCTTGTTCTTTGATATATCACTAAAACATTTGTATCAGCAACAATTTTTGGCATTCTCTGCTGAAGAATAAAGGTATGAGTTATGTGAAATTCCCTGGCAAGGCATCCAGAAGGATCCTCACTCAGGTCTTAATAAAAACTAATGAAAAAGTAACTGTAAGTGTGGAATTTGTTTCACCGCTATGGGATGTTCAACCATGAACTAGTTACCATGAACTTTTTGTTTAATTTTTTTTCAGTAGATGTGGGAAATGAGTGGTTTTAAAGTGATTCGTCTGATCTTAGATGTTTATTTTAGAATGTGATTAATTGCTTTCATGAGGTTTCTTTCTAATGAATTGTAAGAGAGTTCGGCCTAACTATGAGGTATTTTGAGCTGGTTGGGAGGAACCTGACCCAAATCAGTCTTGCCAGAAGAGGGATCTAGGAATCAACTTTCTCCATTCTTAAATCCCACTTAAAATCCCTTTAAAAGTTATAATATCACAATAATAGAGTTCACCAGTTCAGTGGAAGAGCAATATTGGAAAATTCCATTATTCTCTTGCCATGCTTCTTGTGTTGTGGAATCCCTTTCTTGAATTGATTAAACTTCTTAAACGAAGATGAAAGGGAAAAAGGGGAGGATTCCCATCCAAGGGAATCTCAGAAGGTTTAACAAGAACAACTGCAAGCTGCAACCCCTGCTATCAGCACAGGCTAGGGGATGAAGAGATGGAGAGCAGACCTGTCAAGAAGGACTTGTGGGTGCTGGTGGGTGAGAGGCTGGATGTGTGTTCAATCTTAATCAGTTCTGAATGCATCTTGAAGATCCACCGAGAGAGAGTATTCTCAGTTTATTGCCTGCTCATTGGCACAAAGTTTGGAGAAAAAATACGATCCTCTATCAACCCTAAGGAAAGGTCTGTAGTCTTAAGTCAAGCTAAAGATCTGGCAATATGCTGTGAAGAGACAAGAAAGCCAGGATTTTAAAAGCTGACCTCAGAAATCAATAACACTGATACTTGATATTTTTTTTCTCTCTCTGTTTTTGTTGAAGCCCAAGATAATATATTGTCAGGGGGTCAGAAGAGGGGAAAAGGATTCTACTGTAAAAAAGGGACTCCTTCATAAACAGAGATTGGTTCAGTCATAGCGTGCACTTTTTTTCCTAGTAAAATCTGAATTCCTTGTGATACTTTGAACATTCTTTATAGACAAATCATATCAATTGTATTTAGTTGTAGTTATATAAAAGGATCTCGTGGTTTTAAATGTGTGTAAGGAAAGTCAATATTTGAGGACTTGCCAGAAGGTCCTGTTCAAACAAAGGATTTATTCTTTATTAAAGCACTATGAAGATGAGTGTCCAATTAATCCATGAAAACAATGTTAACAATGTAAGTGAGTGCAATAAGACACAAAATCTGCAATACACAGGTACATGGCAGCTGCACAGTTGTTGTAAGTTATCCTATCTCACTTTGCTGCTGATGCCACTCATCTGCTTGTGGAACTAGTGTGTAGGATTCTCATTCCATAAAAGACAAAATCAAGGAGCAAAATACAAATTGGTTATGAAGGACTAGATTCTCCCTGATTCTGCTATTCATATGGACTCTGTTTTCCCAAGATGCCTCACTGGGTGAGTTTTAAGGCTGTAGAAGAGTGAACTACATGCACACCTGACTACACAGACAGAACACCAAAAAGTCCAATTAGTCCTGTGGCTGCCTGAGATAATGACTCAGAGGTCACAAGGGGTATTTTTTGCTTAATGTGGGTGTATGAGATCTAGTCAAGTTTAAGATCAGACTCTTCACGTCCAGCCAGAAAGACCTGTCTATTTTTCTTTGCTTCTCCCTTTTTTGTTGGCCTTTATTAACTCCCCGTAAAATTTTTTTAACAAAACTTTTCATCCATCACCTTCTCTTTGGATGAGTCCCTTATAACACAGCAGTATGACATATTCTGCTTACTGAAGTTTATAGAAATCTGTGGAAAAGCACCTGGCTCTTTCAGATCTAATCCAATTTCTACTGAAGTTTGAGGCACAACTTTCACAGATTTGGTGTGGCTGGGTCAAATGCAGATTTAGATGAATTTACTTCATACCCTTGAAGAGGTCACAGGCAGACGCTGTAGAAGCAGTAGAAAACCCAGGTTTCTCTATTGGATAGAAGCAAATGGATGGTTGGTTGCTACCCTATGGGAGTTCTTATGCAATCAGAGGGAGAAAAAGGAAAGAACTGACACCTACCCCAGAAAAGAGAAAGATGAGTGTGGGAGAAGGGACATAAAGAACAACAGTGGTGAAAGTACATGGAAAATAAAGACAACAATGATTGCAGGGAAGAATGAACAACATTAACAGCACTACTAAGGTGCCCAGGACAGGTGGGAATTGTGCCACTGAACTTCATACAGTAAAAAAGTGTAAAGAGGAAGGACGCCCATTACGGATAATGAGAGACAGCTCCACTGAGATCCTCCAGCTGCTTCGTGCCACATCACTGATGCAGATGGACCTTTATCTGGTTTGGTTGGTTATGGTAGGTTTAGAGCACCTTTGTGTCACTGGTGCAAATCAGCTCTTGGCTTCTACTTTCTCCGCATAAACCATCCAAAAATAACCAAAAATAACTTCATAAGATTGCAGCTGGTTAATGCAAGGTTGACTATTTTTGGTGTTTCATTTTTAGCTGTCTTTCATCAAATGACCACAGATCTCAAGTGAGAAAGGGGGAGAAGGAGGGAGATATGAACAATTTAAGAACAATTAGAGATGTATTATTTTATAAAACAATCAAGTAAAGGGGAGCTTTAGGTGAGATTTTATCTACAGAGTTATCAGCAGCGTATGGAGCGTGGAGGACTTAGAAGGAAGCAATTCAAGTAACTGGCCTTTAGAAAGATTGATTTTTGTTGTTTCATTGAATAACTGTTGCAAATATTCTAGTTTAAATGCTTACTATTTATTTAACTGGATTTATTTTAAACTTTCAGTCTAGAATCAGATGCTCAAGCCAAGGCCCTTGTGAGGTAATTTCCCCATCAGGAAGTCCTGAGCTAATCCTAATCATCAAACAGAACTGTAGCACTGAGAGCCTGGAGAAGAGAATGCAACTTTGGAAAATGTTTCCTTGAGCAATTAGCTGAGAAACTGCCATGGAAAGTTCTCATCTCTGTTAAGTTTCCTTGACCCCATCTTTTCATTCCAGATGTTCTCTCATGTTTGCGACTGCATCTGCACTTCTAAGTACAAGAGGGCCAGGAAATGAGTTCAAGCACTTTACCCCACTGTGCATCTGCTAGGCTGCACTCTGCTCTGCACAAAGCAAGGCAGATCTTGCCAACTTTCCAAGATGAATCCACTCTACCAGGGTCTGCTCCTAAGCAGGGGATGTGCGTCAATTGATGCCACTTAGACCAGAGCACAGGCTCCGTCTCTGGATGTTATTTACTCAGCAGTACAGCTACAGCTTGAGGGATCAAGATGCACCCAGAGAAGTATGATGGAGATAAATATATCATAACAGAAAGACAGATCTTTTCTTGTATCATCTACTGGCCAAAGTTAAGCATAAAGTAACGTATCTGACAGCACTTGTTTCAGACTCCTCCACTTTAAGCCCTTTCACCTCCATCTAGGCTGGAACCTTTTTGGAGAGAGAGAGAGACAGAAAGACAGTGAAAGAGATCATGTACTGTATCAGTGCGGTAATTGGAGTTAAAAGCAACAAGCAGGAAAAAAGACCCTTTTTCAGAAACTATTCTTGATCTTTTCGGCCCTGATCCAATTAACAGATAGCAGTTTCATTATTTCTTTGCCTTTATTTCTAGAAATGGATGTATGCAAAAAAGGCCTTGCTATGCTTTCAGGATTCATCTTCAAATTCCTCCAGTTATAATTGTAAGCCATTCAATTCCACTAATACTTCAAGGAGGCTGAGGGGGTTAATGGTCTAGTATATCCAGATTGCATATTGCCCGTTTCAGGGAAAATTGGTGGATCCAAAATGCTTTAAACATTAACTCTTTTTATGGCCATTAACCAGAAGTTTACATGGCTAATGTGTCAAACCAGGGGTTATTTTGTGATAACACAATGCCACAGCCTTGAAAAGAAGGAGAGAAAAGCAGCTTCTTCACCTCCTCACCTTCATGCAGTAATTGCCTCCATACTTGCTCTGCAGTTGACTGGCATCTTTGTTGCAGTCAGCAGGAACTGGCACCAATATTTCACTGAAAAGCAAGACTGTAAATCTATGGGGATGCAGTTATATAAGACAGGCTGAGCCTGTGTAACAGCTTACTGCTGCTGAGAGGAACCGTCTTGTTTCCTCTTCAACAGCTTTTTCACTTATTTCTCATTCTCATCTGCTGACTCATTCCCTTCTATTTCACCAGCTCTCAGGCATGTCTGTCCCTTGGGCTCCATGTCTTCTAGAAAATTATATTTGCCCAGCACTGTACTGTGGCACAGAGATCAGCTGGAAAGAAACAGCATCCTCCCCATCCATCACACTTTTGAAACTCCCAGCAGTTGGTGGCCATATACAAGGTGCCTATGGGGAATGTTTTCTGGTCCATGATGGTTTTGCAGCTGTTCCTAGGAATTGTTGGAAGAGATGTAGTTAACCTGGGCCAAAACCATACTGGGGTCATTAAAATAATTTACTGTAGACAGCATAAACAATCCAGTTCCAGTGCCTTGGAGTGTTTCCTGGTACAGTTCACTGTTTAATATATTGTCACTGCTGTAACTCAGGGACCTGATTCCTCTCAGCGACTTAGTAGGAAACCAGCTCAACCAAAAAGGAAGAAAAAGCCTTTTGCCACCAACTCTTTAGAGATCAGACCACAGAGATGGGACAGGGAACAAGGGTATGATTCCAGGAACAGAGAGGGAGAGATGTAAAAGAAAGTAAAGACGGACATTTTCAGTGTCAATTCTCTATGTCTTGTCTAACTCTACCCTCCATAACAGTATCATTAGAAATGTATACATATAATTAGAGACATATGCATATAAATGTGTACAGAGTAGGGCTCTTTGTCCTGCAGTGATGCTGACTAAAGAGATTTGTAGCATAGTGTCAATAATCCACTACCATTTCTCCTGAGGTTTTTACTCATTTGGATCGGCCATCTAATTTGCATTTGTTAGAAATTCCTAAGTTTTTTCCAACTGAGTCCCACTGTCAAGACAGTAATCCGGTGCATTTTGCTTTAAATGGATCAGCGAGAGCTTACACACAGAGTTTAAATGGCAGATTGGAAGAGGTGATAGCATTCACTAAGACAAGCAAAAGGAGATGACCCTCCTTTAACCTCTTACTGTGACATAGCTGCATCCAAAAGAGAGTGGTACACAGCTTTCAGGAAAGTTTGTACTCTTCTCTCTGAGTCAACACTTCGGCATTCAGCAGCAGTGCCACTGCATTAGCACAGGCAGTCCCTGCCCTGGGACACAGATGTTCAGCTGAACAGAGAAAAGGCTGCAAAAACAAGCCTTGCATACCTGCATAAAAGCAGTTGTTTGGGCTTTTGTAATCTCTTTTTCCCCCATCTTCAGTTTTTTAGTCTAGGTCACTATATGATCACTTGAGAAAAAAGATCTCAAATCACAACTTCTGAATCTGGCATTGCTTGTGGGTCTGTGGGTTAAAAAGGTTTTTGTCGTGCTGCATGGTGATCCAAATGCTCATCATAAAACTGTTCCCAATTGTAGATCTATTCCATGTGTTGTAAAACAAACTTTCTGTCCTTATGCAAATATAACTAATAAGAAAAAAATAAAACCAACACCTTTGAGGTTCTCAGTGTTCTGGAGAAACACTTCTCAAGGATTATTTTGTAGTACGTACTGTTTAAAATTTCTTGCCAGCTAATTTATACTGGAAGCTCTGTGTTCAGTCATTCCATTTCATGTTTAAGATTTCCTCTAGCATGTGAATATAAAGATTCTCACTCCATATCTACTCTCTAATTTTTTTTTGTCCTGTAACGAGTTTTATTTTTTCCAAGGCTGGTGTGGAATTTTTTGGTTTTTTTGTTTTTCTTTCATGACAGATTGCAGATCTTAGGCTAGTAAACTCATTTCTGGAAGTCTAGAGTCTAGAAGCCTTGAGATCTGACAGTTTGGGGTGAACCTGTGAAAAATATTTTGCTTAGAAGGGTAAGTCATGCAAGTCTTAACAGAATTAAAACAACCTCTCAGGCACACGGGCTCAAGTCTCATTAAAGCAACATCCTCATGCCATTTTAAAGCACCTCTTAATTTCCATTCATAAGATCTGACTTCTCTGCCCTTGCTAAACGAACTGTTCTAGTTCAAAGTTTACTAGTAATTGCTATGGCAGTTAGAAGTTCTCCTGAGTTGCAAATTCGCATAATTTTGGGGGAATTCTGTTTTGTGTTGTGGCTTTACAATTGTAAAAAAGCAGGAAGTTTCCTTTATGTGCATGTTCAAAATATGAAAGATAGTTTTTTCTAACAGAAAATGATAAAAAATTAAAAAAATAAGATATATTGTTAATCACATTTTCTATTGTAAATAATAGAATCTGCTTTAGGTTTATACTTAGCTGCTTTGACAAAGCATTAAGTGTCAGTTCTATTCATAGGAGTCTGAATCTAGTTTAATAGTCCTCATTTCTTGTGAATTAATGGCAACCTAGTGTTTAAATAAAATAATTTCCTGAGATTATCTCTGTCTTCAGCCTTGGAACTCCTTTTTTTGAGCTAATGTGTCTCAAAAAAGCAACCAAGCAGATGTACGGATCTTGTGGTCTGGGAGCTTTCTGTTTTAGTGGCCCCAGCTGTGAATAAAGCAATAAGCAGATGTTTTATGCTACTGTCATAAGTAATGCATCTCTTAGGGGGTGGCGCAGAAGTGCATCAGTGTTTAATGCAGTTTGATTAATTCCTAACTCTCAAACATCCATCAGCTTCCTTCCTCCATTGCCTGGTGTCAATTCTATCACTTCTGCTGTTTTCACTGGTCTTTATCCTTGGATATCTGTGTAGGAAAATCCTCAGCTGCAGAACTTGTGTGGATGCATTTATGCTGGCAGTGAGTGGCCTGAGTGGAAAGCAATATTTTAGATGCTTTAATTATGCTAGTGATGTAACCACCCAAATAAATTACTAGATCTTCCAGGTTGCTTGCTATCCTACTGCTCCTATGGCACCTGCAGCCAAGTATAGTGCAACCCTGTCCCTGAGAGCTGGGGTCACCTTAGTGTCCTGAGAAAACAGGGAGATACTGAGAAAGCTGTGGGGAATGTCAGCATCCTCTGGTTTGGTGTTTCCTCTTCCAGGAACTTCTATCTGTAATGGACCAGCTAGCACAGGTTTAGTTCAGTGTTACTTTGGAGTGAGGGAATTTTGGATATGCCTGGGAGGTGGGTTTAAAAGGAGCCAACTGTAAAGCTGATGATAAAGGAAGGAAGGAAGAAAGGATGAAGGAAGAAAGACAGGAAGTCCCCACTGTTCTCCGAATCAGATTCCAGAGTCATTGGCATTGTATTTCTAGCGGAATGATATAATTAATCGAGTAATTTCAAATCATGCCATTAAAACATTTTTACTTCATTGAAATGGAACGTTTCAGCAATTTTAGAGGCATTTTCCTTTTCAAATTGTAAGGGAAATCAGCATAACCGTATAAAAAAGTTCCATTCTGACAAGAACTCTTTTTAAAATAACTCTTTGATGGTTTCCAGATGTCAGTGAAGCAAGCTTTTAATATACCTTTCCTTCTGGTCTAGTAAAGCATCTGTTTCTCAGAAGATGCTAAGCAACCTAGAGTTTTGTTGGAGTGTGGTCCTAGAATCATTGTTAATTTAGGAAGCTAAGCAGGTAGCATTTAGAGTTTTATTATCCAAATCTGTCAGGAAAACAAAGATGCATGGATACTGTTACGAAAAACAACCTCAGTGGATCACTTTCAATTGTTTGGGTTAACTGATAAGAAGAAGTTGAGGGTCCTTAGTTAGAGGAATAATTTCTGTGGACTTCAAGCGGCAGCAAGAAAAGAGAGGAGTAAATAGTAGTTAATGGCATGAGAAACTTGGGGCCCAGGAGTCCCTCGGTGTGAGAAGCAAGGGAAAACAATCCCCCCAAATAGGGAATACATTTAATAGGTGAACCTTAGACGAATAGACTATTCAATCACCTACAAAAGAGACAGACAAGGCAATGACAGGCAGGTTTGGTGGTGTCAGTGTGGGGTTTAGAGAAATAAGGCTGGAGGAAGTGGGAGAGGTGCAAATTTATGAAGATCTTGCTTTGTTATGCTGATGATGAAAAGAGAAGACATTTTATTAGCATAAGACTCCTCAAAGAGAATCAAAGTGATTTAAATAACCATTAGTCCACTGAGTTCCTATTTATATTCAGAAGGAAGCATCTAATCTAGCTTTTTTTCGAAACAGAATGTTTCACACTTCTTAGATATGTGTGAATAATAAAGTACCCATGTCCTCTTCCTCTGTAAAATGCAGGTGTATTGCACCAGAATTAATAAGATACCACTGAGTGGATGTCCTCCTTGCAAACATCTGCACAGGAAGAATGATACTTTATCAAGAGTTGGTGTTGTGATAGATTTTTTATTAACTATTGAGTCTGAAAGGCATCTGCTATAATGACTCGTGGATCAGCTTTAATGGCTGGCCTTTCATTTGTTGGAATAAGGCAGGCCAGATTTCAAATGTTGCTCATGTCTTAGGTCAAGGCCATAAGAACTTGGTTCTGACTTCTAAAGAAGCCAAGCTTGGCTAAGCTGTGATCTGGATTTATACTTATTGCCTAAATGCAGAATTTGAGGGATGAAAATCAGAATAGAACAAGAAAAAAAAAAGCATATATTGGTCCTTCTAAACCAAAATTTAAACACAAAACTAGCTAAGAAATCTAAAGCAATTGCCATGTCTACAGCTATTGTACAGCAAACATATGGTGGTCAACTAAGAGGTAAGTTTTTGAGCATATACATGTTAACAGAACAACCTCCTATTTCTGAAATCAAGCTGTGCTTTTTTTCTTGCTCCCTCACCATCTGAGTTGTGTGCATTTATCCTCCTGTTAAAGTATTTCATTTTAAGGTGTTAATTTTTATCGGACAGGCAAGTCTGATTAAAATTGGAATTTGATTCCATTTTCAGCAGTCTCGGCTTCTGGAAAGTGAATGCTTGGCAATATGTGTTAATTGAAATCATCAGTTCATAAACAACATTGGAATTTTAGACTTGTCAGACCCCTGGTTTGAAAAGCAATGTACTTTTGGAAATGCTGGAAAATACAGTTCAACAACCTCAGGGACATGCTTAATTTTAGCAAAAGATTCTTACTGCTATGTTATCTTTCAGCATAAACTAATGTTGAAATTTTGGAAGAGATGATATCCTTAGGAAAAATGAATTCAATTCCTGCATTACATGACACAATGCAGAACATAAGCAGCTCAATTAAAATGCTGATTGTTTTTTAAAGGGCTTTAACTTAAAATGTGATAGGAGTTACATTTCTTTTTTCTAGCACATTTGCTTCCATGAAAAATCTGAACAGGTTGTTGAAGCTTGCTTTATTTGCATAGGCTTTCATGGGACTTTGCATACATAATATTTCATAATCGAGAACTATAATAAATCTTCGGCAGAATTCTGAGCATGAGAATGGAGAGCCATGGTGAGATGCCAGAGTCATAAGGAGCAGAGCAGCAGAAAAATGGGAATATTTCAGTTGTGTTACTCTACTTCTATTCCTGGTCTGAGAATGAAAACAAAGATAGTTTTTTTAAGTCTGTCCTCTGAGTGGTGAGGATGTATGGGGGAAAGTGGAAGTTCTGTTAATGTAGGCAGAGATAAACTGAAGTGGTAGAAGTAGGTAAATGCAGGAAAGATCATTGAGGAGAGGTTATATTTTGGGTCTGTGACTGTGAGCCCTGATCAGCAGTTTTCACCCTCCCTGATATCTAGTAGAAAGAGACTGAATTTGCTAAGGTTTTGCCTGCCATCTTCTTTTCCCTGAGACCAAGATGAAGTTTTGCATTTGTGAGAGATTAGCTGAGGCAAAAGGGGTATTTTCACTTCCCAGCTGAATGTCCATTTTGCAGGGAGGGAATCTAGATTAATGATCTGGCAATTTAGAAGTCAAAAATAGTGTAGTAAAATTCATAGAATTTCACTGTACATCAATTTGGAATTGGGAAGGGGTTAAAGAGAGCAGGCAGAAGACAGCAGCTATGAGTCCCTGTCACAGGACACTGAACTTTTCTACCAGTGCTGTGATGACAGAAATCTCTGACAGAACATCACTTGACCATCATGGGGAAAAAGATGACTGAGTGCCAGGAACAGCCTGGGACCAAGGTGGGAGATGAGTTAATCAGAGGAGCAAGGGTGAACATTCACAGAAAGAGTCGTGATAAGTTTTGTCTGATGTGCTGCCCAGTGTTTCCAAGAGGGTGAATAAAATTGCATGGTTAGATAAAGTATGATTTGTGCATCTTGTCTTTCCTAATGCAGGCCTGAGACAGCACACTTCAATTCTCAAAGCCAATCCACGGAGAGACTGTGCAGGACACTTGAGAGCAGTGAAGAAGCAGCCTGTGCTATTCTATTGCTTTCAGAATAACACACTTAACACTGGTGTAGAGTTTGGAGCACTGAGAATGACTTAATTTGGATAATGAAAGAAAGATGTTGATCTCTGCTTTGCAAAATCATCTTTTATAGTCAAGCCTTTGAAAATAAGACTGAAAGTGATGCAAGTTGTACATATCCATTATCTAAACAAAAGGGGATACTCAACAAAAATGTGTATTAGTATTTTTTTAAAAATTGATTAATGAGAGTAATTTTGAGTGGATACACAAAGCTAGCCTTTTCTTTCGTAAGAACTCTTAAATTTGCAAGTATGAGCGGTTTTTTCCTTAAGAAAAGCCAAATGAAAACCACCCTCATTTTTACAAGGTGTGTGTGTTTCCCTGCAGCTTTCCTCTCACTTTCCTTTTTTGCAGCCATTTTCTTTGGCTGAAGAGGAATGGGCAGCCTTTCATTTCATTTTCGCTTTTCAGTCACAGATTGCATTTGTGTGGCTGATTTTGCCATTAGGAGGATGCCATGGTGAAACACCTTCTGGTTGCTTGAAGCTGAGGTTACTGCGGAGTTCAGTGACGCTTCCTCATTATGCTACACTTAAGGCACACTTAGTAGGACAACATTGTGTAAAACAGCTTTTAGCTTTTAGCTTTTTTAGCTTTTATCTAAGCAGTGGACACCTAAGAGGGTGTATTTACTATAAACTCTAAGTTATTTAGGGAATTTGGCTGTATGTATTATCGATTTCTCTAACTAAATCATAGAATTTCAGATGTGGTAAAAGATGTGTCTGCCTCTTAAAGGACCCATCAGCACTGAAATTTAGCTCTTGCCTACCAGAGCCCATACTGGTTGTTTTGGTCATTGTTCTGTTTCTGTAGGGTATTTTGGTTTCTTTTGATTTGCTTTTTAACTTTGTGGTTATTTTAGGACCTCAGATCAAAATAAGAGTTCGTTGCATGCTAAACCAAGGTTTATCACATGCTAATTAAAATTGTAGTACACTTGTTTACTATGTCTGTGGTGGTATATAGGGTTTGGTAACCTCTGCTAATTCTCTTTGTTTCCTAGATCTTAGGAAACTGTAGCTGTAACCCTAAGAAGGAAGCTGTAATCCCTAGAATTTAGGAAAACATGTCAGTACAGTTTAAATTTTGGTTCTGATCTCTTTCTACAATTATACCTGGTTCAAAGCTGTCCACATTTGACAGTAAAGCTAAATTTGAACCAGTCACATTAAAAACAAAACAAGCCTTTGAGAAAGTACTTGACGGACTTTCCTTTGAAATAGCACTTCTGTTCCATACTGATGTTACAGATCATGACGTAATTGTAAATTTCTAAATGAGTCAACTAGATGGCTACACATATATTTTGGATGCAGTTACTTGTTTGTGAAGGTGAAAGATCTGCATTTTGTAGGAGATGATAATGAAGTAATTCTTCAGCTGAATTGTTTTGCACCTGACTTTATGAGTATTGCAAAGAAATGCAGAATATGACAAGGATACAGAAAGATTTTCATACGGAGATGAAAAAATATCTCCTGGACAGATGTGAGAAAAATAATCAAACACTTCTCATGAGGTTCTTATTTAAAGTCCTCATCAACATTCCTCAGGATTTTATCCATCTGCAGACCTCAGATCTATCAATGGAGCCAACTCATACATAATTCTAGTTGCTGGTACGTGCATATTTAAAGAAAGTGAATGAATTAAGGTGATAAGTAGTGCTTGTGCCTTAGCAGCATTTCCTATTTTGCAATCATTGGACAAGATAAGAATTGAGATAAAATCTGACATCCAAAGAAAAAGCCTCTCCTTATAAAAAAACCCTCACAATATCCCTGTAGAGAAGTACCTTTCTGCCTTGTATGCTTATTTTGTGGGGTTTTGGGTCCATAGCTTTTATTTTAATGTGTTTTTGAGAGGGGTGAGTGTTGCTTGTTTAAAGTTCAGTAAAATCATGAAGCTGTGATAGGGACATCTTCCATGAAACAAGTTTACTAGTACTTTAGCTTGATTTATAAGGCCCTTCTGAGGAATTAGCAGAGGACAAGAGATACTGACCTGGCTTTGGGAATCTAACATTCTTTTATCAGTGTTTATATTCAGGGCTGAAAAGCAAACAGGAGAAATTTTTTTGAATTTGCTATATCAGATTTCTAATAAACCAACCTGCCAAATAATTTAATGTGTGCAGTCACAACAGAACCCACTGTTCATTTATTCTAAGCCCTAAGAAGATGATCAGACATAGAAAACTTTCAAGCTGTACAGAACCACAACTTCAGAGGTGGTGACAATTATGGTAGAGCATTTTTAGGGAATGTGCAACTTGTAAGTGTTATATGTGCATGGATACAGAATGAGTTTCAGTGTAGGAATTGGGGAAATGTACGATGTGGAGTGTTGTGTCCTGACTGCTCAAAAGTAATTTTAGTTACTGATGAGAAAACAGTTATATTCTAGAAGTTTGACTGATTTTAAGGTTTGCTAATTACTATAACAAAAATGGGAAATTAGAAAGAAACTACCTTTGGCAGAGTGAAGGGTGTCATTCATGACACTTTATTAAAAATCTTTATTCTTCTGGGTGAAGGAGATGCTCTGATGGGATCTTGGCTGTTCTGAGGCTGATCATGTTGACAGGATATTGGCAAGGACACTAATTATATTGTCAATCATATATGTTGTAAATGTAAACACAATCTCGTATTTAAGCAGCGCACAAAAGCCCTCCTAAATTAATTGTGGTACTTATGACTGCTTACGACCATGTCAGTTTGAAAAGAATATGCAAGTTAAATAGTTTTGATTGTAACAAGACAAGCCTGAAAAAAGCTTTTTTGATCGTTCTCAAAGACAAAACATTAACCAAGTTACCATAATCTTTCAGGCCAAGAGGTGTTGAGTGGAAGAAGAATAACAAATAGTTGACATGGCTTTGTTTTGTAAGAATGCATCTTCAAGTCTAGAAACACAGCAGAGCAACTTTTCCCTGCTGATTTCTGCCTGAACAAAACTCTGGCTTCCTAGAATATTTTTAGCATGACAGATCACTAACAACTTCAGGAATAATATTCTAATTAGAATTTATCTAGTTTGACAACTGAACAATGCTAAATTGGACAGGAGAACAGAGTCGTTGCACAGTTTACTGACCAAAATTAATTGCACAGCCCACAGCAAGAGTTCCTTTTCTCTTCAAAGTACTTGTTTCAACACCTTTTTACTTTCTTTTCTGACAGAACTTGTCTGTTTTATTCTTTGTTAAATGGGGGAATTATTGTTGTGAGATATCCTTGCTCTACTTGGTTTTATGCTGCTTTACCAAGTGAAGCAATAAATTTGGTGCCGTGGTGCTGTTTGGGTGCTGCTTAGTCTGTGGTTTAACAAAATATAATCTATTTTCATACTTGTCAGAACATCACAAGAAGATAAATGTGTACTGATATTTTACTCTGAAAGGATTAACAATCCCCATCACGTTCCCATTTATCAATGAAATTGGTTATAGAGAATTGCTCTTTACTCTCCATCTCAACCAAAGGTACTCTGGCTACACCTTCTGGCAGTCAAATTGTTGCAACTATCTCTTAGTGACTGCTTAATTTTGTTAATTGTTCCTCTGGAACTCCAAAAATGGTCCTGATTTCAATGACCCTTCGAGTTCCTGAGTGTGCCACAATCAATTAGAAGGGAAGAATGAGAAATAGAACTTTTCATAGCTTTTTAAATTTTTCTCTTGCTTGTTGTGTGAGGTTGCAAGTTGCAAAGGAAGCACATATTTATCAGAACATTAGGCAGAGCTTTGTTTATATTCACATGAGAAGAGCGAGACTGTGGTATTAGGGTGACAGAGGAGATTTGAATGCTTGTCCTAACTTTGGTTCAAGGAAGTTATATTCTAAATTTGAGCTGGTCTTGGAGTATTATGAGGAGTAAAATAAATCCTCAAGCTTTTTCTTGAACTATACAAAATCAGCCTAGCTGCCCACTGGATTATTTCCATGGGCTAGAGCTGAGAGAAGCTTAGCTGAAGACGTAGATTGTTAACACTTACAGCTTGGTTTTCTTGCCAAAACACAGTCATCAAGTGTCATTTGAAATCTCCAGAGGTGCTAGGGATTTCACCACAGTGCTGGCAGATCTGATGAGAATCTTACGGGAACACTTGCTTTTCTGCAGTGGCAGCTGAGGGCCATGTGGGATCTCAGATGAATCAGGATGATAATGTGTGCAAATCAGTCCTATACACCGTCTGGTGAAAGCATCTCCTGTTTAGAAATAACATATGCAGAAATACTATGTTAATAGGAAACTTGTGCATGCAACTTTCACTTTCAGTATAATATATTCATGCAGCCTTAACACAGTATTTACAAGCAGCACAAAGATAAAGGCATAATATGTATATACATATTGTTCTGTATCCATAGCAAATCTTTTTTTGAAGCTTAAAGGACATAACATGTTCCACAATTTGGATTAATCTTTCATTCTCTTACAAAGTTAAAAAAAAAAGCAAACAAGAAACTTCAGTTATTTCCTCCATTCTGCTTTACTCATCATATTGAGGTAAACTTCTGTAACTATTGCCATCAGTATCAACTGAGTAAAAATGGCCATAGCATAATATTATCTTCTTTCTGGTTTAATCTTTTGTTTCTTTAAAAACAAAGCTCTTCTCATTTTTATACGCAGTCACACTGAAAGAGCCCCACAGAGATATTTTATCTGTGTATCTTTTCTTAGGTTAAACTTAGCTGCAGTTTCCTGTAGCCATCATCTAATTACTGAGTGGCCCAAACTAGGAACTTATTATTGTTTGCTTTGTGTGGAAAAAGCATACATTCCGTGTACCATACATCGCTGGGTATTCCTAAAAATTTTGTGAAAAATCAGCGCAGAGATTGTGTTGTTAATTTGAAATTAGTCAGTACTGGAGTACTGGATCCTCCTTTTTTATCACCTTTCTTGTAATATTGAGAATTAAAACTTTCTAAGGAAGTAAGAGATACCTTTTTATTTTATTTTTTTTCAGAACAGATGTATTAATAAATTGGTTTTTAGTTATGATATTAAAATGGTTATATTTGAATTCTGGGCAATTATGTATGTGAGAAGAAACTGAGTAAAACTGTGCAGCACATTCCATGCTTCTATTATTCCATGCATCTCAAATAATCAAAGAAAAATTTCAGCTCAGCAGTAATTGGCTCTGTTATCAGCTTTCTGTATAAGAGGGTGTTTAAGGAAAATGAAGCAAATGCTATAATTAATAATGTAGAAAAAATGTGTTCAATATAATGTGTGCTGTCAGCTGTAAGTTCCTTGGAGATGGTTTATATTTCATTTTGAGGGACTACACAGAGATTGCTAGGAGCTGCATCTATTTGTACTGTATGAACCCCCAGAAGTTGCTGTTTCAGTGTTTTTAAATATTGCTAATACAAAGCAGTGATTATCTCCTGGTATTGTTTTTTATCTTTTTTACAACTGAAGGATCTGAAAATGAGACAAAAATGGATTTTTTTTAAATGAGAGACTATTAATTTATTATTCTATGCTCATTGTTCTATGGCAGTCATAATTACTTGCCTGTGCCACAGCAAGTCTGCTGTAATCTCAACTATTTTGTTTATGCCCTCAAAAACATTTGATATTAATACAGATCAAAACTGGCCCTGTCTCTTGCCTCATTCTTTTCCATCAGCACTTTCTTCCCTGGTTCTAGCGCTGTTTATGTCCATTATACTGTGTCTACAGAATAGATAGCATTTATTGAAACCACCGAGTGACTGATTCAAAACAGGAAAATAGGAGCTGTTTCTTCAGATGGTGTTCTTCATGATCCTTTCATGAGGCTGCTGTAGATGCTGAAAGTTTGGAAGGGTTGCAAAAGGTGTTGTGTGAGCGGCTAAAAGAAAAAAAAGCCATTAAGGACGGCACCTTTGGCTTAAAAATCATGAATCAGAAACTGTTGCTCTGTCAAAATATCCACTGAGGAATTTACATTGGCCACTGCCGGGTGGGATAGATGGATATTTAGTCTAAGCTGTTTCAGACCAAACTCTTCCTAACACTGCTCTGTGGCTGAGTGCTGTGGTACAAATGTGGGTGCTACTGCAACCAGCAGGTGTACTTTCAAGTTATGTATCCTGTTCACTCAGGTGCCTACGCTCTGAAAACCATTTTTGGCTGACAGAAACATCTGGGGGACCCAACAATGTTTCATGCAGCTCAGCCCAAGAGATTAGCCGCTCACTCAGATTTTCTTACCAGCAAGTCAAACTCTCGACTGGATGTGCAGATGTTGTTTGCTCTCCCCATCAGCTGTGCAGGATGCTCCTAGCTCTCTTCTCTGACTAGTACTCCACAGCCCAGCTCCCTTGTTTCTATAATGGATGAAGCTAAAATTGGAAATGACTGACTGAATTTTCTTGGTCATGCCTTGAGCACCAAACAGTATGTGCGTTCTTCAGAGAGCAGCATGTTTATCCTCAGCACAGCTTCTTGTCACAGAGATGACAGTCCTCACTTTGTTAGTCAGGAACCTGAGAGCAGACTTTTGGGCAGCATGCCAAGGGTCCTGCACAAAGTCTGCGTCAGAGCCAGGATGCTTTGTACTGAACTTGTTATAATTTAGGGGTTATATCAATAGTGATGGTGATCTTGAGAGTTAACACAAATGTACAACCTGGGAGTTAGGTCTGAGTTTGAGCTGATAAGAGCATGAAGCAGCCTGGCCCATGTGCTATGTATTTTGGGAAGACTCTTCCCGTAACTGCTCGAGTGATTATTCTGAACAATGTGCTACCATCCATTACTATTCTTATCTCTGCCACCACTTATCCTAAACCTGAGTCATCTATTGTATCTCAAGTGGATTTTATGAAGTGTTCTATATTTTATATTCTACGTGATGGCATTGGCCCATTTTCTACAATCTTTTGTTGGAGTTTCCTGGACTTCAAACCACAGCCAAAACTTTCTCAGGCTGGGAAATCAAATATAAACTGGCATAATATAAGAAAGAAGCAATTATACTTAATTGGATTTCTTAATCAGAAATGGGATAAAAAAACTCACCAAAATGGTACAAATTTTGAGTGGCTCTATCTTAATATAATTTAAAAAATACTATTCTCAATACCACTCTAAACTTGATCCACAGATTTTTAATGTGGTTGGATACTTTGTATATAGATTTTCTGTTTCTGGATTAAAGAAAAATACTCTAAGCATTAACTGCAAAAACTTAGGGCATTTGTAAAGACTCTCAGGGAGTTATTTAGAAAACACTATTTTTCTAACTGGAATTACTGTCTTTTTTTATTGTTGGTAGTAGACTTTTCCTCCTTGGAACAATATCATGTGAATCTTATAAAAAAATCCACTTTTCAAGTATTTTGAGACATAAGTTCAGTCAGTAGCTTAATGTAGGGTGTAAATAAGCTGTGTAGCATTTCAGCTTCTATGTGAAGTATTCTTGCCATGATTCTCCCCTTTGAAATAGTTTTGGTTCTCCTGTAGTTTGGGTAGCCATAATGTTAAAAATCTGACATCTAATTCTCTACTTGCTATTTAGGCTTTATTTTAAGGCAGCTCTTTACAGCATAAAGTCAGAGCTAAAGTGATCCATTGGAGATCTGCAGGTGGTATTAATCTTGCCACACTTTAAATAAGAAGACAGCAGGGTCTAGAGGTAAGACAATAGTTTAGGTTTACACTAGATCTAATGGAGGAGATCTAATCCATCAAATTAGAGAGATTAGAGAGTGATTCATTTGACCATGTTGCTCTCGTTCCTTCATTTCTGCAGGGATGGGAATGTGCCCTGTTGGGAAACAATATGGTCCAACATGGTAGCAAGCAGGGAGTGACCGCAACCAGATTTTTCTGTTATCAATAAAATAGTGAATTAAACTTGTTGTAAATGCAGCATTTTCACAGCAAAATGTCTGTATACACAACTTCCCATATATGACTAATCTACTGGATTGACTGAAATGAGAATGTTCTATGTCTTCTCTAATATTTCATTAGAGGAAGGTTTGGAGTCTAAACTCTAGTTTAGACTAAAATCCAGTTTACTTCAATCATGGAAATTTAACTATAATGATTTTTCTAATGGATAAGCATGTTCCCTGTCATTCTCCTGAAGTACACTGAAATTCATTTCCAGTTGTAAAAGCCATTATAAACAACTTGCAAATATGCAATGTGTGGTGACAGCCATATTTATCTCAATGATAAATTCAGGAATAATCTTTCTATTTTCTGTAGATGTGTGAGATGAAAAGATAGAACAGTCCTGGCTAAGTTTTAGAACAACCTGGATGTTTCATGTTCATTTGTTCCTTTTGTTATGGCTGTTGTTTGTTAAATGATAATTTCCTCCACCAGATTTTAGGATAATAAGTTTAGAAACATAGCTTCATTGCTCAGCTCCTTCTCTACATACCACTGAGAAAGAAATGGCCCCAGGTGGAGGAAAGATGTAATAACAAATGGTGTTACTGCAATAAATATGCATAAATTTCTCCCATCTTCTTGCTACCAAATCTAGGCTAACTGATATGAAAAAAATATGAGGAAGCTGATTTGTAACATCAGATTGAAAAATAATTCTTGGTTTGTTTGCATTTTTTGGGGTTTTTTTTGTTTGTTTGTTTGTTTTTGTCAGACATCTAGGAAAAAAGGAGAAGACGAAATTCAGATCTATGGCTTCTTGGTGCCTCAAACTGTTGGTTTTATTTAATTAAAATACTTGTGCTTCATATATTTAGGATGAAAGTACAGCCTTAAAATATCTGAGTCTGGCGGACTCAGCTGTATTGCTGTGAGGATCAATACTGGTCCAGTTCTATCATGTGAGATCCTGTAGCACTGAAAAAGGAGCGCACATTTCAAAATATGAAGACTCTGATATTCCTAGAATTCATGCAAAAGATAATGCATTTCTAAGCAAAATGAGATAGAAAGGTGCT
The DNA here is from genome assembly GCA_013400235.1 of Oriolus oriolus. Taxonomy (NCBI): domain Eukaryota; kingdom Metazoa; phylum Chordata; class Aves; order Passeriformes; family Corvidae; genus Oriolus; species Oriolus oriolus. The sequence goes on from VXBT01000986.1 coordinate 211,473, forward strand.
TTGCAACAGAAGGAACAAGGAGAAATGTGCTCTCTTCAAAACAAACAAAAGTGCAAATCATAAATTGAAAACATTTTAATTCCTTTATAAGAATAGGAACAGATATTAACCAGATCTTAAGTTCCGGGAAGAATGAAAGACACATGCCTGTAGGGAAGACAATAATGATGTAATTGATCAGATATTTGGATATTTTAGGAAAAACAGTACCTCCACAGACATGCTACTTTTAGAAATGCTGTCAAAGCTATCCTTGCAAATGGAATATGGAGAGATATCCCTTTTGTGCTGACCCAGAGCACATTTTTGAGGCTAAGTTCCAGCACCTGGGCTACTGTGCAAAGAGGTGGTTTGATGTCCTCTGGGCACAGAATCACAGAGTTGTTGAGGCTGGAAGTGACTTCTGAGAATCATCTGGTCCAACTTCTGCTGCCCAGGACAACATGGGGGCAACCCGTTCCAGTGCTCAGTCACCCCCCACAAGTAAGGAAAGCTCTGCCTGTTTACTGTTTTGATTTGTGCCCATTGCCTCTGGTTCTGGGCACCACTAAGAAGAGCCTGGCTTCATCTTTGTACCTTCCCCTCAGGTATTTATATACATTCATGACATCACCCTGAGATGTCTCTTCATCAGGCTGAACAGTCCTGGCTCCCTCAGCCTGTCCTCACAGAAGAGATGGTCCAGGCTCTTCAACACCTTGGTGGTCCTTAGTACGCCTGTGTCTCTCTTGAACTGGGGAGTCCTGACCTGGACACAGCACCACAGTACTCCAGGAAAACCCATACACGTTCCTCTCACAGGAAAAAATTAGCAAAGGTGAAAATTTTATAGTTTCTAAAAAGCAAACAGAGCATTCAGAGAGTCTGTGGGGTCTTATCACATGGGAGGTCTCTGTTCTCATCCCTGGTGGACCAAGCTACCACATTATTCACAGTGAGAGACACAGGCATTTAGCTTTCAAAAGAATTCTTCTTTCTTAATTGTTTGTAGAGCCTACATGCCTATGTAAATCTTCAGAACCACCCTGCCAGTCTTGGGGAATCTGGATTACCCTGACAGCTCTATTAAACACTCCAGTGCCTAAGTGGAGGAGGTAGAGGAGATCAAACTGCTTTAAAATTTTATCAGTGATTGAAATATTGCACATCATTTGGATCATCCATATTCAAGAAAAATTAAATCAAGGCAGAAGAAATGCAAATATAGCATGTAGGTTCTTTGGCAGAGTGGGATCAGCAAGACATGGTTCTTTCTGCTTAATGAAATGAGAACTGAGAGGAGATAATACTTCTGATAGTAAAATGTGAGGTGAGGAGAAGAAACATTTACATGCCTGGCAAGTAAGTTCAATAAATAAATATAGACTGGCTAAGAGTAATTTAGGATTAGAAATTAGAAGATTTTTCTCAACCAGGGAAGAAATTATTCGATAAAAAAAAAAAAAACCAAACCCTAGAAAAGCTGAATGGCTTGAAGATGGAAGGTGCTGCATTTTATAGAAAATAAATAACAATTTGCTTCCCATGGTAGGAGAGGAAAAGTCTTGATTATCTAGGAATATCTTTCACTTTGATGTTCCCATTGCTATTCTTTATCATCCCTTTTATTGCTTCAAGTTTTCCCATGAACTCGCTGGACGGAATTTTCCATAGCCTAGCAAGTCACAGAAGTGAGTTTTGCCTAATTATTGATGTTCTCCATTCTCTGAATATGTCTGTTTACTTAAATTGGATAGTAAGAATACAGGTACCACATTCTTGGCCACAGTTGAGTAACAACCTGTGATTTTTCGTTGTAGTACATTACCTTTGCCTTTAATTTTTCCCTCATGTGAGGAAAGGAAAGACAGAATCTAAAAATTTCCCTTCAGCTCTATGCATATATTTAAGTTTCTAATAAAAGCAATTTTTTCCTCAGTTGATTTAAATGAGGCCGAAGTTTTAGCAGATGTTTTTGAAGTGCACCTCCACTGAAGATGAAATGTATTCACTTGTTCTCAATAATACATATGTAGTTCAGAACAGATAATCTGAGGTGTTTTGTGTACTGCTTTGGCTTTGTTATTACTTCTGCACTGGAGCTCAGAAACCACATATTTGCGAATATAATTTTTGCTTGGCTAATTTATAAAAGCAGATATTTTCTGGAAACATGATAAAATCCATGTCTGCTTACTTAGGGAAGATATGGAAGACCTTTCTCAAAGACTTCTATCTCTTCTAAAGGGCTTTTTCTTCCTCTTAGAGATTTTCATATCAACAGAGGCCAATAACCCCTAGATCTTTTTGTGATTGAAAGGATGTTTGTTTTTGGAAAACTCTTCCACCAGCCAGTGCTGTTCTGGTTTCCTAATGTCCAGGTTCCTGTTTTTTTCCAGATTGTGGTGCCCCAGAGTCACACTGTGCCTTTTCTCTTGATGAAGTATTGTGAGAAATAGAATTAGTGCATATATATCTAGCAACCTGGGAAAGGTAAAAAAACCCCCAAAACCTGTTCTTGAGGCATTTGTGGCATGAGTAAGGAGATGTTTTTTTCAAGAAATCTAGCCTGGACTAACTGAGGTATTGTCATGCAGTGTCTTTTCACTGCAGTTGACTGAAATAAGACACAACTGTTTGGTCATAGGCTTTCTAAAATCTTGTATGCTGTTTCCACATGTGCATGGTTACAGGCATATTGAGATGCACAGGCAGGTTATATAGGGGTATACACATGTAAGAAAAGAGGAAGCAACTAAGACATTTTTAAAAGCTATGTTCATAGAGTCATAGTATCACATGATCTCTTATATTGAAAAAGACTCTTGAGATCGAGTCCAACCATAAAAGATATAAAATCAGCCAAACAGTATAAAACTCAGGAGCCTGGATTGCTGCAGCTGAAACAAGAGAAGACAGTGATTATATATAATAATGAACTGAAGGAGAAGAATGTGATCATTCTGACTTAGCTAACTAGATTCAGTCTAGTAGCTGCATACACCCTTTTCAGTCGTCATGACTGCAAATTATCCTACTACGGCCTCTAATTTTTCTTTTAAGAGAAGATCCTACCTGTAAGAAGAAAAATCCTATGTTGATTTCTGTGGAAGCAAGCTCCCTATAAATGATCATTCACACATATGCCAGGAGCTGAAGCTACATGGTGCAGTACCACCAACCTTTCTTCACCCTAGTTTTAGCTGAATGGTCCTAATTCTTGAGGCATCTCTGGGACTGGCTCAAGTAGATTCAAAATAATTTCCTGGCACAAAACAGTTCACTTTTTTTGTGGGTGTGACAGAGAAGGATGAGAATGGGAAATGAATTTTTATGAATGTTTAGCAAAGTGGATTGTCTCTGTGAGTCCAGTGGGGGTTGGAGTGAGCTCAAAATAAGGATTGAGGGCAAAGTCAGGAGCTTAGCTGTTAATGGAAAGAGCAGGTAATTCTTTCTTTCATCTAATTTACAATGGAACATTAAATTGTAATTAATAGCTTCCGCTGGAAAAAGAGCACTCACTCAAAAAACTGACATGCCTGAATTATTCTAGTTCTGTGGGTCCCCATGTCTTTATGACAGTTTTTCACAAAACAGCTCTGGGGCAGTGATCCTTGTTTTGCCATTCAGACCCTTGCATCCAGCTTGCACCACAAGTACTCAAACAAGAAGCAATTTGCTTCTGTTTTAGTCTGAGTGGTTCTTCTCTTGCTGCTCTATTGCCACTTGATAACATACAATTTACTGGTTTGTCATTCCAAATTGCTTTGCACGTTTTTACTTCTGCCATACAAATGTAGTCCCTTTGTCATAGATACAGATGAACAAAGATTTTTAGTGTATTTTTGTAATGCTNTACAATTTACTGGTTTGTCATTCCAAATTGCTTTGCACGTTTTTACTTCTGCCATACAAATGTAGTCCCTTTGTCATAGATACAGATGAACAAAGATTTTTAGTGTATTTTTGTAATGCTCAGTTACATTTAGGGCATATTCTGAATAAATACTAGATCATCTGCAGTGCTATTAGTATGTGCCAACAGACAGCATTACACAGCAAAGATTATTTTTCCTTAGTCTTGGCAATGTTAAGACGCACAGTTCAAGTTTAAGAGATGAGTGAATATAGGGAAGTATCACCTTTACTTTTTATAGACATCCACTTCTATTTTCCTGTATTTTGGATTTTCGTTGAGGCGTTAAAAAGGATTTTTGTATTCTTTAATAAGTTTAAGTGTACAGTGAGTTGATGAAAGACCAAAAAAGAAAAATCTAATGATTTATCAACCCTAACCTTCATGCAACTAGTGTGTTGCAGTATGGGCATCATAGATACTTTTTGAAAGGTGAAGGATTTAATCACTGCCTCAAGGAGATAAAATGCAGTTATTACCGAAGAGCAAAAGTTTATTAGTCACAATGCAAATGTGACACAAAAGACACCTAATCAGAGTGTGATATCACCTAAAGGTTTTTAATCTTTCTTTTATTCAGTTATTGCTACTATGTGAAAGTTAGGAAATTTCCACAAGGAGGGTTTGTCTTCTTGTGAAAGGAGTTTCAGCCTTTATCAGTGCTGTATGCAAAGAATTGTGGAATAAAGCATTATGGGGGAAAAAAATATGTTATGTATAAACAACAGGAGAAGCCCAGGCAATAAACAAGCTAATTGGACACATTCGTTGCAGTGACAATACTCAAGTTCAGGTTCCTGTTTCCCACTAGTCACTGGGATGTAGCAGCTTGAAGAGCTTAACAGCTCCCTTTGCTGGCAACAAGTGCGAAATGCAGTTTGTGTGCACCGTCCCTAGTTCTGTTTGCCATATCAGGTTTTAATTAGCTTCACAGGCAGTACGTCCTGGCTCCTGCTTTCACCTGTGTGATAGTAGAACTTTTCAACAATTTACCAACTTCAAGGAAAAGTATAAACAGACCCGCAAAGGAATCAAGGAAAAAAAATAAACTGGTATAAACATACTAAATGAAATTAGGATTGAACCAAAATCACAAATAGAAAAATCGAACAATCACTCTGTATAACACAGCCAAAATAAGACTGACTAAGAAAGGTAGTTTTTCTAATGTGTACTAAACCACAAAAAGGTGGCCCACACCTTCCCCCCTTGCCAGGAACCTTAACCAGGCCCAGAACAATCACCTGAAGCCTTTTGTGAATACTGGAGGTTAAATCCTAAGACTCACAGGTGAGTTCAATCCCCAGCCCTAGCCTGAAAGCAAGCCCCTAAGCAGAAATCCTAATGAGATGCCTGAAGCCCTAGTCACCCTAACCTAAGGTCTTCAGACCCTCACTCTAAGCCTGAAGTCCAAGAGTCTTTTCTTAATCTTAGCTCACATGTGTTAGGCCCACCAGGAGAACAGGATTTGTGAGGTTATGGAGCAAATGCCTGGGGAGATGATTGTGATGGGCAAAAACCCCAGGCTCATGTCAGGAAGTTTGAATTAGTGTAATTTCCTGCCAACTAACAAAACTTATTATTATTGTTCCCAGTATTAAGACTCCCCCCTCCCCCCCCAAAAAAATACCCCAAAAACCGAAAACCCAAACTCCAAACCAAAAACCAAAAGCCCCCAAACCTGAAAACAAACAAAAAAACCCCAAACAAGCAGGGAAAATGCCTTGGCTACCCTCTGGGCAGCTCTGCTATCCCGTTTCATGCCTCTAATCCATTTGCTGTGTGTTATGCTCAGATCCTAAGTGAGGCAATGGGTGATGCAGGAGACTGGGGTTGGTGTGTAGCAGTTGCTTTTATCTTCATGCTTCTTGTTTCTTAACTGGTCCAACATTGTTTCCTCCACTAACCACAGTCCCTTTAGAGTCACACCTCCTCCTGATTCTTCTCTCTGTCCCTGTCCAGTCTGATATTTTTCTACAGCCCTTGCTCAGGCTGCTTTTTTCTCCAGCCCTCAGGCTGCTATTTTTAGGCATTTTTCCTTCTTTTCCACCCTTCTTCTCTGTCGTTTTCTCTTGTGTCTTCTGCTTTAGCATAATTGTCTCTTTCCTTGTCCCTTTGCCTCAACATTTACTGCTTAACCTCTTTTTGCAGAGGCTCCAGAAACTCCTCTGATTCTGTCATACAGTGTGTGCACTGTGGAGCTGGCATGGGCTGAGTCTGGCACAGCACAGTCCATGACCTCCTCCCACACAGACCAACCCTACAGGCCATCATGAACCCAAAAACCAACCCCCAAATCCAGCCACTAACCCTCTGCCCTACCAAAGTCCCTTATGGAGTCAGGGGAGCAGGGAGGGCATGGGATAGGAGAGGGAGATGCACATTAGAGGCAAAGCACTTAGTTTGCTGTGAGAGGCCCTCTGTAAGAGCAGCTGACTGTCCATGAGATGGAGGCTGGGCAGGAGGGAGCTCAGCCAGAAGAGCAGTGAGAAGAGATGGCGATGTGTGTGGAACAGAGATGGAGGCAGCCCCTTTCCTCAGCCCTCACCCTAGGGCCAAGCACAATCCCACAGTGCTTGTAAAGCCCTCAGCCCTACCTCTAATTCTTAGCCCAGTGTCTTTTTCTAATCCATAACCTCAAAACATATACCCAAATCCTGAAACTTAACGCCTTCCTCTATTCTTCACCCTAGGTTGTGCTTTTGCCATCATGTGCAGCCATTAACACAAAATGTTTCATTATGCTTTTTCTGGATAGGTTTGAAAGGTTTTCTCAGGAAAAAATATTTCTCTTGAGTGCAGAGATAGAAGTGACATGATTCAAGTGATGCCACCTGTGGCTTGCATATAATTCTAAGTCAAGAAAAACTATTTCACATAAAGTCAAGATGCAGAAAGTCGTTAAGAAACATATAATAAAAGTTAGCCAAAATTTTTATAAGGTTTTTTTTTTTGAGGAAAAAAAATTCCCAAAATAGCACAGATGACAGAAAAATCAAAGCACTGATTCTGTGTGAATCCATCATACTGTTATAAACTAGGAAGATATATAGGGGTATAACACACCCAAATGGTGAAAAGCTGTGTTTTTCCAGTTTTATCAAGTTCTATGACTACAGTGCACTCATTCTTTCACTAGGCTGTCATTTTACAAGTAGGTAGATTTGTGTTTGTGATTGGAGTTCTGTATCACAAGTTCTACTGTAAAAGGAAGCTCATGCCTCTTCATCCCGTGGTTCGTGGAAGAGAGATCCAGAAGGGGCTGTCAAATAACTGTGATTCAAGAAGGCCCTAAGCTGCAGAGCTCTGGCAGTGGCTGAGTACTCTGGGAAATAAATTGCTGCTCCCTCCTTAACTCTGTCATAAATCCATTCTTTTTCCTGTTGTTGGACAGAAGATACTGGTCTAGAAGGACTTTTTGCATGGACTACTGCAAACATTTATCTTCCCTTGTGACCTTCTAAAGTGGGGTATGTTAGGGGTTTTATAGTCCTTGTTCTGTCACATTCTAAGCAGCTTGTGGTATGCCAAACACCTTTTCTACCCACAGACTTCCTTCCAGTGCTGATAAAAATCTTTCAGGATCATAATATCGTTTGAAAATTAGTCTGACAGCTTGTGATTGAAAACTTGACATATAAAATACTGGCCAATAATCAATTTACATGTGACTTATTAGCTGACATTTCAAGCTGTAAAATACATATGGACTCATAACCTAAAACAAAGCAAAAGTGTCTAAAAATTACATCTTCTCCACATTTCCATTATTTAAACCAAATCAGAATATTTTCCCTTTCCTTACTGACTTAACTTCAGGATTGTCAATCTTCATATCTTCCAATATGATCAGTAATCATGCTTTCTTTCTGGTAAAAGTTCCCTCTGTGTTTTGTCTTCTCACTCAGCCTTCCTGGTGGCTAAATGTTGCATCTTTAAATGCTTCTGTATAACTGAAGTGGAAGCTGGAGGCAAATGAGGACACTTAGATAGTCCAGTGGCCGTGAGTTAAACATGCCCAGATGTCTACACCTGGTGCACTCACCAAGCATTCTCTCTCTAGTCAGTGGAGAGAACTCAGGACCTACTGTCTGTGGTTCAGCTCATTTTAGCTGAGGTGTACGCATTCAAGGTGACCAAAATTTTGCCTTCCTTGCTGGTCACCAAATTTGTGAGTACATCAGGCACAGGAAAATCAGAGTTTATTTTATATCTACCAAATGTTGTTTACATAAGGAGCCCATAGCATGTCCTGTATGCCCTGTGACTACCTAAGGGGTAATTTATTGGTTTTTGGCTTTCCTCCAGTTTTGGCATCACCCTCGTGTTACAATCAGTATTTCATTTTTTGAAAGTAAGAAAATCCAGGGAGAGGCTTTAACTATTGAGAACAAAGTATTAAATTCAATGCTTGTGAATTCAGGCTATGAGTTTAGGCAACTGTGGAATTCTAAGTTAGTAAATTTTGCCCTTGAGTTTTCCTGAGTTGGCTCATGGCTGCCTGCAGTGAGATCAGCTTAGGCTGGTGTTAATATAAGCTGATCTCCTTAGGGTCCTTTCATAGTCACTGAAGACAAATAGACATCTTCAGGCTTATCTTGGCTGCAGATTTAGGGTAGGATAAATCGCCTGTGGCAGTAATTATTTTTCTTTGATGACTGACAGGGGAATAGAGGATGATAAAGTCAGACTAACTGTGAGACACCTAAGCTGGATCTGAGGAACATTTATGTTGCTTTCAAACTTTCCCTGCTTAAGCCACTCATCAGGTTTCTAGGCTAAGGGACAGATGTTTCTGATGGAGCTTCCTAACCATCAAGAGCGTTGTGCATTTTGTGTTAGGTTTAGTGGAGGTGGTGATCCATGTAACGTCAATTACCATATTGTAATTGGTAGGATGTTTATTATTTTCCTTGTTTTAAATCAGCTAGAAGCTGTTATTTTGTGTCTTGCATATTGCTTGGCTAGCACTGGTGTGTCCTGTCTGTGACTTTTCCCAGTACTTCAGCGTTCTGTTGGCCTGTGTTCATGCACTCAGAATTAACTGAATATTTGGGGCATGTGTCGTCCTGCAGACTAAACTCCATTTTCTTGTCTGCTGTTGTTAGCACTGTATTTCGGCTAACTTTTTTTTTGCAATAATGTATAAATCCTGTAGCAGTGCCTTCCTTCCAAAGAGGATTGTTTTGGAATTGGCCATTGTGCCACTAGATGGCAATATTAGGTAAACCACAATTTTAAGTTACACAAACCCTGCCCTAAAGGCACATCTGTATCAAGACAAAGGGAAACATGTTTCGAGAGAAATATTGCTTTATTTCTGCACAGCTTGTACTGCTGGTGATCTGTCATGTCCTAGGATGGCACTTAAGCACAAGATATTCACTTGTGGAAGTGGGATTCCTTGTGATCATGTTTCTATTATGTGCAAATTATCCTTCTGTGTTTTGTCTTCTCTTTCTTGGTTGTCAGTTATGTTTTGTGTATAACTCCTTTTAACCTCTTCATATGTGGAAGCTCTTGTATTCAACTTATTGAATTTTTTTTTTATTCTGGGTTTGATCTCTGTTTCTATTTTATCCATGAATTAAAATCCTGCAGAGAAAAGTCAATTGCCCAGTGTGGCCCGATGGTCGTTGATCTTTGAAAAGTATTTACGGAATTGTGGAAGAAGACACAAATAGCCTTTGCCAGTGGTCTGTCTGTACTGTACTGTAGAAAGTAGTTCAACAGTGTTATTTTTCTGGTGCTATTTTAGCTGGTGTTTTTTTGTTTTGGTTTGAAATGTTGCAGTTTAACAAGGCTTAACAGTGAGGAGGTTTCATTCATTATGGTTTGTTGCTGTGCTCCCATCTTGATCTAGTTTTTGTAGAAATATATATGTCCATTTTTTTCTTGGTTTTTTTGTTTGTTTATTTGTTTGATATAAATTCCATTCTCCATCTGCGTCTCTTGCCTGCCCTTTCTCATAGGCTTCTGCCTGCCGAAACCTTGTCTCCTGAATACCAGCCAATTTACCAAGAATCCCCTCAGGCTCTCCACCTCTTTATAGACACGTACTCCCATGTGTATATATACAGGGAGAGGGAAGGTAAAAAATAAGCAGGGAAACTATTCTATGAAGAGGGAAAAGAGATGAGCAGGAGAGCTTTAAAGTGTACGTGCTTGGGCTGGTAGCAGTTAGGGGACATTTAAGAAGGCTGGAGAGCCATCAGAAAATAATGATTAGGTCCTAAGATGAATCACCAGTCCTCAGGTGAGTATTCAAAAGGTCAACAAAGATTAGGGAACATCAAAAAGAGTAATAAAGTGAAAGGAAGAAACAGAAATGCAGGGGCCTAACCAAGAATGTAGATGGGACATTTAAAATCCTTTGGAGAGCCCTAGACTGTCCAGTCATCTAACTCTACTTCTACAGTGCTTATAAAATCAATGAGACCAGTATGAACACTGAAAGCTTGTCTGTCCTACTGCTGGAGCATGCAAGAATGAAAACAACACCACTTTTCTCTGGAGTATTCAAAAAAGTCTGCTGGGTAAGAGAATCAGTTTGCCTCAAGCTGAGGGTGATACATGGAGGAAAAATCATGTATAGTGCCTCTTCTGACTCCACCACTGACATTCATCGTTACTGCTATGGACTTTTGCATCCTTGCTTGTGCTTTTTACCTGGAAAATATAAAACTATGAATTCTTAGGGGCCATTTCAGTGTGCGTCCTTAATGCTGCTGGACCCGTATCTTACATGTGGAATCCTTACATATGAATGCCTCTTTAAATAATGGGTACTGACAATAAACTAGATTGGTCAAAGCATCTGCTCTTCAGAGAGGAATTCTAAACACTCCCCCTCCCCACCACATGCCATATGGTTTTTTTAGGAAATATCTTTTTGATGCAGTTGAAAAATATCTTTTGATGACATTTCTGAAGGGCAAAGAGTAAAGGGATTATTTCCCCTCTCATTTTGTCTTAATAGTGTAAAAATATTTTCCTTGCTCTTTGTTAGATATTTCATTTAAAGATTGAGAAATTCTTTCAGCTTCATAATTTACTTTAATCTCCTTTATTTTCTATCATGCAGTGTAATCTTATATTTTCATATGATCTCTTTGTTATTTCAGCTGATAGCTTTTCCAATCTTGTAAAAACCAGAACTGATTAAAAAGAAGAAAAAAAGACTACATTTTTATTTGGAAAAAAACCCCAACAAAAAACAAACAAAAAACCCCCTTGGAATTTCAGCTTAAAAAAAAAAGGACAAACTTTATTTCTCCCTAGAGGCCATCTGAAAAGTTACATTTTCATGGATTAAGCTATGTGTATAACATATTTTTCTATTTTCATTTATTCCCTGCATTTACATTGAAGTTAAACCTTCCATGAATGTCTCTTATATAACACAAAACAATTACCAGCCTAGATAAGAAAGTAAAATATCATCCTGTGGGTAGGACTGCAAAGTTAGGCAGTGAACTGATGAAAGTGGAAAGGTTGGTGCAAATCACTATCAGCCTACTAGACTAAATGAGTCAGTATTGAAATAAGGTAATACCACATCATAAATTGCTGGAGTGCATGCAGATTGTGATTCCACCTACTCTACAGTTAAAAATCCCTTCATGGAGAGGTGTTCTTTTTAAGTTGAGTTACAGCTACACTTGCTGTTAAAATACACTACAAATCAGCTGGGTCAGCAAAGCTGAAGGGATAGAAAAGTATCAGCCATTAACGCTGGAAACCTTGGTTTTGTCATTATCAAACTCTAGTGTGGACCTGCAGCCAGAGTGGGATAAGTCTGCAAGGCTTTCTGCTGTGTTATTTCTGCATTAATTGTAAACCAGAACAGTCACTGCAGTTACAGGTTTGGAAGAAATATACAAGATATAAAGCAAGATACAAAGAAACCTTTGACAACAGGTTTGTCTATATCTCTAACTTATTGGCCTGGTCAAGCCTTTTATTGCTGTAATTTTTCCCTGTCCTTTGCTTGGATATTGTTTGGTTTTTTTCACAAGCACTGATGAATTAATGCACTGAATCCTTCAGTCATCCATGATTAGGAGCAGCCATTGATACCCAGTCTCCTCTGCTTTTTTTCCAACAAGGCTCAGGAGCAAAGGAGGTGTTTTGTTCCAGCAAGCAATGGGTAAACACATGGTGAATACAGTTCTTGGTTATGGGCACCTGAACTTTGGGTCACAGTGTCAGCTGCTGGGCTGTGACTTGGCTCAGGAAAAGATCCATGATGTGCATTTTCTAGGTAATAATCTGTCGGGGCAGCTCAGAGAACTCTGTCATTTTTTGGTGAAGCACAAACTTATTTGGTTCTTTTTTGGTTTTTTTCCTTTATAATTTTTCACCTGGGATAAAGAAATATAGCAGACATTACCACACCAGGAATGCTCATTGGCTGAACTACTGAAATTTAGTTAACTTATTTAAATTTGGCCTGATCGTGTATGATAATCACACTTGATGTCAGCTTAGTATGTATTGGTCAGATATAGCCGCTGAACCTGTTGAATATGCTCCATTGTAGAATTCATGAAAATCCTGAGACTAACTCTGTCAACAAACTAATGTTATAGCTGGTAAATTATCTGAGATGAGAAGTAAATCAAGATTTCTTTCACTGTTTTTCTTTTCACTAAAGATTTGTCATTTTTCTCAGTATTTCTTTAGCTCTTGGCATGCAGATTTTTCCTTCTAACTCATGAAACAATGTGTGTTAGGACTCCATTTTGCACTGAGAAATATGAGACAGAGGGAGGTAGTGTTTTAGTAAAAGGCCTTTATTTGCTGGTAGCATACATATTTCAGGAGTTACACAAGACAGACTGAGGTTGATAAACCCTCTTTGGATTTCTACTTCCACCAATTCTGATACCATTTGAAAAACAGTGTCTCACTTTCTGCTTATTCTATTTGATCAACTGCACCTCCAGGTGTGCACACCAAGTCTGGTGAGCTCAAACAGTGCATTTGCTCTTTGGAGATACCCAAATTACCATTCTAGTGGCTGTGCTAGAGATTATCTCCTTTTACGTGCTTTCTATTGCTCTTGTAGGAGATTTCCAGGTCTTTCAAGTCTTTTAGGGGGCTTCTGATTTGAGAAGCCATATTGGGCTGGTAGGTTAGGACACATGAAACACTGTACTACCTCGGTCAGAGGCTGCTGCTTCTCTAATAAGTGGTATATTTTTAGAGTAGGGATCAGAAAATGTGAGTAAATGTGAAAAAGTATTACTCTGTTGCCATTTCTTTTGCCCTCTCACAATGTTTTCACAATGCTTAACTGGAGGAATAATGCCTGTTGGAAAATGTAATTTTAGAAAATAATTCAGCAAATAAGGCCTCATTCTAATGTTTCTTTTAACTGAAAATCTCTCACATTTTTTTTTCTTTTTTTTCTTTCATCTTAAAGATCCTATGAACTGTAACCAACTACACAAATATAGAAAAATCTCATTTTTGGGGGTGAATTCTCCAAGCAGAAATAAAATTTCATTGACCATAGTGTTCTATCTCATAATAATAATAATAATAATAATAAAAAGATATTTACTTGTCTCATTCTTAGGAAAACTCATACATGAACTGATTTCTACTACTTCCAACATATTTACCATATCCTTCCCCAGAAGTCTGCAGATGTGAAAAGAGAGAGTATGGGAGGTGAAAGATGGTATTTGCAGCTGAGTGACCATATTTTATTACTGCAAATCCATCAGCACATCACATTCTGTCTGCAAGATGCCCATTAAAAAAAATGCTTGGTGCAATTAAAATGTATGTTTTGGTGTGAGATAAATATATGTTTAAAAATATACATATAAAAATATAAAATTTGAGATAATCAAGTGCATTTCATGTAGTTTCTTTGTGAGTACAAATAATCACTTCATTTTTTTCCTGTATATTTTTTTAATCAGCCTGAGGCACAGTGGGAGGTATTTCTTCAGTTTTCCAGTGAGGAAGGGGTGAGGATTAAAGCGGGGGGGTCTGCCTTCAAAGCCATCGTAGGTCCAGAGGGAGTCTCCTCCTGGGGTTTTGGCATTGGAGGGTCTTTGAAGTTTTTTGGATTTTTACTTACCAGGTGGTCTTGACTCATAGCAGCATCTCCTCTGAGCTGCAGTCACACAGCACTGCAGGGAACCTGCCTACTTCACTTTCTGGAGTAAAGAAGCCACAGGAAAAATTATATTTTTGCGGGATGGTTATATCTCTCATGGGAGCACAACAATCCCTGCTACAGAACCTGAGATGGAGTAGAAATCTATGCCAGATAGCAGAAAGTCTGATTCAGTTAAAAACAAGCATGTAGCCGCAGTGGAAAGCTCTGTCTGAATGCAGTCATTAGATGGCAGAATTGATCAAGCAATAACCTGAATTTTGTGCTCTGTAGTGTATGCCCCAAACCAGATGGTTTAAAGAATAGATACAAGTAGCAGCTGGAGCTTGTATGTATTCCCAAAATACCGTACCTGGCTTACCTGCTGGCACTTTGAGCTAACGGAGACCACGGTATTTGTATATCATTTCCAGAAGCAGCACTTCAGGGACTGGGGATCAGAGCATCAATCAGTGAGGATTGTTAGATCATTTCTAGGCATGGGCCTTTGAAGACCTGTACCTGTGTAAATATTGACCATCGTGATGCTGTCTGGCTATACATTTTTGGCAATAGCACAGGTACAATCCACTTGTGCTTCCCTAAATACCATTGCTTTGAGAGGTATCTCTTCTGAAGTGAATCTGTTCAGCCAGTTTCTAACTGCAGTTACTTTCTTAGGGCATCAGGCAACTTCCTTAAATTACTTGCCAAGAGCAGCCCAATGCCAGCAGTTAAATTCTGTGGGAGCTGATCTCTCAAATTTTACCTGTTTTTCTCCCCTGTAACTGCAATATCTTCAGATAAAGAAGCACAGTACTACCAGTTCTGACAACCCTTGAACCCACACGATTCCACTACTGCTTTCCCTTTTGTGAAAATAAAAAAGTGCTATTTTTAATCAACCTCCCGACTCCAATAAATTATTGCAGCATTAGGTTTTCTAGTATTCCTCTTCCCATTAAGATTCCCTGTAGTCTAATTGCAGTTCCCAGACTACACACACCTCTACCTCCAGATTAAGATATTTTATATTCTTCATTAGTGCCTAAAGGTAGTATTTCCTATGGGTTGGTTCACCCTAAGAAAAACTAGAGAAAGAAACTTAAACAGAATTTAGAAATCCACAGATAAAATTATCAATTTTATGTGCAGAACTGACATTGGTATTTATGTCTCCAACTGATTGTTCATAAATATGTTTAAATATATTACATCCATACACAACATTAACACCAAAAGAAAATATTTCAGCTCTTTATCCCAAATTCAAAGTGGCATACTAATCACACTTTTTCAAAATTTCAAGCCTGATGTTTGTTTTATTTATTTTATTTTTTTTCCCTTCACCTACAAGTGCTTACAAAGTCTCATAATAAACTGGTCTGCATTTCACACATCACAATTCTTTACAAGTATATTGGGATTGATACCTCCAAACATTAACCATCTACTTCTGAACTTGTCACCTGGGATCCCTTTACAGACAGTGGAAAGCAATAGCAACTACTAGAGGCAATTCATCCCATCTATTTTAGATCCTGCTTTAGGAAGTATCTGCTCTAGAAGTTATGATTTCTCTCCAGTGACTGTAACAGGAGCCTGGGGGGACCGAGCTGAGATAAAAATTCCCAGTCTTGACATTTGATCCAGTGAATCCCATGCTGAGTCTAAGGTCTTAAAAACAAGATTACAATATCACACTGCCTCTTTATAAGATTACTGTATGCAATCTGTACCTGCTTTGCTACAGTGAAGTAAATAATGAGGGCCATAATCCTACAACAGCATATGTCGCAATTGTAGTGCGGACTGAGAGGAATAACGACGTAAAGATCCAGTGTCCAAGGTGAAAATGCAATTATTTATTAATATACAGACAAGTTTATATCCCTTGGTTTGCTCGAAGTTTACTTGAGTGGCAAAGGCTATTGGACGTTTGACCAACCACCCCTCAGGGTAATTGGCTGATTCGGAAGACACCTCTTTCTAAATATTTCCCTAGGCCATATCATGACAATGTCATAACAACCTGCAGGTGCAATTTAGCTTACAAAACTCGCCAGCTTTGTTTTCAATGGTCTGTCTGGGAACATGAGAGCTCTCACGAAACACTGGGAAAGCAAGGTTTTTAAAAAATGCTGGGACACCTTGGAAAACCTCTCTGCTAAAAGATTTTTAGCATTCTTCTTTAGAAGAATATCTTCTAAATAAGAATGCTAAAGAAGATATTCTTCTTTAGAAGCATATCTTCTAAAGGTGACAAAACCACACTTGTAGCGTATACTCATCAGGATGTTAATGTGTATTTGCCTTAAGAAAAAGTGATGGGAAAATCACAACAATTATCTGAAAAAGTTTCAGTAATGAAATGTAACAGAAGGATGAAACCTAAGTTGTAACAGATAAGCATGATACAAGTGGTTTTATCAAAGGGTTTTGTACAATTTACTTTTTGTTTGACTATACAGTGATCTCATTTTCCCTTCACTGAATAAATGGTCTGACCAACTCAATTTTTAAGCTGAAAAAACCAATAAGACAAAAAACTAGAAATCTACTTATTCAATTAGGTTTAGCATATTTGAAGGATCACTCTCTCTCTTGATATTTACTTTCATATGAACAACAGTAACACTATAAATTTAAAAAATGGAGTACTGGAATAGCCACTCTAGCAAATTCTGTTACTGCTTCAAACTCTTTCTTCACAGCTCTCATTCCCAAGAATTTTGAACAACTCGGGGATGACCTATCTATAATTTTTCTGTGGGTGTTTTTTTGTTTTGTCTGTGTGTTTTTGGTTTTAAAAAACACAAAGAATCAATTTGCTATAAAGAATATATGAATTGATTTTTAAAGCTTACTTTTTCAGTAGTCCTTCTGCTATTACTTTCTATACACAGTGAGTCAGCCCATGATGGATTTCTAAAGGCGTACTCTAAATTTCCAAGAGTTCCTCTGTATGTGGAATCCTAGTTCTTCTCTTAATTACGGTCCCTGTAAGTTTTCTAGTCAATGAACAGCCACCAACAGTGTCAACCCATTGTGAGATACCTTGCTGATCTTATAAACATGTCTACTAGTCTGATGTAATAGACAAACTATGCTGTATAAATGTCATACAAATGGTTTCAAAGGAACATCAAAAATATTTCTGACTGGCACTCTGTATGTATGACAACTGGATGCTTCAAAAGGAACAGTGAATGTCCAGTGAGGGAGAAAGTGAGTGAGAAAACATCTCCAGTAGATGTTTTTTTCAACAGTTAAAACCCAACCCCCCAGATTAATTTCCTTATGGATGTGGGATATTCATATAGACAAACCTAAAATGAGTTAACAGTAATTTCAGTGCTTTTATGTCTCCCAGAGCAGGTGATTGGGAGGGCTTAATCCAATTTTTTTTGTTATGGTAAGTTTTGACTATGCTAGTCTCAGTACTCTTGTTAACTTCTGCTTCTATTCAGCTCCACGGAAGGTCACTAGTGTCAGTAATTTGTTTTTTGTTGAAATAATTAGAGTAATGCTTTCTGCTCTCAACATTATGCAGCCTAAGGACAGCAGAGGACCACTCAGTTTAGTTCATTGCTTCAGGTAGCTGATATGTGAAATTTAAAAAGTAAGTCATGTTGATTGGACCCACATGGATATATCTTTCTTTGAGGTGATGAACTGAACTGAACTTTTAGAATTAGTGCTGGTACAAATAGCCATAGTTTCAAATTAAAAATACATCTTAGATGCTCACTGCAATATTCCCTGACAAATGTCTTTTTAAGGGGAATTTTTGATATTAAAACAAAATTTCAAATTTGTTAAATGTAAGGCTGTGTAAAGAACAAATATCTTTTTAATATTTCACTTTCCTGTGAATGGTGTATCCATCCTTTTGTTTATTTTAATACTCAAAGATATTTCATAGTTATCTATGCTTCAAGACACCTTTGAATATTTTAATTGTTAGTATGTAATTACTCAAAACAATTTCTAACACCGAAGAAATAGAGACAGTGAGAGAATTTTATTGACCTTCAACAATAAATGCATCTAGATGAACACCAACTCTAAGAAAAAACCCTTTAGCTTGTTTTGGGCTGCTTAAAATTCCTTCGAGTTTTATGGAAAGTCTCAGCCTAGCCCCACTGGCAACTAACCAACCAGGTAGATAGACATTATAATGTTATTGCTAGTGAATGTAATAGAAGGTTTCTGGATTTTTGTTTGTTTGGATTTTGTTTTCTTCTTTTTTTTCTTTTCCCTGATGTCTGCAGAGCATTTCTCTGCTAAAGAGCTTTATTTCAAGTACAAATTTTAAGAAACTTCATTGCTTTTAGTGGATTTTTTCTGGAGTTCCACACCTCTAAATGAGCCCAGACCTTGTTTTTACTTATAAAATCTGCTCACTATTACAAGTTCCCAAAACCTTACTTTTACAAAGCAATTAATTAGGTTCAAGACAGTCAGAGTATATAAAGATAGCTATATATAGCTTCTCTTGTCTGGCACAGAGGTATAGCAATTCTGTGGCTCTTGCTGATACTTCCCTCTATTCAGGAAATATGGATAAGTTCACCCCCTAAGCAATGTGGCCAAAGTCCATACTTCTGCACAATGAGTGCGTTATCCAAAGCATTACTGGAAAGGGTGACCAAATGGCATATTACATAAAACAGCAAAAATCCTGTCTTACACTTCAGATTTCCAATACTAGTCTGTATTAATGCTAAGAATTTAGTAATTGTTCCTGGGGGATGCTGGGTGCCAGCAAGCTGTAACAGTGATAATTTTGATACCTAAGCTACCTAGAAGATGCACTGACAACATATGTATGTATAGGATTTTGAATATTGTGCCTTGAATTATGTGTTTTAAGAAACTCTCTGAAGGGGTCTTTGTTCATTACTGGACATGATTGTCAGATCCCACTTAAAGAAATCATTCCCAGGTAAGGAATACCTGAACCCGTAGAATCAGACAGAGGTTCTCATGTTTTTCAACAGGAATGCTAAACAATATCTATAAAGGTTTAGGATTATGGTGACAGCTACACATTTAATATCACCCACAGTCCTCAGGATTTGTAGAAAGAAAAAAATAAAAATGTTTAAACTTGTAGTCAGGTAGGTTTGAAATGACCTGAAGTTTTAGAAATAGTGCTGTGGAATATTAGAAATATCCCTCACTAAACCTAGGGTTCTCACCAGCAGAAATAGTGTTTGGCAGGCAGGCACTTTGGCTGCTGCTTTGTCCTCATTAGGATCAGCATCTTAGATGGAGATGGATGAATTACCAAAATTTGGGATATAAAAAGACCTACAAGAAAATGCAGCAAAAGCCAGATTGTTTCAACCAATAGTGGCTGGAATGCAATCCAATCTGGATATGCAATACTGATAAAAGTCCACTCTCACAAAACAAAGCTGGGCGTTAAATGAGAGAGTTTGTATCCTGTGTTATTAACCTCTGGTATTGCTGTAAAAGTTGCAGAAAAGTATAACTGGATCTACCTCTTTCATATTAAATGACTTCCCACGAAACATCAGTTAGATTGACCACCACTGACCCTGCAGCACTCTGTCAATCCTGCCTTGGAGATTAAAACAGACTGTTTAAATTTACCAAGGCTGAAGGAATCCCAGCACCATGTCAGGTTTTATTTCTTCTAGAACTGCCAGGGCCAGGGATCCAACATCTGCTTGGCTGAGTGGACCATACCATAAATCAAGGACAGTGTATTTGGTGTATTCACCATCCTTATGGAGTAGCAATCCCTTCAGGCTCAGTTCCAAGTTTTGAGATAGCAGCACAGTTGGCTGTGGTTATCCTGCAATGAAAGGTTACTGAGAAAAGCATAGTTGGTGCTAGGACTGGGAGAGTATAACCAGAAATGGCACAGCCAGATACACGGACTGGTGCTGGACATGCAGGTGGCACCAAATGCCCAGCGCAGAAGAGTTAGCCACGAGACTTTTTTAATGTTTTGTTATTGGATTAAGATGACCTTCTATATCTTCTTAAAATAGAATGGGTTACCCTGATTCTGGCGTTAATCCTTCTTTGTACAGGTGCTTTGCTACTCTTTCTTTTATACATTTCATTAAAAACAGTGGGTAAAACCACTGCCAAAATGGGCTCAACCGTGCATTGACAAACCTGTTCTCTGAGAGTTATTCTCAAAATTTTACTGTGTTTAGGAAATCTATACAAAGGCATTGGTGAGTCCTCATAGAAAGCAGCATCTATATATGGACAAGAGTGCCTAAAAAAACATAAAAGACATAAAATTTCTTATAGAGAAATGTGATTAACTGTATTCTTCTCTCAGAATATTCTCATTTAACATTACTAGGTCAGCACTAGTAGCTAAAGTAATTGAAATCTTAGGCCACTATATCTGATTGAGTGCAAACTTTTTGATAAAACTAATGCTGCTAACATTTGCTAACACAACCAGCTGCATCTGGCAGATATGAGTGGAATGAAGAAAATAAGGGCCAAGGAAACATATCCTAGAGAATGAGATAACTTCAGCCTAGTGACAGTGTAAACCAGTAAGAAATCAAGAGACTACTAACCAGAATCAAGTGATTGAACACTGGATTGCCTGAGGGGTGGTATGGATATCATGGAGGAGCACTATCTGGGGAAGGAATCCCTTTACAGAAGCATCCTGCTCGAGCTGTAATCTGAAAATTAATAAAAGAGGAATTGGAAACCTTCACTTGGACCTTACAATAATTAACATGGGATCCTAGGGTTGGGCCCTGTTGGTGTGTGTAAAACAGCACCTGTGGGATGCCATGTTTAAGAGGGGGAAAATCTGCTGCACAACAGCAGCTGTAGAGTGAGAATATATGAGAGAAACACGCTGTACACACCAGTGTGCAGAAGGAAGTAGTGCTCCAGGGACTGGAGCAGAGATTCCCCTGCAGCCCAGGGTGAGGACCGTGGTGAGGCAGGCTACCCCCAGCAGCCCATGTAAGTCCACAGTGAAGCAGGTATCTACCTGCAGCCCGTGGAGGACCACATGTTGCTGTGCTGAAAGAAGTTGCAGCCTGTGAGAGGGTCCATACCAGATCAGGTTCTTGGCAGGAACCACAGCCTGCGGAGAGGAGACCAAGCTGGAGCAGATTTGATGGCAAGACCTGTCAGCTCTCTTCTGGGGGAGCCAAGCTGGAACAATGTGTTCCTAAAGGACTGATCCCCATGGAAGGGACTCATGGTGCAGCAGTTCTGGAAGAACTGCAGCTCGTGGGAAGGATTCACATTGGAGAGGTTAGTAAAAGACTGTGTCCCATGCATGGGACCTCATGCTGGAGTAGAGGAAGAGCATGAGGAAGAAGGAGTGACAGAGAGAACACATAATGAACTGACTGCAGCCTCCACTCCCCATCACTCTGTGCTGCTCAGGGGAAGGAAGCGTAGGGGTCAGGAGTGAAGCTGAGCCTGGGAATGATGGAGGGTGGGGTGAAATTATTTTACATTTCTTATTTCTCATTTTGCTGCTCTGATTTGATTGGCGATAAATTAAATTAATTTCTCCAAGCTCAGTCTGTTGTGCTTGTTATGATAATTGCTGAGTGATCTTCTTCCTTATCTCAACTCACACACTTCTTGTCAGTTCTTCTGCCTCCCCTGTCCTCTTGGGGAAGGGCAGTGGTAGAGCAGCTCCATGGGCACCTGGAAAATAGCCAAGGTCAACCCACCACACTGACAAAAGCCACACTGATTTAACCAGTGAGACTGGAAGGAGGGGTTTTGCTTCTCTAATGTCTTAGTGGTAATTCCAATTAACATCTCTTTTCAAAGAGGTAACACAGCTTTGTCCTACAAGAGGTCTATGCTGGCAGACGACAGGATTATTCTGAACAAAAAGGTATAGAACAACTTGAATAAAACTTAATAAATATGAAAAACTTTTCTATGTGAGATGAAGTCCCGACTCCTTGAGGATAAGTATGAAATGAGAATACAAATCAGAGAGTGCCAGCTGACTTCAGTGTGGTCTTCTGGGAGATCACAGGTTATCTTTACGTACTGCTTCTTCATCAATAACAGATGAGCTACTATTTCTTCTTACATGTCATTGCCCTTTCCTCAAAAACAAAAGGATGAAGTGGAGCACTGGGGGGAGAAAAAGGTGAGGGAGAGATCCATGAGGGGGGATAATTGGATCAGTTTTTTGAACTACACTTTTATAATAAAGGTTGGTGAATTTGCTAAGCCTAGTCTTTTCTGACATTGCCAGAAACTTAATTGGCTAAATTAATTGGCTAGAAAACTTTAAATGCAAAAGACTTAATTCATAGAACCAATAAATATAAGGAAAACCTGCTAACATTTATGGGTTAAAACTATTTTTATCCTTCTGAAGGATAAATTGATTATGTATTACCATCAAAGAAGACTTTCTTTATTCATACAGATACACCTGTAAATAAATTTCTCTATTCATATAGATACACCTGGATATAACTGAAGTTGGAGTGTACCAAGAAACAGGATGTCATTTTTTTTTTGTGCCAACCATCCTTGTAAGAGCTGAAAGGATACAAAAAGGAATTTCTAGTCAGATTATTTCTTTTCACTGGTGTTTGCTGTGCCAGTTCCAAAGATTGGTTTTCTGAAGATACAGCACACATTTTATGTGATGGTAGGCTGAATATTCATAAGGTGCTTGACCTGCTGACGTCAGAAAAGATAAATACATTGACTGATATTTCCAGTAGGCAAGTCCACAGCTTTTTAATGCTGTCTGATGAACTGAAATAAGTGAAGGGCAATAAACATCAATGTAAAATTTTTTTAATATGGCACTTAGAGGATAGTAATATTTCTATTTGGACACTGATGGCCTATTGGGTTAAGCAGCAAAATAGTCACTGTCCCAGAATTATGTACATTTTTGGAAAAGGAAGGAAATATTATACTATTTATGTGGACTGTGCCTGTAGCTGCAGGCCCCCATAAGATAAAGGCGAGTGTGAGGCCCACATCATTTAACACATTAGTTCAAACATGGCCTACTACAAGGACTACCACTGTAACCAAGACCCATCAAAGGTTCTGTAGCCCCAGCTTCCTGCTGAAGCAAGTGAATGCCCTGCAAACACTAAGGTTTATATGCCAAATCTCTTCAAAGGTCATGGGTTTATGTCAAATCATTACATCCCATACATCTGCCCTAGAACATCTCAATTAGCCCGGAAAGAACATGTGTAGGTAAAAGCCCTGAATTTCTACATCCAAGCCGGTCATTACACATAAATTAGTTTAGGGATGTGATGTAGGACCCATGGGAGACCTGTGTCCTCCTGGGACAGCAGTTTGACATTAACTAGGATGTCTAAAATCTCATAATCATATGGTGTCTAACATGCCAGCAGGTGTTTGTGTCATATCTGAATTCTGCCCCTATTGCTTGTTTTCAGCATATCTTCATGCAGCTGTCCAAGTGTAGTCCAAGATTTTCAGATGGAACAGGAAGACATGATCCATGGTAAGACACCCGTGTCCTCTGGAGCTGCAGAGGGAATGTCAGGTTCTTGACATGCACTTCTGATCTTCACTGATGCATGGCTGTCTCACACGTGGACACACTTACCTAATTTTAGGTGTGTACCATCTGTAATTGGAGAAATCCCAGGTCTGTATAATTCTGTAGCTTTACTCAGTGGATCCATCTACAGATCCTATGTCTCGGAAATGAAATTCAGTAGGATGTCTGTGCTTAGGCAGCTGAGCCTTGAGTTCAGATTTGACCCTAAGGGCCTGATCCTCGGCTAATAATGGAGATGAAATGTGTAGCCTTACTGCCTGGACTTGAACCTAAAATACAGGCACTAGTCCTCTCCAAGTTCTACCTTATCAGTAGGAAGTAGAAGATGCCTTTGAAAAAAGAGATTACTTGTGCCTGTGTTTTCCCTGATTAAAAAGTGACCTTTCCATGCATAAAGAAACATTTTCCGTGATGCATCAGTGGATATAATTTATCATACTATTCAAATTTATCCTATGTGGGAGATAAGGCCATATGGAAAACAGCTAAAGCACATTTTAAAAGCCAAGGAAAGGGAACTATAAATCTTGAGATATGCTGTGCTGGATGTTATACCAAATAGTCTGGCATAAATTTTTTTAGCCTCAGCAGAACAGTAGAGAGGTTTTAGGAGAAAAAAATAGGGGAATAGTTTTGGTTGCTTTCCAATGCTTTCATTTAAGAATAATTTTGGGCTCATTCTTTCCTATCAGTCGCCGTATCACACAGTATAGGGGAACAAATATGTGGAGTGGGATTGTACATCTGTTTGTGTGATCTATAGCAATGACTGCTATCAGCAGAACTGCTAAAGCAATAACCTTGGGTGATAGTTCTGTGGGTTGAAGCACTTGGCTTTCTGTTACCAAGCTCATACTCGTATTGTCATCATCTCCAGGCTGTAGTCAGTTCAACCAGCAGGCAAACAAGTAATCAAAATAATCCATACTCACTCTTCCCTGCAACAGCTACTGACTTGAATTTTGTTTTGGATATTAAATCTCTCTTCTAGCCATTTGAATGATGATACAGTACTATCATTGTCAGAGAAACTGATGAATATATCCATGTTGTGATTTGAAATAGAGGAGGCAGAGGCATCAGAGGTTTTTCCATGAGGTATCAGATCTATAAGCTGCTGATATTTAGTGTGTTCTGCCGGATCAGGCTGTTACTGTGGGTTGTCAGTGAATAGTCATATGGTCAGACAGGATATTTATTCATTTGCAGGTGAGGAGAATATGGTTTGGCATGACCAGACATCTGAAAGGGGATTGTTTTATTGATTATGTGGTGCAACACTTTGAAAATCTGACTCCTAAATGCATTTATAAAAGTGGTGTGAAGAAAACAAATGTGTCTTCTGGTGTCTGATTTTAGGTATTCAGGCTCTGCTTACCCTCACCAAATTGAACAGAGTCAAGGAAAACTGTCCGTACTGTTGAGTCACCGAAGTGGTCCCAGAAGAGCTTCCACCTGGGCCAAGTACCACTTTTCCCAGACAGTTCCCACCTTGACAGCTGGTGTGGATTGGGCACCATTCCTAGCAGACAAGTTGAGCGCTGTTTTGCATGGCGAAAGCACTTTATGTGTATGAGGGAGGCAGCTCTGTGTCAGCTGGACAGTTGCAGGCACCTTCTGTAGTACAGACACTGCCTCGGGTTACAAACTCACACCATCATTTTGCTCTGCTCTGTACACTCAGCAAACATTTATCACCTGCCCATCTATGGCGCATGTGACAGCTCCCAATCAAATGTCAGCGAATTAACAAAGCGAGGATTCCTAGCTGCGAGGAAAGGGAACCTGAATTTGGCTCCCTTCTTATTAGATGTTTTCAATATGGCATCATAGTCAACCTTTCAAGTAAGAGACACTGAGACACTGGAACAAAACGTGGCAGCAACTGCCATGCTGCAAGGTTGCATGCCGCAGCAGTAGAATACACTACTTTGTGTCAACCACAGTATCAAAAATCCTTGAACTGAATTGTTTAGAACATGAAACCCTCAAATTTAAAAACTTTGCTTTAGAGTATTGCTGTTTTGAATCTGTTCTGGGGTACGTTAAATAAAGATCGCTGCTTTTTCTGAAGGGGAAAGGAACAGGTTGACCAATATCTCTGAAAATCATCCTTTGAGGTATCTGAGGTTAGGAGAAGAATCAGGTAACTAAAATAAGAAATTAGTTTTTAAAAAAAGGGATAAAATCCTATTAGGTGCTTAGAAAGGATCAGCACATACCTTTATGATAGCTGGTGTTTTGTTAGTTTACGATTATAACAGGGAAAAAAATCTGTGTGTTCTAAGGATAAAATTGAAAAGGAAAAATATGTAATGAAACTCACAGGACAGCATGAAACAGGCTATAAAAGCAGCATCAATATCATAGACTGCTGTCTTAAAGCATTCTTTAACACAGTTTCTGTTTAAAAGAAGGTTCAAAGACTTTTTCTTTATAAACTGCATTTCCAAATTTCTTTCTAAATCATCCTGCTGCATTTTTTGGATGTTGTTCAGAGATAGGAGCAAGTAGAGCACACATCAGCTTCATCTTAATCCTTAACCTTACACATGACAGTGAAGTGCAAGCCTCTCTGATGTTCTGCATCATATGTTTAATTTCTAAGAACTTTAAATCTCCTGAAATGACAAAAGTAACCGACACATCTATAAAATGGGACATCAATCAGATTCTCCCTGCTTTTGAATCACAGTTATAAAGGGAATATTTTCAAATAGGGAACTGTCTCTTTTATTTATAGATATTCAGCTGGAAATAAGGGAACAGTAAAATGTTTCCTCCATATCTTTTTCACTATATGAAAACAGGGTTACAGATCAATTGATTTACCATCACAATCGATTAGATGACTCTCTTGCTATCTCTATTGTGACAGTAGACAGGCGCTCATATGGATCTTTCATTAGAGGAGTCACTGAAAAGCAAAGGCTCATTGCATGCCTAAATGGCTTGTAGCTGACTCATTAGGCCATTAACTAACCATTAATATTGTTTAAACTCAAACCTTACAGACAAAATAAATTATAGTCACGTTATCCAAACAAAATAACCTTAACCTCCTTAACAAGTATGTAATTATGTGAATTTATTACCATCTGATCCCACTGAACTGAGGGGTTCATTTTCAGAGCTATGAAGGGGGAAGATGCAAATACATCACCTTCAAGATAAGTGCTACTGGGAGACAGGTGCCTCAGTCACTGATATGCACTGATATAAGGCATAAACCCACAGGGTCCTGACTTGCCTGGTTAATGCCCTAAGAAAATTATCTTACACACAAAATGCTTCCTGCTTATGCGGTACCAAATCTCTTCTTATTTATTTTTAAATGTTTCTGCATTTCACAAATGTGTTGCATGTATAAAATGGCCTTCTCTATCTCACTATGGTACCAAGGCTTCACATAGACTAGCAGAATATAACAACAATTAGCAGTAATTGAATGAGAAGGCATTGTAAATTTTCTCTTATCATCATCTTTTCAAACTTGCAAATTCTGTATGTGCGATGCAATGATCTCCTGAAATTATATTGAAGAAAGTGTATAAAAAACCCATAGCATATGTTCTGAGATACAAAATAAACTTATGTCAGTGTGCTTCCCTTGGAAGGATGCCAGACAAATACTGCTTATTATCAATAATATAAACAAAATATGTTGCCAGCTATATACAGAGCTTAAAATAAGCAAAAAACCTGCACTACCACATTGCTGATATCCCAGCAGGTCAGCCGTAATGAATGCACCAGTTCTCACACATAATTTTTTATAAGATAACTTGCCTGAAAGTGAAGCAGTCAATAGACTCATTTGCAGACACATTTCTCTCCAGGAAAAACAACCATAATACAATATCAATTGTTTCTTTTGGGTGTACAAAAAATGTGGATGCTGAGAGAGGAAAAAGACAACAATAGCACATAAATTCAATGACAGATGTGCAAGGAGCAATGAGAATGGAGAAGTACTGGTAATTAAAGCTGAAAATACAGTTTAATGTTCTTACAGAAGAGCAGTCAGAAAATTACAAATACTGTAATACACAAGATGATTTAGTAAATGAAAACTATTGCTATTAATCAAAATGGCAAGGGGACAAAAATCCCTCTAACTGTGCGTGTTTACTGGACCAAAATACTACCATAGAACCCCTCCCATTCACATCAAATATAAACATAATTTTATACTTTATACAAATAAGGCTTTAACATTTCATGGACGACAGCAGTCCAGGTGAGGGGAAAATATTTGTCTCAAACACATTCTAAGGAATTATTGTGATTGAATACTTACCACACAAGTAATTAATTTTGTAAAAAATATGATATCTTATTTAAAAAAATTTAGTTACCACACCTCAAAAATCCAGTTTAAGAGTATTATTTGGTGGAGGTTGGTAACACTTGTGCTCACTATCCTTCCAATAGGGTGGTCTGGAAAACCAGAGATTTTGCATTTTTCAGCAAGATGCATGTTATAAAAAGGGAGCTAATGCCCTGGGCCAGACCTTTCAAATGCATTTTAATTATTTTCAGTGCACTGTCAGAACTTTGATACACGCTTGTGGAATCATGCAAATACCTCTTTATAGAATATATGTCCTGTACCCTAAGGCACTGAGGGGATTGAAATACACTTTGGTGAAGTTAGGTGTCATAATAAAGTGAGGTAATAAGAGCAAGCCACCATATTACACAATTAGGAATCTACTTCTAAATCTTCTGGTTAGCATGGCTATGTTTTATATTTATGAAGGAGAAAATGTCCTGATTTTTCACAAACTAGTATTTGCAGGACAATGAAAAATACGATGCACCTTAGAATTGCTGAACCAAATTAATTTGGTTTCATAGTTACTCATTGACCTCAAGAGCATTTCCATTCAGTGTTATAGGATGTCTGCAAAAGATTTATTCAGTTCCATGTCCATATATTGAGGTGAGGACACAGTAACCCAGTGAACTAGATACAGAAAAAGATATTAATTACTTGAACTGAATTGTGACTTCTACTTCTAAACCCAGCAGTTTCTCATCTATGGCATTCTGGTAAACGGCAGCACAAAAATATATTTAAGCTTGTACATGAATTTAACAAATAGAGTAGGTCCAGTCAACACAACAGTGTCAGATTTAGCTGTCTATCTGCCCTGCATAGGATATAGTAATAAGAGATTACATGCAAGGATTTCCACGGAGTTTACCAGAATTTCTATATGTAGATAACACACGTGGTATTAGACTGACATCAATTTTTAGATGAGTTGGATTACGCTTGTCAGGTTCTTGTTTTTCTGTGCAGTCAGGGCAAGGACCCCTGCATACACTGGACTCTAAGTTGTTAAGTACCTGACATGAGCTCAAGTGAAGGAAGTTTGAAAACTTCACATTTAAAAAAAATACAGTTTAGAGTAATAGATGCTCTTATAATGGTGTTTAAGATATTACTGAAATCAGCTATGTAAAATAAGATGGAATATGAATGAGGTGTAAGTTAGT
Source organism: Oriolus oriolus (assembly GCA_013400235.1). NCBI lineage: Eukaryota > Metazoa > Chordata > Aves > Passeriformes > Corvidae > Oriolus > Oriolus oriolus. The sequence continues at coordinate 240,549 of VXBT01000986.1, forward strand.
TACCAGCTGATTTCCCTTGAATTCTTTGCTCTCTTCGGAAAATGTCAGTGATATATTTGAGCAGATTCCGGGATCTCCTGTTGTGTGCCACCTCACTGGAGAGAGGATGGGAGTGGTTTCCTTCCATTTAAAGGTGTCGCTTGTGCCTCTTCAGATGTTGCTAACTCATCCCGAATACAGATGGGGTTTATTCCTGGGATATTAAATTTTTTCTAAATATACAATATTTCACTTTTGAATTTCACCATCATGCATTTCCTAAAGAATTTCTAGGGTGAGAAACCATTCAAGGTTTTTTATCTCTCTCGTTCATTTTCCAAAGTATGATATATTAATTCAGTGCTGTGCCCCAAAGGATCTCTGTGCACATAGCATTTCTCATGGAGAAACCTGCCTTAGCACTGTGTAGAAGAGATCCAGCTCCTGTATTTCTACCTGGTTATTTAACAAGGCCAAGTGCAAGGTGCTGCACCTGGATCAGGGCAACCCCCTGTATCAACACAGGCTGGGGGATGAACAGAACAGATCAGCCCTGATCAGAAGGACTTGGGGGTGCTGGTGGGTGAGAGGCTGTACACGACCCAGCAATGTGCACTCACAGCCCAGAGAGCCAAACGTGTCCTGGGCTGCATCCAAAGCAGTGTGGGCAGCAGGGCCAGGGAGGGGATTCTGTCCCTCTGCTCTGCTCTGGTGAGACCCCACCTGCAGTGTTGCATCCAGCTCTGGGGTCCCAGCACAGGAAGGACGTGGAGCTGTTGGAGCGAGTCCAGGGGAGGGCCACCAGCATGATTAGAGGGATGGAGCACCTCTCCTATGAAGAAAGGCTGAGAGAATTGGGATTGTTCAGCCTGGAGAAGAGAAGGCTTCAGGGTGACCTAATTGCAGCCTTACAGTACCTGAAGGGAACCTACAGGAAAGATGGAGAGAAACAATTTACATAGGCATGTAGTGATAGGGGGAACGGCTTCAAACTGAAAGAGAGCGTATTTAGATTAAATGTTAGGAAGAAGTTCTTTACTGTGATGGTGGTGGGGCACTGGAACACGTTGTCCAGAGAAGTTGTGGATACCCCATCCCTGGAAGTGTTCAAGGCCAGGTTGGATAGGGCTCTGAGCAGCCTGGTCTAGTGAAAGGTGTCCCTGCCCCAGGTAGTGGGTGGAACCAGATGATTTTTAATGTTCTTCCAACACAAAAAAAAAATGATTCTGTGATATAGTATAAGAGCAAGTTGGGAAAACATGATGACACCAGTTCAAAACTTTGAATACATATATGTTTGCTAGGAAGTATATAAATGCATGTAAAAAAGTCCATATAACTACTCAGATTGCCCTTCAATTGAGATTTCCTACGTAAGAAATTTCCCTGAAAATGTGAAAATATACTAGGTTTTTTTTGGGGGGGAAAATATTTTCGTATTTTTCAACAGTCTTCACTTTGCAACACTATTATTATTTCCTTTTCCAAACAGCAATGCCTTCAGGCACATTATCTTATGCTTCGCTGTGCATTTAATATGCCAAATAAGGCAAGGATGAGTCCAGAGACTTTTAGTTAATGGATCTGCAAATCAAATACATATGTCAAAAAGAGAATCCAAAGGAAACTAGAAATTAATATCCACTTCATCTGATCTCCCATGAAAGGTGATATGCTCTGAGAAATGATAATTAAATAAGACTCATCTAGACTTTGACACACAACTTTTTGAATTTTAAAATAAATCCTTGAAGTAAACTGATGATAGGTTTGCCCAACTGGTAATACTTTTCAAAGAAACTGTCACACAAGACTTCACTTCACTTTTATTTTACATGATCGACTCCCAGTAATTTTGACTCAATGTTATTTAGACAATCATTTAAACATAGAATGTCAAATATCAAGTGCACATATTCCATAACTCCAGATCTCATAATGTTCTTTGAAAAACTTCCTCTGACTTTTTTTCTGATGGAAAAAATGTTGTGCTAATATTTAGATGCCAGCTTTTGTACCTAGGCTCTTGATAAATAGCTGTGTGGAACTGAACTGGTGACTGAATATTTAAAGATTAATACAATGGAATTTTTGTATTTTGTTTTCCTGAGCAAGGTGCAGCAGTTGGGAATTAGGTAACTTGACTGTGGTCTCCAGTCATCAAACTTTGCCTTGGCCGAAAATACTATAAGTAGGAGCTCAAAATATAAAATACTCCATGTAGCCTTAATGATCAATGTTGACTACATATCTGTGAAGGATCAAGAAAATAATTCACATGTGTATTCTAATGTATTCTATTTTGAAAATAAATATCCAAAACAGAAATGGGTGATCTGTCACAATTTCTCACTGAGGTATTTGTGTGTAGCTACTTGCTCTATTGTACTCTCAAGAAATGCTTCTGCAGGCTAACAAAATTTTTAACTGCTATGATTAGGAATCAGTACTGTATCCCTGCTGGTTTTCCACATATGTAAGAAGAGGAGTGTAAATTATAAAAATGGAAAATGAAAGGAGGAAAATACACAGGAATTTCTGTAATTGCTTTTTAATCTGCTTTTAAAAACAATATTCAAATATGATATTTCAACAAGAAATGGTGTTGTTAAAGTTGTATGTAAAATACAGCCTACATTTACTTATTTTTTCATAGACTATAAGAAAGTTGGGGATTTTTAAAGAATTTCTTCCTCAGAACAAAAGAATATACTGCTTATTACATTGATTTTATACTGTCTTTTCTTGTTTTCAGTATCTTGCAAAATGCACTTCTCTGTTAGCTGCCTCATCACTTTATTGCAACCCGCTTGCTTTAGCACTCCATAAAGACTAATCTGAAGGTATAAAATCACTCTATTCATTCACTCTAGCATCCATCTTTCCCATGCATTGAAGCATTGAAGCCACCTGTTCACCAAGTGTCTTCCTGAACTTTTGGGTATTTTTTATCTCAGGGTAATGGGTAGCAAAATATGTATTTTGTATGATGGAGCACAGGAATTGCAGTAGAAGACACAATATGAGCAGAAGAATTTGCTGATGGAGGTCTTTCTACAAAAATGTCTATTATCAGTGAAAATTAAGGAAAGCTCAGCTATGGTGTTTTATTTGCCTATTCTTTTTTCAGCTGCATGTTGCCCTAAACTTACTCCACCTTCCACTGAATTGATTCCCTAAAGGGGCTCTTTTGGGGTACAAATTATTTGTCACGTTGGCATATTTATACCTTCTTAAAACAAACTTTCAGTGTCTATGTACTCACATTTTTTATAGTGGCATTTAGACCTTTCAAAAGCGACACTGAAAAATTCATTCTTGTATATTTTTTTTAATTATTAAAACCGTGGAATACAATACTGTGATAAATTTTGATTCAAAATGTAAGGGGTGTTTTGAAGTGTCTTAGACACTGGGGATTTTCTTCCACTTGCTGCAAGTAAATTTCTTCTTGATGTAACATCTGAAAGCCAAAAGCCTATAAGAAATGTCAGACATCTTTCCCAAAGGCCCAGGAATTTGGGACATTCATAAGAAAGTATATTTAGACACGTACATACAAGAAACCGCTACACTAGGCATCTATCTCAGCAGTGTATAGTGAGTGTTTCACACACCAAGAAAAGCTCTAGCCAGGAAAAGGGAATTCCTCATTTCTGTGCCAAGGACAGTGATCTCTGAGTCAAGACAAAGGCAGTCCAGGACACGCATCTGCTGGACCAAGTCCAGAGGAGGGCCATGAAGATGATCAGAGGGCTGGTGCACCTCTTGTATAAGGACAAGCTGAGAGAGTTGGGGTTGTTCAGCCTGAAGAAGAGAAGGCACTGAGGAGACCTTAGAGCAGCCTTCCTATACATTAAGAGGGGCTACAAGAAAGTCCAAGAGGGCCTTTCTAGAAGGGCAGGTAGTGATAGGACGAGGGGCAATGTCTTTGAACTGAAAGATGGTAGGTTTACATTAGGTGTAAGAAATTCTTTTCTCTGAGGGTGGTGAGGCACTGGAACGGGTTGCCCAGAAAAGCTGCAGATGGCCATCCCTGAAGGTGTTCAAAGCTAGGCTGCATGGGTTTTGAGCAACCTGGACTAGTGGAAGATGTCCCTGCCCATGGCAGTGGTGAGGGTGGAACTAGATGATTTCAAGGTACTTTCCAAGCCAAAACATTCTTTGGTTCTATGGTTCTAGGATGTATGTTATTGTGCAATGTCCACCAAGAGTTAGCAACAGACAGAATTTTCTGAATAGAATTCAGGTCCTTTTAATTCACACCTTAAATACAGCCTGGGTGGAAAGTCTGATACAATCTATTAGGTGCATTTGGAATTAATAATGTACAGTATACGTTAAAACTAATATTGGTGACTGGTATTGATCTCTTTCACAAATATTCTTTTATTGGCAATGCATGAAATTGTTCTCAGATGGGATGCTTCCATTCCCCTCCCTCCCCCACACTCTTTCTAGTTACTAATTCCTATTTTCTGGTAGTTGAAGCTGACACTGTTGGCCCTGTGCCACTCACTTCACAGAGGGTGGCACCATGGCTCGCAGCAGGTATGGGACTCTTGGATCTGTTCCTTCTGCTTTCATCTGCGCTTTGTACGGGAACATTCCTTCCCGACACACCATTTCAATTTCAACTACACGGGTGTGACATTGCCTTGTCAGAAACAAACAGCTTGAGTTTTTGAGCATCCTTTGGGTGGTCCTGCCTTTTTTATTGCAAAGATACAAAACACATAAAGGGTGATGAACATTTCATGTGTCTGTGTAGAAGGGTTTTATAAATATACAACTGACTTTTTAAAAACCGAAGCAGTGCATCCTCGAAACAAAACTGTCTGAAGGAGATTCACCTACATTTGGGCATTTTTGGGGCAAATTTAAATATTCCAGTTATTTTCCTGTAAAAATAAATCAGTGTAACACCACATTTAGTCAACCAAAATTATGATCTTCTAACCAAATGGTTCCCAGCTTAGGGATATGGATTAACTGTGCATGTTATCTTATTGACTGATACTACTCCAGGTTTAGAGGCATAATCACTCATGTACATATATATGTATTTTTATTGCTAATTTTTAAATCTTGGTCATGACTAAGTATTTGTGTTCATAAGCTTCATAAACTTTTCTTCATAAAGGAAATGTTGACTATTTGGGGTTTTCAGGTCTATGTAATGATTTATGAACTTAAATTTACCACCATGTATATTACCATGCGTGCTATATTGTATAATTTTCCCATTTAATAACTTCTCCTTAATTCATTATGTTTGGCCAGAGTTAACACAGGAGTTCACTAGCTTTATAGGAAGACAGCTGGTAGATGTACCTGTTTCTAGTTTCTGAGACCTGATACAGAGATTAGAGGTGATGATTGTTGAAATAATTGAATCCAAAATCAATGGCAAGTAAAAAAGGCATTTAAAGCTCCTTATGGTAAAAATTTGGACCATTATGCTTTGGTTGAGTTGCCCATGCCACACGAATAGGTGCCTAGTGCCATTTCATATACTGTAGGATACGATCTCAGGTATAAAGGTAAGTGAATCAAGTAAAAAGACTAAAATCCCTAGAGCTGTATGGATTAATTTCACTTCAGAGGGCAGTGCCTTTAAATCTCCAGTGCAATTAGCAAGCTGTATGGCTTACTGATTAAGAAAAGGGTAGAAAGTACAAATATTATCCGATTTCTTAGTCACTGGACATGTAAAAAAAGTCTGTTCATATGAATCAAAATACGAGGTTAGGTAGCACACTCACTTTGCAAAAATACAAATTTAGGGACTTGATTCAGTTGCCTAAATGTGCACATGTAGTGACATTCTTTTCCTTTCTTCGTTACACTCTCATATTTTTGTTTAGGCTGTCAAGGGAAAAGAAGGTCCAGGGAGTGGATTCTTCTCTCTTTGTTCCAGGATGATGTAACTCATGGTCCTTCCACATGGAAGTGTGGAACAAATTGCTGCTTCTGTGTCTGAGGAGTGTCCTAGTGCTTGTTAATTTTTTCCAGGCAAAACTGTTGTGCTTCATATGAACAATTCAATATTAGTTGTTGCAAATCCTGAAATTCTAGAAGAGCAAATGCCCTCATTCCAGTACCACAGAATGAACTTGACCTTTGCTCTTAGAACACTCTTCTATACTTTCAGTGACATGCATCAGTGCAAATACATACTGGGAAAGCACAAGACAAAAGAGAGTTTCATGGTTTCAGTACTCACAGTGGATGTGGGATTAAGACAGTAGTCTAAAGAAGTCTTCTCAGTTGCACAATGGGCAAAAGTGATTTAAATCAAATTTTCCATGCGGTTTCTCTTTGTGCAGTTTGGAAGACTCCCTTGATGGAAGTAGTGTCAAATCTGGCACACTGCAGTTTTAACTTCAAATAACCCTGGCAAGATTTGACAGGAAAAAAAAATAGTTTAACAATGACCCATTGAAAGGTCTCATTATCTTTCCCATACAGTGCACATAGGAATAAGCTGTTCACATTCCTTTTAACCTGTCTGGAAAAGATTCACTTCTAATCAGAAGGGCTACACATTCATGAAGAGGAGAAAGATGTTCCATTAGTATGCAGGAAGGATCCTTCCAGGTTAGTCCATATCTGGTTTGAATTAATTCCCTCTATATTATATACAAAGCAAAATCCAGCCCTTTTGAATTTAATTTAATGTGCTTACACACAGGAACTTTTCCATTCTTACTAAGCACTGCTTGGTGTCATAACAATCATTACCATGTATTGTCGTGATTCATCTTGTCAAAGATCCACTTATGAACTCCATACTATGTGCTGACATTATACATTTGAATAACTGCAAAAGAAGGTTTGATAAGATGTAGCACTTCAAATGAAAGGCTCAATATTATGGTTTGACATAGTACATTGTAGCAGCTGTGGAGGAAAATCCATTAAGATGGATCATGTCAGTGTGTAGTATGGAGCCATTAACATTAAGATTTTTGACATGATTTATCTTAATAGCTGGATATCTGTACTGAAATAACACATTTTATTCTGTTAGAGATCCGTATGTTAACAGCTCAAGGACAGTACTGTATGCATGCTGTATTGCTCTAAGTATGCAAAGAGGAATGCACCGCACATGTGAACTTGGTTTGCTTTGCCTGGCCCAGAAAGGAGGACAGAGAACTCACACTTCTCCCTGCTGCATTTCCCTTCTTCACAAAATCACGTACTCCTTCCTGAGGGAGGGTTCTGGGCAGAGCGCTCCAAGAGTAATTCACTCTCCCAAGAAGAATTGTAATTAGAGCTCCCACAATAGTTAAGCAGCTGGTGTTCTCTGACTGCTGCTTCATCAACTGTTCGTAATTGCTTCATTGTTCCCTAGTGCTCCCTTCCAGCTGATGGCTTCTTCCACCTGTTGTCTCTAATTTTACACTTTGAATGTGAGCTCTTTTGCACAAGTTATACTTATACAAGATACTCTGTGATAGCTTACAGGCAGTCTCATAATACAAACCCCCATTATGTATTATGACAATGATAGTAATAATAATAATAACACTGCAAGATGAAACTTGTTTAAATAAACTGCTTTATTTCAAGTGGCTTGCTAAAAGAGGCAGCTGAATTCATGTTGAAGCCCAAAGGCAAATGCGAAGCTTGAAGAAAGTCTACTCTGCTCTGCTCTTGGCTCTGAATCTGGGAGACAATTGTGAAGTAGGAGGCTATAAAGTGTTGGCTGAAAGAGAATTAGAGTGGCAAGCAATGAACAGTCTCTGCTTGATTTCTTTTGCGCTCTGCAAAACAGGAAATTTTATATGCTTAGAGAAATATGCTGAAAAAAACCAATTCCATCATCTGTTTATCTTCCCTTCTGGTATAGGGACATTATACTTAATTTTGGTTGGTCAAAAGGGGGACTACACAAAAGATGCTTTCCCAAATAAAATGTGCAGATATTATGCCCATAGATCCACATGTGCTAGCTCTGTAACCAGCTGTTGTAAATAGCTGATCTCTAAGTGCCAGAACATGGGCTAAAATGGACATTTTTAAGATCAACAGAAGTAATAAAAGTTTATCCTTTACTGTGAAAATAAAGAAAGAATTTCTGCTTTGTCCATTATGAAGCAATGTTATAAAAGTTAACAAAATAGGAGCTTTTTGAAAAGCTTTGTTTGTCTCTTTGTTCTGATGCTAGATGTTTGGTAAATGTAGTTTAATAGCCCTGCTGTGAAATTCAGCAGAATGCTATGGAAGAGATTCTTGCATATTTTTAAAGAAGTTTCGTTTCTTTTTTTTTGTTTAAGATTCTGCTCAGTTTCTTCTAATCCATTGTAGTTGCTGCAGAGTCCTTCTCCAAAAAGTGATGCTTAAAAATTATTTTTTGTCATCAATATCTAAAATTAACATACTGCAAAAGATAATTATAAAACAATCATTCAGTGGGGTCCCACCTACATGTGTTCCTAGAAATCACTCTAGCCTCATTTTACTGCAGAGAACCATCAGTTCTAAGGAGGGATACTTACTGGTAGCAGCTGTTACTAATGTTTAAAAGCCATGTTAAAAATATATTTAAAAAAATAATATCAGATACTTCTTTTGTGGTTGGCTACAAAAAACAGATACCTAAAATCAGACTAGTTGATAGCTCAGTGTCTAAATGTTAGAGATCAATAATAACTGAAGTGAATTTCACCTGCAATGTTTTATTGGCTCAAAGGAAGTTGAATGATGAAACAAACTGCTTATAGAGTTCTTCCAGTGACATCACCATACCCTAAAAAGCCAGCAGTGATCTGGGAGCTCAGGATGGAACAGATGAGCATTTTTAATGATGCAAAACTGATTTTAATTTAATAGCAGAACCACTTTGAGTTACTTTCATAAAACACTTTGCCAACAGAGGAAATATCTCAAGGTTTACTCATGGACTTATTCATCCTTTTCTACAAGAGGAGCAAGGCTGTTTGCCAGTGGCCAAAAGATTTTCTTACAATTTGGGAAGCTCTGCTCTAGAAAAGGTAAAGTGAAGTTTTGAAGCTATTTCTGTACCTTTTCTGCAATTCTCGCAGTTGTCTACTTTGTAGACAGCATATTTCTCACTCAGTTTTTTTCTTCCCAGAATGCTCTAAGCATCTATTTTTCATTTCATTTGAAGCAAAAACAAATGGTGAAGCATGGCAAATTCTTGTTTGACAGCCAATCCTATTTAACAGCCTATCGAACCCATTTGCTGTTCACTTCCAATGCTGTCCATAGAGGCATCTGAGAATTAACATGGTGGTTTTCTCTAGGTAAAGCTCTTAACTATCCTTTCTAAGCTCATGCTATGCTTTCCCACCCGTGGGGAAAAAAAACACTGCAAAAGATGTTTATTTGGCCTGATGTTTATAAAGTCTTTGTAGCTTTAGTTCTGTATAACTTGCATAAGTCAATATAACACTATGTGTTAAAAGATCTTGATGCTTCCAAAATCTGGGGTGGGCATGACTTTTAGTCACACTTAGTTCGATCTTTTTAACTTCAGGAGCTGTCTGTCAAAGGATAGATTTCAGTTGCACCCCACTGCTATCTTTTTGTATTTGAAATTTATGAGGTATTTCATTGGTGACTAAACAGCAGTATTTTAAACTGAGGCAATATGCAAATTATATCCTACTAAGGTGCTAAATTCTTACTTCTTAAAAACCACAAATAATCATATATAACTATCTCTGCAGAGGAAATCAGACTGATTGCACTTTCAAGGAATAGAGATCAGAAGCCAATGTTCACAGTGAAATTACAAAACCAGAATTTGGTGTACAGCAACAAAAAGACTGGACTATTAATCCAGCAGTGTTTCAGTTAATTCCTTCCTTATTCATGTTGTCTTGAAGGTACTGATCATTATGAGGTCAGAAGCCTGGAAGAAATAGAATGGTCCAAAAGTTCTGAAATTTTTAAACATTTATTTATTAAAAAAAATCATATTCAGCTTGAGAGGGTTTACAGTTCTTGTAGACCGCAGCACCTTAGAGGTCCATTTGGATCCACGAACGCTCGGGGATAATGAAAGTTTCTGTATGGAATTGTAAAACCAAGAACTAAAGAATATGTTGGCAGTTCTAAATAATAAGATGCCACTTTTCAGAATTTGTGAGTAAGACTTCTGCATTTTCCATCTGTATCTTTTTGCTCAATTTCTTAAGCTGAAAACATTTTTTTTGCCAAAACTAACCCTGAACAGGCAGAAAATGGGGCTTTTTTGTCCCTTAGTAAATAAAGAGACATTTTGCCCGCTAAGACAGAGAACCTCTGGGAAATAATCACACTATCTGAATTGAGGAAGATTAGTGAGGAGCTGGAATGGGGTACTGCCATCTGCAGAGTGGGTCCAACTCAAGATGTGAAATGCCATTTGGAGCTGCTAGCTGACCATCAGAGAGCCTAGGCTGATAAAATCCACTGCCTCTCTAAGTTCCCCCAAGTTCATTTGAAGAAATGAGGGCCCATGAATCAGTCCTGGTGCATGATACAGGAGCATGGACCATGATGCACAGAACATGGCTTTTCCTCCCTGAAACACACAAGGCTTCAGAGGGAGCCTGGGCAAAGGGCTCTGTGTGGTGGGAAAGCAGGGAGCTGCCCTCTGCCATTTCGGAGGGAACAGAAGTGAGACAAGGGAAAAAGGAGACGCATTCCATCCTAGGACTGCAACAAAAAGGGAATGTGCTTTTGATTGGAGCTTTGAAGAGATACAAGATAATCACAGTATGACTTCACTAGAACAGGGTGAACTCTTCCAAGCAAATAATTTATTTGGTGAGTCAAGGGCCATTTAATAATCAATAATCCCCTTCAGCTTGGTTGTTATTTGATGATATTTGACTACGGAAATGTATTTCATCATGTGGATTGGACAAATAGCCCCGCTTTAACTCTGCTCACAACTCATCGTTATTTGCCTTTCATGGTGTGTGTTTTGAGCATCAAATTTTCACAATGTGGAATTTTACCCCTTTATGAGTTGCCAAAATTTTTGCAGGAGGTGAAAGGGAATTTCTGATAGTCTGTTGAATACTTCCAATAAAGCCTTTACGCAAACACACTCACCAGAGGATGTCATCTGGCTTTCCAATTTCTCAGTAAAGCATAATATTTCTTAAAATTTCTCATAGGAACCACAGTGAAAAAGCTGTGAGTATTATTAGAGAATATTTGTAGGCTGAATCTGGCTTTGTCCACACTTGTCCAGGTTGTCTTCATGATATTGTGCAGTGTTTTCATTCTGAGAATATTTGTCTGATTTTAGTATTTCCTTCTAGCACAGCATCCTCCTTCATATGCTGTGACCTATGCCAAAAATGTTACACTTAGATGTTCTGTGATTCTCTGCAAACTGCTTGCCTTTGTCTTGAAATAAAAATGTTGTATCTGCAAAACCAGCTGCCTCCTGAGCTCCCAGGCTCATCTAAGTACAATAATTCTGTAAAAAATCATTTATATTTGATTTTACAGCTATTTTCATAGCTAAAGATAGAATTATTGTTTTTGTTAGAAGCAGTTTCTTTCTGAGCTCTCAATCTTTTATTGCCTTAATTAATAGCCTTGAAATACACTCTACTGTGGCACAACATGCAGTCAGCATGCAGATTATACATTTTTATGATTCAGGCATAAACCCTCTATTTTCTTTTTAAGAGCCCTGATATTTGAGCCAAGGTGAATTACCAGCTTTTATCTGCATCTCTTGACTGCTGCTTAAGAGCATTAGTGGCACTGGTTAGCTTTGTGAGGACAGCTAAGAGCAGCCAGGTCAATTGCAGCTCATAGTCAGAAATCAATGAAATGTGTCTCAGTAAATCTGACCGATCCGGGGGTCACTACAGAGTGCATTATCCTGGCCTCACTCTGTGACAAGATGAGACCCAGAAATAATCATAAGTGAGATTCTCTCTGCTCTTTTAAAACACTCTTTACACTCCTATTGCTGTTCTGTGGTAAAGAAACTTCAGAGACAGAGAGTAATACCACCATGCAAGTGAAAGAGGCTTCACTCTCTAGGTCATCACCCTGGGAGGAAGACAAAGTAACATTTCAGTCTTGTCTGCAAAGAAGAGGTCAAACAAAATTTGAAAATGTAGACGTGGTGTTTTCTTAACTAGAAACAGAAACACACGTGCGGGATAGAAGGTCAAACCTCTGCACAGAGTCAGTGAAACCTTCACTAAATTTAACACAGTTACTTCAATTTACTGACAATTGGGATCTCCCCAGAATGTTGCTGAGGGGCTGTTTGTAGAAGCCTGCATAGTTTGGAGACTTTAGCTTTGTTTTCAATAACCACAGGCTCTGAATACCCTTCAGAAAGTGAAGTGGAGGAAGAAAATTGCTCTTCTTAATCTAATTTGCTGTATATTTTTTATAGAAGGGCTGCATAGATTTGAGCAGAGCAAAGCTCATGCCTGCTGTGCAATGAGGGCTAAGCCGAGCCATGAAGAGCCTCCAGTGAAAGTTGCTTATACTATGAGTTCTTCTGATTTGGCACTCTGGGAAGGTGCAAACAGCTGCTTCACTCTGACCGCATAATAACAGTGCAGCAACTGCAGCGATGCAGCCCAGGTGAGTGGGCTGGCAACCCCACCAACTCATACACAAAAATGTGGTGGGAAAGGTGAGAAAAACTCAGGCAGGAGATCAAAAGGCTGTACTGGGTTGTAAAATGGTGTGGGATATCACCTTGATGAAAGCTGTACTGGAAGGCATGTAAAATTATCGGGGTGTGCAGTTGAGAGTCAAACGCCAAAAAGGTTTTGTGAGTTGGTAGTTCAAACCTCTCAAACCTCTATGCTCTTGTAACAAGAAAAGCTACTTCAGCAAAATATTCACACTTATCTGAAGGGAAAATTGTACCTTTATTTTTGGACGATAGAGCATCCACAAATGCCACTGTAATCAATGAAAGCAGATGAGACAGCAGGAATGCGGCTGTGTTACACACTGTTCTGCTTACTGACTCGACACACATACACAGGACTGAGTGTTCACAGGATGTCCGTGTTCATAAACAAGAGTAAAGAACATTTGTAAAAGCTCCCCTCCCCCAACCTTGCCATCTCTGCTTAACAAACACATTAGTCTAATGAATGCAAATTACTGCTAGAATGACATAGTCTATGCTTAAAAGAAAATGTTGAAATATTCTGCTATCTGATATACAGAGATCCATAAAAATAGCTATTAACTTTGGAATGAGAGTACAATGTGGAGTTTATTAAATGAAGAAATACAACAACATTACTTTTATGTACCATGAATTCATTTCCATGGTTAAGGATTAGCAATAAGAAGCTCTCAATATGGAATCAGAGACTGCCAGCATGGGTGCAATAAACTTTTCAGAATGGTTCATAAGATTATACTAATTAGGGATAATCTAATTTGAACAATTTTTATCTTCTCAAAAAGTAATATGATGTCACTGTATGGGAAGAGTCACTACCCGGGCTCCAGGGATACACTAAAAAAACCACACACGTTATCTGTAATATTAAAAACTGTGGTTGATCCACGAGACAGTCTTAGATCTACCCTTCTCCTCTCAAAAGATCCACCATATAGACTGTTAAGCCCCCATAATTATCTCCCCTACTTGTGACAAGCATGGGCTAATCAGTCTCCGAGGGAGTTTTCCTGCGGATCATTGAGAAGCGTGTGTATGCTTCACATTGCTTATCAAGCTATTTTGTACGCAGTATCACATAAGAGCTGACAAAAGTTCATTATCCTCGTCTGGACTAGAATGATTCCAAATTAGGAAAAAGAGATAATCTTTTTTTTTCCCCATTCCCTTTCTATTTCCCTTTTTTTTTTTCAGTAGGGGGAAAAAAATATCTCTAGCTTGCATTGCAACAAAGAAGATCCCATCTAAGAAAAAAGCAAGCTAGGTTCTAGCAGACTTTAATCCCATATTAAAAGATTAGAAAAAACATCTGAAGAAATCAGAGATAGTCTAATTGAGGTTCTCGCCTTTAATCCTGTGAGTAGACTCCCCCTTGGATACCAGGATCTGTCAGCACGTAGTCTTGGGAATTCTCTAAGGAAAAATAAACCACAAGAAATGGACATACAACATGCTCTCTCACAGTTAAACAGAGAAAGAAAGAAAAAAATCTGAGAGACAGCAATATCAAAACATATCCTCTCCCAAGAAAGAGAAAAAAAAGTCAGGTACAATATAAAATAAAAACAAAAAATCAGATGAGAAGAACCACAGTTATTTTGGAAGTTCTTTGATAACACCTACAAATGTAACCCGAAAGGAAATCATCTGGCTTGGTTCTGCTTTCCTCATTTAGATCAAAATGCCATTTGTATTCCATCTTTGCTTTTTATTTTGCTAGCAATTGTATTTCCATTCAACTAACTTCAGTATAAATGTATTAAAAAACGAATCTTTGAATTAGTTCTTTAGAATGATGTTTAAAATAACCTACAGAGTAACCAGTGCACAAATGAGAACTAGACAGAAGATTAGTATTCATTTGTGTTTGTCTGACAAACAGGGGCAAGATGTATACAAAGAGAGATATTAATAAAAATTCACTGTAACACCAAGCCACACCTTTTCATATTAAAAATTATTAAAGGAAGAGACACTTCATAAGGGTGAAAAACAGCACCAGTAACACTAAGCTGGGATTCTGTAAAACAGCACTAGTTTGAAAGTAAGTGACCAATATGGCAAATCTATCCATTTGATTGTAAAGATGCAAACTAGAATTTGATTTCAGACACTTGCAAATGCATTCCATTGTTTTAAAATCTATTCTCCCTTGCTTTATATTTTCTTTTCCATGTTTGGTGATTTATTTACCTAGCAGCAGGGTTAAACATATTTTTTTAATTGGCTATTACGTAGTGGACACATGGAAATGCATTGTGTTGACAGCTAGCTATTTGAAATTTTAGCAGAGGGAAAATTAGGATACTCTCTGTAGCAGGTCAGATTCAATGTCAGTGTGTTAACTTGACCAAAGCTGAAAGAGACAGATTTTAGAGTTGTGTTTTCAAGCTGTACATTTGAGTAAAAACGGAGAGAAGATAAATAGAGTGAAAGATGAGAAACAAAATAATAAAAAAAAATAATCAGAAGGTACTTCAGCATGAAAAATCAAGGTAACATTGCATGCAGACGCAATAAACATAAAAGAGGTTTGGGACTGTTATTTTTATTGCCTGGAAAATTACTGTGATTTACTGTGCTAAATTATGTAAAGATATATAGATAATGGAAGTATGAACTGTATAAACATAAATGTGTTTGCTTTCCATTCAACATATTCTATATTAATATAAAGCAGGGTTAAATCACTGTAAGTTCAGAAAATTTTATTTTATTTCCTCTATAAATTAATTCAAGACATGAGAATGTCATTCTGAAAATTTTAATATACAATTTAATATTTTATTAACAATGTTTAAGAAAAAGATTAATATGTTTCAGTACTCTTGTTATAAGGCACTAAAAAAGGTGATAGGAATCACTGTAAGGCAGCAAGTTCCTATGGCTTGGCATAAAGACTGTGAACAAATTAAAACAGTCTCATGCTTCTAGTGTTTCAAAATTCATGACAATCAGTAGGGGTAAAAAACTCCAAAAGTGCCTGATCCAGCATGGCTGGCATTGGCAGACTTTGCTTTTTTTAAGGAGAGCTTTGTCTGTATGAGATGTATAAGAAGTGACACTGCAGAGTTGGAGAACAACAGCGCCCAAACCCCAGGTCTCCAAGAACCTCATGGATAAGCTGAGTACCTTAAACTGACATTGAACTAAACAAGAGTGGAAGGTACTGAACATGCATTGAATTCAAGAGTAGTTGAGTTTCTCAGCACTTTGACAGATCAAGACCCCAATTTTTGTTTTGTCTTTTATAACAAACAATGCCTCAAGGCAAGTACGTACAGCAGAAATTTTGCATAAAGTTAATTGTTCACTATACATAAAAATGACTCCTTAGTTTTAATGAGACTCAGACACACACTGACCCAGTCACATTATTTTCCGGTACATGGATTTCTTGGTATTATCAACAGTACAAACTAATTTGCAGTAAGGATTTTTTTCCTCTCAGGTTAGAAAGAGGTTTGATAGGTACTAAGCCCATGCAGGGCTGCATTAATTCTGCAAGGGGAGTGGGATAGAACATTATGCCTTGATGGTTGCAGCAAATACTATGCGTTGTACTGTAATTTCTTCTTGCAAGTTGTGCAAAAGACATCCAGGTTTTCTTGCACAAATCAAACTAAGAATAAACATAGTGCACATTTTATGTGCAGCAGTGAAAGATATCATTTGTTACCATTTGATCAAAGAGTTGTGTAACAGTTTTGCATCATATATAGTGCTAAAGAAACAGGCATTTAAAATCTTATTGCAGCATGCACATTCAGAAATATTCTTGCACTGGCACTAGTAAATCTTTGGAGAAATTTCTTACAGGAATGTACAGAAAGCAAGAAAATTTATAATGAACCTCTATTTCCTTTGGAGAGTTTGATAGCCTTTCAAACAGCTTGCTTCAACATGGTCTATTATCCAAAATCCTCTCTGCAAAGATACTTAAGACTGGTGACTTCAAATTGACATAAGGTAGTTGGGATGAAAACCTTCTGTGCACAGAATAATTCTGGTAAATGACAAAATAATTAAATAACACATGCAACAGGCTCCACAGGCAGCTGTTTACGACAATGTAACGCACGATAATGTTGGACGGTGTGTGAAGAGGAGAAAAGAGCAGCTTCTGCTCTAAGATGCCTGCACTTATTGGTTCTATTGAAATGTCATCTATCAAGGCACAAAAATTTAATCTATATGTGGTAGAAGCATGACTCCTAGGGAAGTGGCTCTAGCACTGTGACCATTCATTGCTGATAGGAGAAAAAAAGACTTTCCATTCAGTTAAAATGAATACTCCAGGGTTTATTGCCATTGTCTAGGCTCTGGTCCATTGATTAGGAGGCATTATAACTTTTTTACTGAAGAACCACTACTGCAGGATTGCCTTTGGTTT
The DNA here is from genome assembly GCA_013400235.1 of Oriolus oriolus. Lineage (NCBI taxonomy): Eukaryota > Metazoa > Chordata > Aves > Passeriformes > Corvidae > Oriolus > Oriolus oriolus. The sequence continues at coordinate 257,567 of VXBT01000986.1, forward strand.
TCAGATCATGGGGATATTTGTTTAATCAGAGCACAGCTTTTGAGAGTGGGACATACTAGATTTAAGTAACACATCAATGATGCATGAAGCTAAGAGATTTAAAAAGCTTACCCTATAGCATGTGAAATTTTGTTTGACAACCTTTAAGGCTAATGCAGGCAAAAGAAGAGACATGGTGACTTGAATGTATATTTGAGCTACTGTTTTTTTGCAGGTTTGGTTTTTTTTTTTTTGCATATATTGCATTTTTGCATGTGGCTCTGAGTCACAAACATTTAATATGCAGTAACAAAAACGTGTGAACAAAATGGATAACTGATCTTCCACCAACATATATATGGTTAATAAAATTTATATTTGCACATATATGTGCACAGTTATGTGCTTGGAAGGATATATTTCATATTTCTTTTTCATATAGTCTTGATGTATGAGGGTAATTCTTGAATACAATAAGGCCTCCCACAAGGAAATTTGAATAAGTTCAAATTACTGATTTCTAAAGCCTTTCTTCTGAAAAGATCCATTCTTTCCTATCAAGTGAACATATTGCTAGGGAAGATTGATAGATGAACCTGTTTCACCCCTTTTGCTCTCTTCCTTTGCCTCTTAATTATACAGACTCAAAGGCCTTTACTCATTCTAGGTATGTACGTAGCCAGTTTTGAAAACATTTGTGCATGTTAGAAGAGAAAACTCAACTCGACCCATTCATCTTTTCTCCACCAAGACTACCTACAATTATCCCAATTTGTTCTAAATTACTTTCTGTCAGAGAAATCAGGGCCATTCTTTACACTAATGAATTTTCAGCTGAGTCTTGTTTGATTTCACGGATAAGAGTTAAATCTAGTGAAAAAAGGGCACAAGAATGCTTAAAGATTACTGTTTATCTGGTGAGAAGTCAACAATACTCTTATCTCACAAGTCTGAAAGTCAGAAAAGGGTTTTTCTCTCTACTAGTGTAATTTCTGGAGATCTGATATATTCTTCCCATTTGGCTCAGATCCTGTTTGTTTTTTTATGTCAAGTAGTAGATAGGAGCTTACAGTGTGAAAAAAAATAAAGAAAACCTCGACAGACACCTTTGTTAAATATTTCATAAAGATGTCAATGTTATGCATCTGCCTGTTTTCTTTCGTCTCTAAATTAATAAAATTAAGTGTAGATCTCTTAAAGAGATGCTTTCAGAGGCAGGAAAAAATCTCAAATGTCCTTATCTAAATGATTTTCACGTGTTTAAGAGACTTCTAGTGAGGAAATTTCTAAAGAGCTTAGCCTTCAGGACAATCTTACTTTCTTTTGAATGATTTAGTCATGTTTCACTCACCATGAATTGAACCCTTGATTTCAAATTCGGGTTATCAAAATATTGCTAAAGTGTTCAATATTGTAAATACAATATTATGCCTCACAGTCTGTTTGGTTCTAATTGACAGGGGACGGACAAATTAAACTTAGATTTAATATTTATAAGTACTACAGTTTTTCAGTTTCTGCTCCAGAAGGAGGTTCCTCCTAGAGGCTGTGTCCTCACTGAGCTTCCACTGCAGCCATGTGTGATCTGACTCCTCTCACTGTAACTATCACTAATTTGCAAGGGTAACCTGGATAATCAGCTTGTGCTCCTAAGAGTGTTTTCTGGTGATGTTTCTCCATCGAAACTCCAGCTAATTCTCAGTGGGATGGTATATGTGTAGCAAAGCACCAGCGTGAGGGGCTAAGTCCAGCCACAAAGGCAGGACACGTATAGATCAGTGTAACCCCTTGGCCAAACCTGTCTCTCAACGAGGCAGCAATGCACTAAAAAGCTTCCCCGTGCTCAGCTCTGGAGTTAACTCACTTGCAGCTGGACAGAGATCTTTCTATTGCAGTTCATAGGCAGAACTAATCAAAAATGAGTGTGTATGGACCAAGAGAGATTGTCTTCAGGCTGATGTTTTTGAAAGGCTAGGTGAGATTAATTAATAACAAAGAAAGTCCTCTGTAAGAGAATGGACTATTAGCAGGGGTGCATAAAACAGGTCCCTGAACATTATATGAACTCACTGTTCCTAATAGCTTGACCTGATAAAGCTCACAGCCTAGATTTTGTACTCTGGCATAGCCCCAGAAAGGGAGAGCTCAGCAGATAAAGATCAGTGGAAACACAGCTACCCTTTTTTTTTCTCTGAAGAAAAATCAATATTATGGAGTTTTTTCTTTCTTTGGCTTTAGCACCTTGGTTCAGAGTTAGAAACACTAATTCCCACACTTCAAAATGTTCTGAAGTTTCCTTCACATACTTTCCCAAAGATGAACTTTTACCTAGTGCTGTGTGAAATCATTCCTTATTCCACTGAAATGTGAAAGTGCACCCGGAAAAGGCATACAGAAAAGATAAATAAAAACGTAAGACTTGTTTAAAGAGGAGTGGGTTGAGTTTCGCACACACCTGACTTGACTTTCTTACAACTTCTGACTGCTGATTTTGTTATTTATTTGTGAACAGTGATATCTATTTTCTATTGCCATTTTGCCTATTACATATTTATTGAAGGGTTTTACTTCTTTGCTGTCCCAGTGTTTAATCATTTAAATTTTATTGCTCTCATTTTAACAGAATTCTCTTTTTTCAGAATGAGATAAATACGTATTTTAACAAGTCTATCAATTTAATTGTTTAGATGACAGGTGTTCTTGTTAGGAAGTTATAAACATTAATAAAATTTTATGAAATAAAATGAAACTAGGAAATTTGTTTCTTTTCATTCTTTATGCTACTAGCATTTAGCGTCTTGTAAATATTCCATTTGCTTGTATATTCTTAAATTATTATTCGTGTATGTAATTGACTTTATAACTCTAGCTATGGAGCTTGCAAAATACTCCATCATCTAAATACTAATGCAGTTAAAAGAAAAGTGGAGTTCCTTGGAAAATTACACACCTAATTATTTTTTGGCACTCCACACCTAATGATTTTTTTGGCTATAAGCAGGTGTCCTCAAAGATGCAACAAGAATAGTGAACTTAAAATGGTTCAGTTTGCAATGTTGAGGTGGTACTAGAGTTTTAGGAAGCCACACCAGAACTGTGTAAAGCTGAAGTTTATATTCATTATTATATACATTGGACAGCAGAAGAAGCAGAAGACCTACAGAAAAACTGTGATGGTCTGTGCAATTGTCTGCACTCATATGTCTTTTTGCAAGAGTTTGATGATTGATGTGCTAAGTACTCTAAAAATCATGTAGCTGTTTTCAGAAATCCTGCAAAACAGTAAGAATGTAGAACAAGCTGCATTTTTAAAAGTATCTTTCACTTTCCTCTGTCCTCTTTACAGGCAAGGAATTTCTCTTTCTGTGTCAGACAAGGGTTATTCTTTCTTGTATAGTTCTAAGTGTCTTTTCGTTCATCCTTTACCCATTTTTCATCCTGAAAGGACAAGTTACTGTCACAAAGAATCCCCTACTGTGCTTGCTTAGACAAGAATATTTCAGTGTTCAGTGGCTTGGTTAACCTGTTCAGTTACTTAGAGGCAGGAGACTACCATGAGTGCCAAACGCCTTGGAAATTTTTAAAGAGAAAAGTGAATGGTAAGGTTGAAAGATAAAGGAAGCAAAAAATATTTGAACAACTTTTTCTAATGCTTCCAGTGAAGATGTCTCCCTTTCATCTCCTAAAACTGATTGTAGTTCAGGGAATATTTGAATCTCAAGCCACAATGTCTTGAGAAAGGAGGCACACATATGATATACCATAATACTCCGTGGTATATATTGTTTCCTCTTATGCTTGTAAGTTCCTCCTCCACGGAGTTTCTACATTTGTGACACGGAAATGCAGCAATCTACGATCCTTGTTTGCTTGTGCCCCAGTAGGCTTTTACTCTTCTGGTTCTTTCACTAGATCATCTTTAGCATTTCCATCAGATTGAAGCTTTTTGGTTTCACCTTGATGGCTCTGAACTCCTTAGATCTGACTGCCTATCTCATGTCACTTCTTTCTAATACCTTACCTACTCCTCACTTTGATGCAGAAACTTTCCACCTTCCTTCCAACTTTCCATGTGTTTGGAACGCTTTTCTTGTGTATGTACTTTCTTTCTTACTGGCTCCTTTTACTTGCAACCCTTTCTGTCTTAGCACCCTTCTGCCTCTTAGAGCTGTTCTCAAAACATTTTTCTTCTCAGTATGACAGGTGAAAATGTATGGAAAATACCACAGATTTGGAACTGTACAGGATATCTATCTGAGCTAAATCATCACCTTCCTGACACTGTGACTTGGGATAGGAACATCTCAACAGGAGGAGACATCTGAAATAATTCAGATGAATTGCAGGCTAGCAATGCCCATTTCTTTGCAATGGTGTCAAAGGGAGTCCAGGGTCACTACAGATCTATATACTGTGGACAGTAAATTTACAGAAGAATAATCTCAGCATATATATCCACATTTTAACTAAGTCCTGCACATAGTTATTTAAATAACTCTGAATAATATGTGCATAATGCTACTTGCTAAGTTTCAGATCTAAGGGAAGATTGACACTTTTATTTGCTAAACATGCAAATAATAAACCAATAGAAATTAAAATACAGAAAGGGGAAAGTTTAGCTTTTGTCTCTCATCTATCTGTGCTATGTTAGAGGGACCTCACATTTCTTTTTCTCTCTGAGTTGAAATCCAAAGGTGAAGAAAGGTAGACCTGAGGAATCCTGGTGTAAATAAGAGGTGGATTGTGTCCACATCTTTAATTTGATCCTGAAACTATTTTTCTGAGTGCTATAATCTGAGAAATAATTGAACATTTTCAATAATATAATTGTCTTCTGTATTATTCATATTACTATTTCTACTGGTTTCATGCCTGGAGAATTCTTTTGTCTGTTCTGCATGCTACTGAAGAATGAGGAAAAGAATTTGACTCTAGGAAGAATTTACAATTTTATATAATGTATATGACAACTGGAAAGGACACCCAGCTAGTCACAAAGAACAAGTGAAATATAATATTGCTTAGGGAAGGCATAATTTTACAAATTAGCAAAGGCATTTGTTTCTCAGTTAAAAGGTTTTTCTGTTTGAAATTCTGAAATGCTTGATTAATGAAGCAATGATATCATTCAGAAATCAGTTTAATTGTGTTTTTAAGCAAAATATTGTCTTATGGGTATTATTAAACTGATCAATAAAGCTGTATCTAATTCAGCTCTTTAAACTTCAGTTTCAGCAATTTGTGCCATTAAAGTTATGGACCCACCATAAAGTAAAATTATAGACTAAAATTAATTATTAATTTAGGGCCTAGAGCTTATAGAAATCTAAATTGAAGGTATTCTTAAAATTAATGTTTAGCTAACTGGAAACACTGAAATTGCCTGTGTATTTAGTTGAAAAACTTAAAAACAGTTTTAACAATACAATGTTCACGAAATGAGTTGTAATTTACATTAGGATATCTGTCTCAGGAGCTAACATTTGATCAATCAATCAATTTAAATCCCAGTTCAGTTCCTACCTACTGCTTGGATGTCTATCTTGTTTGACAGAGTCACAAGCCGTTAAGTCTTAACTGTATACAAAAATTGGGATGTGACGCTCCAGAGCTGAGATCTGGACTGCCTAGTCTTCAGTTGTCTAGCCCTTAGATTCAATACAAATGCCTAAATAAGCCACAATTTCTCTAAATAATGCATAGGAACAACCCCTTGCAATGGCCATTGGCAGACTTTGAGAACTTGTCTTGAATCTTGAAACCCTGTGTCTAATGGAAGAGCCAAGTTTGAACAGGGAGGTGACTTTTATATAACAATATTGGGACTGAAAAACTGATCTAATCACACATCTCTTCTAGACAGCCACTAATATAAAGGGGATTGAAAGAATATTTTTCCATGTACGTTTTGGGATTAGGGTGCCCTATTGACAAACATAAGTTAGCCCAGCAGGAGACAGAGATTTGCCTTTCTCTTTTGGATCAGAGGTATTGTGCAGGCAGAGAGGCATTCACAGGGACCAAAGCTGTGTCTCCCCACACTTAGGACATCCAGCCAATGAACCCTAGATGATTGTCACTACCTTTTCTTTGGTACTTTCAGCTTTGGATGTAAAGAGCCTCTTGCACTATATACATATGGAAATATAACAATTTCATATATTCATTTGCATGTATGCATACAATTGTATATAATTCTATATACAATTACGTACAGTTACATATACAATTATATATGTCAATTTCCTACTGAATTGCAGTGTGTCTTGGCTATTGCTTATTTTGGTATAGTAAATTCCTCTGTTTAGTCATTGTCCTTTAGTCACACTTCTTGCTTTACTAATTGTTTAAAAACTCCAAAGGATTAGTATAAAAAACTCTCTTTTATTTCACTGCTTATCCCTCAATGTGGTTCTAACCATTTAAACTGTTTTTGAATAGATGAACTTAATGGTGTTGGAAATACTTAAATGTGAACAAGGAGTCTATATTTTCTGTACAACATTATTGAAAAAAAATTCATTAACCTGCACAATTGCAAATTGTGTGTATCTTGCCTGCATGTGGAATACGCAGAAACCATAACTAACTAACCTCTCTGTATCCTGGACAAGTAGAGTTAAGGACCTCGGAAAATTCATGCTAAAGCCCTAAATGTTGCATTAGAGGCCATTATTTGATAAAAAGTGCTAAGGAATACAGTCTTTCTGGTAACCTGCCCGTTTCCCGAGTTTGTAAACTGTAGCAGGACAGCAAAGGAAGTACTTCCTGACTCTCTTCAAAATCTTCTCTTAAATGCAGTTTATGTTCATCCAGGTGGGTTTAGGAGATTCCTTCATTTCACAGGGCAGAGGTGGTGTGCTTCATTTCTGTGGCTAATTCTTCAGGCTGTAAAAAAGAACTTTTCTTCCCATCCAAATCTCCTATCTTCCAAGACCTCTTTGCTTCTACTGAAGTTGGACTACAGTATAAGGTACAGGGTTCACAAAGCCAGAAGGAATAAAAGCAAGGAACCCAGCTCTGTAATCTATTAAGACTGAATTTCACATGTGAGACAGTGTTTCCCTGAAATTTGCTGCTCCTGAGGGGCTATAAACATCTCTTCCTCTTTCTCTCGTGATTAAATAAAAGTAACTGTGGCTACCTTGCCGGTAGGAAGGCCAATCCTATCAAGCTGTTTCCTGTGTGGTGGATCCTCGAGGTTTTAAGGACCTTGAATCAGGTGCATCATAAGCCTTACAATAAAGCCTTATGAATTCATAGAATCACAGAATCAATTAGGTTGTCAAAGAGCTCTGAGATCATTGACTTCCAAGCTATGACCGAACACCCCCATGTGAACTACACCATGGCACTAAACGGAATGTCCCGTCTTTCCTTAAACACCTCCAGTGACAGTGACTCCACCACCTCCCTGGTCAGTCCATTCCAATGCCCAATCACCATTTCTGTGAAGAAATTCTTCCTAATGTCCAACCTAAACCTCCCCAGGCACACTTATGACTGTCCTCTTGTCCTGTCACTGGTTGCCTGGGACAAGATGCTGACCCCCTCCTGGCTACAACCTCCTTTCAGGCAGTTATAGAGAGCGAGAAGGTCACCCCTTGAGCCTCTTTTCCTCCAGGCTAAGCAATCCTGACTTCCTCAGCTTCTCCTCATAAGACTTGTGCTCCAGACCCTTCATCAGCTTCACTGCACTTCTGTGGACTTGCTCCAGCACCTCAAAGTCCTTCCTGAGTTGAGGGGCCCTTAACTGCACACAGGACTTGATGTGCGGACTCACCAGTGCCAAATACGTGAGGACAGTCTCTGCCCTGGCCCTGCTGGCCGCACTACTGCTGATACAGGCCAGGATGCCATTGGCCTTGTTGGCTACCTGAGCATATACTAGCTCATGTTCAGCTGCTCTCAGCCAGCACCCTCAGATCCCTTGGGGTTTTTTGTCTTGTAGATTCCTGTTCACCTAATTCATTAATGTAATAATTATTGTCCTTGAAAATAAGAGAAATTGATGATGAGAAGTGATCTCTGAAGGCAAGTATCTTGAGAGGTTGGAATGTTACAATTGCATTTAAAAAAACAGTTTATTTAATTCTCTACTTTCTTAGCACTTGTGTTATTCTCTTATGAGTGAGGTTTAGCTATGCTACCTCCTCTGTGTGCCAGCAGTGAAAGGGACAATGGGAACTAACAGCTTTTGTCTTTGCCCCTTTCTGAATTTTACCTTTCAGGAACAGGGTTATCAACTTGTGACCTCAGTAGGGTCTATTCACCATCAGCAGGGTGAAAGGTATGGAAAGATGAGTAGGTGTTTGCGGTCTTGTGATCCTATGAGCACAGGTGTATGATGAGGTATTTGAATAAAAAGAGAGAATTTATTATTTGAGCCATAATTATGTTTTGTTCTGGAAGTCTTTCTGAGAGTGGTAATATAAGGCAAAAGGTTTTTAAGAGACACAGTTCCAGGACTGGCGTCTTGCCTTACTACCTGGATGCCTGAAATTCAGAGGTTCTTTTGCAGCTATTAATTGCAAATAGCAGCTTCTGTGACAATTGATTGTTGCAACATCGAACTGAAGATAATAGTCTTTCATCAAACAGACAAGATATGTATGGACTTTGAAACCCACAACTGAACTGGGGTCCAAATGAGCCTGTGTGATGTAGTGGAAATGGAAGTGGGTAAACAAAAATATGGTAGTTCAACCACTGTAAAATTAGGATTGTCTGGTCTACTTTAATTTCCTTATTATCCTTTGAACACTGGCTTTGTGCACTGACACTGGACTTCTTTATTTGTACTGGTGTTAATTAACATGGCCTCCTAGATAATCAGCCTGTCTTTGTTAAAATGAGGAGGTTATGCACAAAAAGAGATGTTGTGTACAGGTGAGGACTAAGCAGAAAACGTTGTAGCAATTTGCTGAACACAGAGGCTTATTGAGGATGCAGTCCTGAATAATACACACTAGCTTTGCTCTTCCCCCTTTAGTGTGTGTAGAGAAGCCATGAATCATTCATGGTCTCCCAGCTGAGCGGGGCTTCAAAGGGGCTGGTTGTGATTGGGTGTCCTGGGTGAATTGCCGCGCTGCAGAAACGCCTGCACCCTCAGCACTGGAGGGGTGAGGAAGCACTTTCATCTGGGCCTCCAAAGTGTTTCGGGTCACAGTTCACCAGGAGATAACGATGTAGATGTACATTCAGAATTAGCTGCAGAGATACCTGTGTAGTGCGGTGTGGAAAAGTGAGCCAGTTAGATCCCCAGTGGATGCTGTGAATCAATTACTGTGTTCTGAATACAAGGTTGGCTGCAGGGGATAAACAGATGTCAGAGAATTTTTCCTAATAAGACCATAGTAATAGAAGAGCACTGTCAGCTTCGTTTTACATTCAAAATCTCATTTCCTCTTTATACGACCAATTTTATTAGGCCTCTAAACAAAGATATTTTATGTAACTGATAGCTGTATAATGAGAATGGTATCATTAAATTTCTTTTTTTCTTTTTTAACAAAGACTGAAAGAGAAAGCAGAAATGAATCCTGACAAAGTTAGAAAGAAGGTGTGTAATTTAGAAGGCTGGATGATCATTTCTTTTCCCTTCCAATGAAAGACAGTATTCAATGGCTTGCAGCTGCCTTTTATGCTGAATCATAATCACCTACATTCCAGAGCAAAATATACTTACAGCTAAAGTTGGTGATTAGCTTGTCCTGTTCTCTGTACTTTCTGCATATTTTCTCAAAGTCTGGAATATAAAGCTGTGATCAGAAACAAGAAATAGCTTTGGGTTTAGTTAATAAATCCTACAACAGGTCACAAACTTGCAGTTAGCACCATATTCTCAGTATTTGTCATTTCTGTACAAAAATCAAAATATCAAGACATAGGAGCACACTGTGTCTTTCTGCATATTTTGAGAGTAAAAGCAATGAACTATTAGAGATACTTATTACCCATCACGTCACTCTTTCAAATAGAACACAAGTACAATACTACTTGTGTAAAATTTGCAAATACTGAAACACTAGACAAGGGGATACCCTTGGATGCATCACGTTCATAAATTGTTCACATGCAGATTACGCTAAGTGTTTTTCTTTTCTGAAAGAAATAGATGCTGAGTTTTTTTTAGTTCATGCTGTTGCCATGAAGATATTGTAGCTTCATGTGGCAGAAATCAGAGCAAAATTTGGCTTTAAATATTGGTTTACAATAAATGTTTTTTAGTGTAATGCCTAAACTCGCAGCATATCTCATACAAAATCTTAATTCTGAACACTTCATAAGAAGGAAAACAAAAGAGAACTGCAGACAACATTCAGAACATTTTTGACAAACGGGTCAACCATCTGAGAACCTCTGTGAAGTAATGCTCATATACAGCTCATACTTGCCAAATTCAATTCAGCAGTATTTGGGTAAATAAGGCATAAACATAGCTCAAGATTTTGTTCACTGAAATTAGTTTAAGCAACACAGGCGAAGACATGACCCAAACCCCTATTGCTGAGTTACCTAAACCTGGCTTTTGCTCCCTCCCCAGCTCTGACATATACGTGGCAACTAAAATTCAGAAGTGTGTCTCTTGAGACAACCACATATCGACAATAAGTCCCTGTGCAGGTGGTAACACAGTGCTTCAGTCCATGACCTCTCCATGTCAAAACCTGACCAGTTCTCTGATTTTGACTTTCCTGAGGTACGTCTTCATTGGAAACTTGGAAACAATACCAGCCACAATTGTATTAAAACTTCTGCTCACACCTGGCTGTCCCCAGGGTTTCTTTCCAGGACCAGCTCTGCCCTAAACCCTAATCATTGTGCTGGCACCACTGCCCTGGGTATGAGTGTTGCAGCCTTCCCGAGCCACTGTTGGCCACATTTGCCATTGTTCCACTGACATACACTGTGTTACCTACAATACAGCAATCACAGCAAGCAGAGGCAAGGCAGCAGTCAGAAACTTATTTCAGAATCATTCTCTCCCTCTCCAATTCCTTCAAGATCGGGATATAAAATAATAGTACCACAATGCATCATCTGTAGTGATGCATTATCTAGCATTGCTCTTAATCTGTAAATTACAATTTGTGTGCTGCAGCTCAGTGCTGGGAAGGAAGTTAACCCCTGGCTTACCTTCTGAAACCTTCCTAGCAATTCATCTTTAATGGAAAACTCTGCTGTTTCTCTCCAGATGGGGCAAACAGGGGAGCTCTATGTTCACATCCATGATTCACCTTCAGAACAAGCCACGGTGTTTGTTGCTGAGGTGGCATAAATTTGGGCATTCATGATCTTCAAGATGATCATAAAATCAAGTGTGGAATTGTAATGGCTGAGATCTTTCCAAAAGAATTGTGTGACATAAGCACTTCAAAACCACGGACAAGATGATACATGCTAAGTAGCTGCATAAACTTTTTAGATGAAAAGGCTGATGACTGCTTAGTCACCAGTCTCTCCTGAATTTGAACTGTTGGATTTTCATGTATCTAAACCTCTGAAATATTTGCAGGAACTTTATTGTCAGCATTCCACTACAGCCTTGCAAATACAAACTTAATACATGAGGAAGGAACTGCAGAATTTGCTGCTGCTTATAGAATGATGAAAAAACAGTGAGACCTTAGTCAGTTGTGTTTAACTGTGTTTTATATCATTGAAATTCAGTCCTTTTTCATTTAGAAATTAAAGATCCTATGTATTTTGCACATCAGTGAAAAGCAGTGTCACATCTTTTGCTCCAATGGCATTATGCTGAATTTTAACAGCCATGGACATAATACAAAGGAAGTTCAGAATTTCTGGTGTTCAGCACTAGAGCCATGACTCTGTGGGGCATTGTCTCTCACTAGTGACAACTTAGCCAATAATATTATCAGTCCACAGGTGTCCAGTGTACAATAGTATTTGGAACAGTTACATGAAAAGAAATCACAAAAGGGAGCAAATAATGACAGTAACCAGGAGACTTCAGGGGCAGTCATATTCAAGGGACATTACTGGGAAGAAAGGTCTGTGTGTTTCGGAACAGTGCTCTTTGCAGCATTAGACTCACTTGCTTTTAGTTCTTCAATACTGATTTGTAACAAGAAAATGCTGACTACTTTGGGATCTTTTGGGATCTGTGCCATAAGAAAGGTACTCAAAAGAACAGGTACTCAAAGCTGATTAACTGTTTAATAACAGTAACAGAAGAGGTAATAGCAATATTACATCCTTTCTGACACTGGGAACCCTGTGATGCAGCTCCACATGAGCCCTTCATCCTGATCTCAGCAGACAGTGGAAACCACCTCCCTGATGATGTTCAACAGCATCACTTTTGTTCTCGCTTGTCTAGGATTTTCTCAAGCAAGCAAAGCTAATCTTCCACCTGCACAATACTGGGCTTTCTAGATGGTACATGAAAGTTCACTGAGAGTGTTAACATTCTGACACATCTCATAGCAGTGAGCTCTTACAAGCAGTATGTAGAGGTGGTGCTGTCAAAGGCAGCACATATGAATGTCACAGTGTGTCCTCAGGTTGTACAGCAGTCAATTAAGCTGAAACATGCAGATGTCTGCAGCCAAGGTGTATGGTTAAACTCTGCTAAGATTTCTGTGAAGCCATTGTACCCTCATTTACAGTGTCTTCTGCAGTGGCCTATTATAAATACATTTCTTAAAGTTTCTCATGAACATTTTTTCATATTCTGTTGACTAAGGAGATGAAGGAAAAGGCAGAAGAGGGCAACCTAAAGAATCTCTCAGATTCTATTCACAGCATCAGAAAAATGGCAAGGTAAGGGTCTAGACTCCATGGATATGATACATGCATTTGCGCAGCATATCAGAAAACATGACAATGGGAAAGGAAAGAAAAATGAACGAATAAAAATATTTTCCTTTAGTGATGATATTGAGTGAAGCTGTTTTACTTTACATATTGTAAGCCTGGAATGTTGTTCACTGACCATTTGTTTTATACACACTACCTTTGTAGACTTCCTGTGAAGATCTAATGACTCAAGAAAAGGAAAATATATAGAAAGAGGATTTATCTTTCATTTAATACAGCTGGTAAAATAAGAAGAATATATGTTTCTGCTACATATGCATTTTCTGAAGTCTCTGCCAAACTGACACGTTCAGCCGTGTACTTATTTCGAACAAATTCTATGTTCATCCAGAAAGAACTTTCCCTGGATGTTCACCTGACATGTAGAAATATGTTCAGGTCCAAAGATTATGGTTTAAACTTCCGGTCTTTTCTGTCATGATGGGTCAACATGGCATTACCTGGAGAAAACTGAAATGATAATTGGTTTTAAACATTAAAGCCCAATACCATCAATTTCTAGATGTTTTGGAAGCATTGCTCCTTTGAACAGTTCTTGTGTCTTCAATGTGCCTATTTAAATGGGCAAATGGAGTTTACAGTCTGGTTTTATATTGTCATCAAGAAGATCCCTGAGCCTGGAATTTTTAAAGCTGAGGACAGTGTATGAAATCATAATGCTAATGGAACATTTTCTCTGGTACACTGTATTTGACTAGATACCCAAATTTGCTGGTCAGCTCGCTCCTTCTGTCTCTCTCTTTTTCTGAAAAACTTAAACCTGTAGTTGGACCAGTAAGATACATTGCAGACATATGCCTAATAAGTTTAACACTAAAAAAAGAATATAAAAAGAAAAAAATGACAGCTCCAGAAACAACTGGCATTACTCTTTCCATCTTTGCTAACAGGTTTGAACCACAGGTCAAATATTCATTTGACATCAATCAGAAAAAATACTTTAGATTTAAAGATAGGAGGGTCTGTTTACCCTGGCTGAAAAATCAAAAACTACACCCAATACAAAATTAATCAGAAGGGAAACCAAAACTACAATTTTACTGAGATCAAGGGGAAGGTTCGGATTCATTTTTAGAGACAGAGTTTGCAATGCATGCTGTAGGGAATAAAATACGTGGGTTTAATTATCAACAACAGGCCTAAGGACACAATCAGATTAAATTTAAACATGTGTGTAAGAAAAAAAATAAATATAGATATAAGGAGATGGGAACAGATACAAATCAATCTCGAGGGAGGTGAGAAGGAAAGGGATTAATAATTAAAATGTGTATACTACTTGTTTATTCTTAGAGCTGTACCTGTGAGCATGACAAGCATGACTTCCTCAGACTTTATGACGCTGTGTCAGAGTTCCATGAGGGATTGAAAAAGAATTTAATAACTGAGATCAGACTCAGCAGCAGTAAGCTATCAACTATTTGTGTTTATCACAAAACTTAAGTGCATGAAGTCCGACAGTCTCCGTCTTAAACTGTCCGTACAAATATGCAGTAAGTGGCTGGAAAATATTCCTCCCCATTTTAAATTGCTTTGTTTTGTGCAAAATTATTGCCGTCTTTTCTAGCTTAATGCAGAGCTTCTAGACATGTCTACACAGACAAATGAAAGTCAGAAGAGTCAAGCACTACAGTCCTGAGTACCTACATAATTAATTTTCAACTTATTTCCCAGTTCTTTTGAGGACTGCTTCAGCTAATTTTCTCCAACACATCTTCTCTAGAGAGTATGCCCTAAGCATTTTGGATGTGATCCAGTCTGTGCCACTTGGCCTTAAGGCCAAGTATCAGTCTTTTACTCTTTTTTGCCCCAATAATATTACTAGAAAAGGGATGAAATATTCATCTTTGCAATACAGGTACAGGACCAGCATGAATTTTCTCATTTTTGTTTCATATGAATTTATAATAATTATCAAATTTTAAAGGTAATGTATAATGTTTGTAAGTATGAGCCTCTGGAAAAGCCTTTAGATTGTGGGGGTTATAACAGATGTTTCTTTTCTTCAGAGATCTTGGGGTTTTTTTGGATGTTGTGGATTTTCTTTCTCATGCCTCCAATCTTTCTTATTATCTTGATTTTACAGCTTGTCTCAGCTACTACTCTCCTGTTAACATAATATTGCTCTGTCTCAATGAAAAGTGCATCTGTTCTAAGAAATCCTTAATGCTTGACTTTCTTTCACTTTTCCCCCCCTTCTATCAGAATTAGTTTCCTCTGTATATCTTTCATCACAATGTTGACTGTTTCCTGCATGGCCTGTCTTACACTGGTGACCTATCATGAAAGGGAGTATCAAATTTAGTGTGTCCTGTGGCCCAGATGATTTTAATCTAAGAGCTGTCAGGTCTCTCCATGTCTCTTTTTCCTACAT
Source organism: Oriolus oriolus (assembly GCA_013400235.1). Taxonomy (NCBI): domain Eukaryota; kingdom Metazoa; phylum Chordata; class Aves; order Passeriformes; family Corvidae; genus Oriolus; species Oriolus oriolus. The sequence goes on from VXBT01000986.1 coordinate 272,769, forward strand.
ATTATGAAGTTGCCAGCTGTAAGGATGAAGCTTTCCCACAACTGTAACAAAAGACAAGAGGATGCACACTCAGCAGAACTTGCTAAAAGAAAACAAATAATAAAAAAGATGATCTTAAGGTGTGTCCTCTGGGAAAGAGAGAGGAATACAGCTTTAAAGATGGGACTTCATGCATCAACTTTCAAGGTTCTGAGATACTGTGCTAACAAACATAATGTAAAATTCAGAATGTGAAGGATCAACAACAATTAACCATACTGAGATATGGTAAGGATATATAATAACTCTTCTACAAATGGAATTTAAAGACCTTCATTTTGTAGGGCTTTGGTTCTAGGTAATGTGGAAGAGAGGACCCAATGCAGATTACCTACCTGTGGATAGAGCATAAAATCCATGTCAGCAAAAGCAGTTCCTCTCAGAGAGCTTCTGCAAATAAGTTTGTGATTTCTCACTTGTTAGAGAATCCAAAAGAACTGCCTGCTTTATCATTCATAGAAAAAATGTCACGACAAAATGAACACAAAACCATTTTCAGTTTTATCTTGGGACATTTTTATTAGATTAAAAAATCCTGATTTAGTTACTTCACAACCCATGAGTTGCTCCATTGATTTAATTTGAATATGTCCTGTCTATTCTTTTTCTTTTTTAATTGTTTTAATGAAACATGATAAAACTCTCTACAAAGTTGTGCTGAAATTGTTGGTGGTGATTCCTTTTTATTTTAAGATTCATATTCTAGTCTCTGTTGCATAAACTAGTGCTTAATTAGTTTCAGTTTTACACACAGTTCTGGTTTTTGGTTTGTTTAATTTCAAGATTATGTAAAGCTAAGAAATAGCGTATGTATGATATCTGCTAAATAGTATATCTGAAAAATGCAAATAGTTCACAAAACTGAAAAAAACCATATTTTTGCAACTATATGGTTGCAATAAAATCTCCTATTTTATTTTATTTTTACAAATCCTAACAACACTTGAAATATCTCCCCTGAGGTTTTGTTTCTTCCTGCTTCTGAATATATACATTTTTATATTTGTTTGGTTACGAAGACTGAGGCTTCAGACCAAGGAATTGGAAGTTGCAGCCTTTCGACAGCCATTGCTTTATTCTTCTATCATGAAAAGGATCCTAAGTAAAGAACACCAGCAGTGACTTGCATCGCTCCTGGGCATTTTTTTGTTCTTGTGATCTAAAGTCCACTTATTGTGTTTTCTGTTATTTGGAGGTCACCAAACTTTGATCACTAGGGGGTAGTGTGGGGCTTTTCCTTGATCTTAGGTTCCACATTCTTCAGCCTGATGTTTTTTGAATGTTTGTGTGAAATGCTTACACTAAATATCCCGTATCTCTACATAAATCCACACTTAATGTTCAGAAATTCCTGGATTTATAAAATTATATCACACTACCAGTGGAAATTAAATGTGTGGTGTTCTGTTCACTTATTGCAAACTTTCCTGTATTCCCTGGAAGGAGCCATATACTGCAAATGTCTGTTAATCTTCTTCATTTTCTCCCTTCTTCCACAACACATAAATACACACATAGACAAAAAAAACGTTCACACACATACTTACATTTTGAATCACTGAAAATACAACAACAGATTTAGAAAACTGCAAAAAGTGTGGCCCCATACCCCATATTAATATTTAATCAAGTGCTCACCATACATTTCAAGTTAGTCTGAGAAAATTAATTAGCCCGAAAGATGCTTGTCCTTTAAAGGCACTGTAATCCCTTTTGAAAATGTAAATGAGATAATCCTTTGGTGAGTGCAAGCAACTGTTCATTTAATTCACTGTGAGGTTTTCAGGATGTCAGTAGAAACCTATCCTGTGTCACTGGAGTTTATTGGTTTTAAATTTACCATCTAAGGAATTTTGTGGAGAAAAAATTGAGAGAATTTGCTGCTCCTTCACTCAGATCACTTTTTCCCTTGCATAAATCTGAGTGTGACCTAAGAAGGGAATGAAAAAACCCATTGGGGACCCTTCCTTTTCTATTCTTCTTAATTGATTCCCTTGTTATCAGGAGACTAAGAGGCATTCTTGAGATCAAGGAAGGTCTAACACTATTTGAACATACTGTGAAGAAGACTATGAAAAAATGGATTTCAAAAGTATGAATAACTGTTACCCCCCTACCTGCTACTCTTTTGCTATCTCATAAATAAAAACTGCCTCAGTTTCAGGTTGTTATAGACTAGATATCCCAGTTTGTCTCTGATAGGAATTTAAAGATATAATTTTTCCCTCTCTTGGTTACTATAAAGGGATTTTTTGGCCACTATAAATATTTTCTTGCTTAGAACTTACCTCTTTCTGGTTTCAAATTTCTGAGGTTTTCTCTGTCTGATCTAACTTCTACCTCACCATTTTCTTCAAGCATAAGTGTCAGCCACACATTTTTGTGGCTAAGCAACTACGGAACAGATATTCTGGTTTGTTTGGGGTTTTTTAACTTCTGATGGTTATTTTATCTCTTAATAAATGACATATCCTTTTCCTATAAATCTTTCCTCTATGTTTCCTACTGTACTGTCTGTGAAGGATATATACTACAACTAGTCCCATGCATACATAGTCTCCCTGTGGAGCACTCTTGGAACTCTGTGGAGTTCTTCCTGAGTCTCGTCCTTTTTTTTTTCTTTTCAGATAAATGGACAGATCCAAGTTCTAAAGCAATTTAGGGACTCATTTTGACAAATTTCTCTGAAGACCAAATATTCTTACTCATACAAGAAGCTTCAACAAAGTAAGGGATGATAATAAGGTTATACACTTAAATGTAAGAACTCTTATCTGAAAAGCTGCTACTGTGTGCAGTTTTGGACACCACAATATGAAAAGGATATAAAGCTATTAGAGAGTGGGACAAGGAAATCTACAAAGATGGTAAAGGGTCTAGAGGGGAAGTCATATGGAGGAGTGGCTGAGGTCACTTGGTCTGTTCAGCCTGGAGAAGAGGAGGCTGAGGAGAGACCTCATTGCAGTCTACAACTTTCTCTCAAGGGGAAGCGCAGGGGCAGGCATTGACCGCTTCTTTCTGGTGACCAGGACCTGAGGGAATGGCATGAAGCTGTGTCAGGGGAGAGGTTAGTTTGGAGATTAGCAAAAGGTTCTTCACCAGAGGGTGGCTGGGCACTGGAACAGGCTGCCCAATGCAGTGGTCACAGCACCAGCCTGACAAAGTTCAAGAGGTGTTTGGACAATAGTCTCAGGGATACGGTGTAACTCTTGGGGTGTCCCATGCAGGGCCAGAAGTTGGACTTTGTTGATCCTTGTGTGTCCCTTCTAACATAGGATATTCTATGATTCTACATGAAAATTCAGAATAAAAGTATTTGAATTTGTAAAGTACTGGAAGACTATCGCAGTGCATCTTAAATCCGTAGGTCTCACTGAGCATATATTCATTCTGCTTGTTAACATGGACAGACAATTGGCAACAGCTCAAGGTTTTCATGTAAGACATAAGCTTGGGAGCAAAGATTCATTATTCTGTGGTGTCTGGGTATATTCTTCAATATTTGAACGTGGTCCAGTTTTCAGAAGCGAAACAATACCATATATATGTGAGTCTGTATCTGAAAATGGGTGCCTATGAATGGATCTCTCTATAGCAGTTCTGACTCTGATTCTTTGTGTTTTCACTTATAAGGAGGAATAAATATGTTTTATTTTTAATAGTAAAGGATCTATTGTACACTGTGCTGCTCTCTTTCACCTCATCGTTAAAAAAAAAATTGAAAATTTCTGTAGTAAAAGACTTCTTCCAATATAACAAGTGCATGAAAAATTTCTCATTGATGATATTACATTCTTTAAACATTTCCTGCTTTTGTGAACTGACCTTCCTGAAAAACTATGAAATAGCAGCTGTTCCTCTCTTAATTTTCTTTGGTGACTAAAAAAGATAGAAAAATAAATGTTAATTCAGGGGAAAAATTATACCTAGTGACAAATTAAGAATTTTCATATTTCTGTCCCTCTCTCTCCTCTGATCCATCACATTCTCACATTCTTCCCTACTGTTCTAGGTAATTTATTCTGTGTCAGCATCAGTTTTAGTCTCCTCTAATTCACTGACTGCCAAGTTTACAAGATTATGTACAGTGATTTTTTGTGCGGTGGACACCTGTCCACCAGGGACTCAGTGAGCTGCAAATGTCAACCTGGACTTAAACCAATGGCCTAAAGCTACAAGGTGAGTGCAATTTCTTCTGATCCAACATAGCTCTTACAAGTGTTTTTTTCAAAAGGCAGGAATGTTAGCTGTCTTTTACAGCACTAAAATGCACATTTGGCATCAGGGAACCCCCCACCCCCAGTACATGGAGGCACAGTGAGAAATTCGTGTTGTTCTACTTTTGGAGGTTTGCCTTGTCTTATGTTCCCCAACCCACTTTCTGAAATTGGAGAGGAACTTGATAAAAGGCAAAGCAAATCTGACGATGTCATATCAGTTCTCCCCAAGGAGTTTATGCACTGGTATAAAATCACTGAAAAGCAATCACTGAGCAACCAGTTCACAGATTTGGACAATCAGTGCCTAAATCCACAGAGCAATTTGAGTTACTTACACCCTTTTGCCCCCTCCCCCATTTTGACGTGCTTCCCCTTATGCTGTGAAGTATATATTTTTGCTATTAGACTTTTGTGAGCTGCACTGCATAGGAAGTGATGTGAGGTCACAGGATAGGGGGTTCACCTCCAAATAGCACCATGCAATCTGATGCGACACATACATTTAAAAATCACTTCCAGGGATATTCAGTGAGAGGAACTTTTCAGTGAGAGGAATACACTCTAGGTAGCATGAAACCAAGTCAGTTAATGTCAAATAACTAAATCATCTTTGAGTATATCAAAACATATTTATTCCTGATACAGAACACAGTGAAAACAAGTCTTATTTTTCCTCTTTGTCAGCTTTAGCCTGCCTTAAAACTGTTGCTTCTTCCTCAGGATCATGTGGAATTCTTTTCCTGTACTGTCTTCTGCTAAAATTCCTGTGATATCACCCAGATCGGTCACTAGCTCCATAATACACCAGTGTATCTGAAAATAAGAAGGAATAGAATGAGAAAAAGACAAAATAGTGCGGCAAGAACAAGCTGAGGTGATTATGAATCCTTGGAAGAAGTTTTCTGGCAAATTATCACAGCTTAATGACTCTAGTAGAGCACTTTCTTAGACCTCTCTCAGGAACAGACTTGTCATAACTTACCTGAAGAATGGGTTCACTTTCCTCAGAGCCGTCGCTTTACCTCAGAGGTGAAGATCTGGCTTGGGCCACAGTTTCAGAATGTTCTGCCTTTGTGTATAACGAAGTCAGCCTGCACTGTGACCCTGGCAGCACGTTCCAGATTCTCTGTCAGGTGATGTCGGCTCATTTCTCTCATGCGAGCACAACCGGCCTTCAGGCTGCTCTAAAACCCCCATTAGCAAATAATCCAAATTAATTTAGCCTTCCAGAAAGGGGCTGGAAGCAATGGGGGCTGCACAATAGTCCGTCATCATTGCTTTCCAAACATTCAATCTTCTAGCTCCATATTGGTACCTGTTTGTTATTTGGTGCTGTTTCATGAATCAAAGTCTCATAAGTGTTACATTATGCAACATGCCATGCAAAAGCCAGTGCTATTCAACTTGTTTATTTTGATTCCAAATTCCCCAGCTTTCAAAAAAATACCTTCTAGCAAATCAGCTCCTATCAGGATCTGAAGATTTTCAACAATGGATGTCTCCAGCTGCTATTTCTCTCATAGAAGAATAGGTATTTTTTTGTAACTTAGACAAGCAAATGTTACCTGCTCTCAACTGAGACATCGGTTATAGTTCAGATACTGAAACTAGTAGCTGCAGAGTGAACAAATATATTTTATGCACGTTAACAGTTACTTTATGTTCCACAGCCTTACCATGTGTTCCTTTGAAAATAATCTTCCCATGGGCAACGTAACCTCCATTATTTTCAATCCATCTTGCACTCAAACTCTCCATCTCCATTTTCAGGTGTTGCAACACAGGTCTTGTAAAACTTAAAGTACTTCTGTGAAACATCTGATCGTTTTGCACACTCAAGGCAGCATTATCTGTTAAAAGCTGGTCACTTTGGTCTCATTACTGCAATAGCAAGGAATTGTTTGTAGTATCAGCTTAGATGGCGATGATGATCCGTATGTGCTCATTAGCTCTTGAACAGCATTTACGTGGGACAGACAGGAAGAGATATTGCTGCTCATTTCCGTTTGTATGGGGAAAAGCAATAATTTGAATAGAATGAGATGTCCAGCCAACTCCAACTGCTGGAGCTCTCTGGCAGTGCCTGGTGGAAGCCTGCACAGCTTGCTGGATACTTGCAATGAGGAGGGACCTTCTGCAGTGTATCCATGGCGGAGAACAGACACTGAATTATGGGGTGAGGTTTTGTTTGGCCTTGCCAGCTTCAAACACATGCAGTAGGAGGGGTGTGAGTTTGTGCACTAGCTTGCCCTTTCAATCACATACATGCAAGTGCCCATTCAGAGTGAATTTCACAATTTTTCATATATATAATTTAGACTTGTTATGGGCATATACTACAGGATGAATACATGAAGAAGCCTGCATAGTATATGCCTCATCCATTTATGCCCTTTCCGCTATAGATAACATACAACGTGATACTAGAAAACAAGTCTACTGTCTTAGGACTACTACCCCAAAACCCCTGAGCTTAGCTTCAGTTCTTCAAATGAAATCCTGATTTAAAAATTATTATTCAGTGTCAGACAGATCATGAGTTTGATGATAGGACTCAGCTTAGAACCTAAGCTCTTCAGTTGACAAAACAATTGTCACTAAGGTTATTGCCATTGCACTGGGTGCAGATGCTCATGTGCTGGCAGTGGGGGCTGCAGGGGACATGGCTTAGCCCTGCAAGCCAAGGGGGTGGCACCTCTGGAGGGAAAGGGTTTAAGAAAGGGCAAAAAAAACTGACCAAGGCAAGAGTGAGAAAAAACAACTGTGAGAAACAGCCCTACAGACCAAAGTGAGAGGAAGAGGAGCTCCAAGTAGCAAAGCAGAGAATCCACAGTGGAGTCTTCCAGCCCTCCGAGGAGCTCATGGTGTGACGCTGTCAGGCAGCCCCCAACCTGGTGGGGCACAGCATCCTTCCTGCAGACGGCAGGGAACAGCACAGCAGCTGTTGTGGCTGCAGCGGCGCTGGCTCCTAAGCAAAGGGAGCAGGCTCCACCGCAGATGGCTTGCAAGCATCTCCTGAGGTGAAGGAGTAAAGAGGGGTCTTTCATATGGGTTCCAGAAGACTCTTTACCCCAGAGGATCCAGGGACAAAAGACAGGGAAAAATGGCTGGGCCCATCTTTTATACACAGGGAGGAAGGGGCGGAGAAAAGGGGAACAACCAATGGGATACAGCAAAGGGGGTGGAACAACACAGACAGCAGCTAATAGGGGTAACTTGGAGGCGGGAGCTAGAACTGGGGACCAATGGGGTATTGAACTAAGAAGAACTTTCCAGAGGGAGAGGCGGTGACTCTAAACCTTGGTGGCACCCTCAGATCCGCCCTCTGGGCTGGCCTCATCCTGATGTTCCCACCACTGGATGGCGAGGGCGTGATGGGCATCAGGAGGCATCAGCCCACTCGAGGGCTGAGTCACCACAACAATGGTGGAGCAAGTATCCACACTGCAGTATGTGGAGGATGCTGGAGAAGCTGGATATTCCTGGAGGAAGTTGCATGTGTGGAGAGTCCATGCGGTAGCAGCAGATAAGTGTGAGAAGGAAGGGGTAGCAGAGAAGAGTTGTTATGAACTGACCACAGTCCCCATTCCCTATTGCTGTTGTGCCATTAGGGATTCGTGGAAGGTGGTTTAGGTTTTGTGTTTGTTTCTCATCATCCAACTCTATTTTAAATTGGAAATAATTCAAATTATTTCCCCCCCAAGGCTGTTGTACCTGTGATGGTAATTGGAGAGCATCTTTATCTCAGCCCCTGAGCTTTCCCTTCTTATTTTCTCCCATTGCTCTGTTGAGGAGCTGGAATGTTACAGCAGCTGGGTGTCTGACATCCAGTCCCCTATAGGAGTGACAGTCAAACAGTGTCCATAGAATATCACAATAGAATTATTCTGATCATAATTATCAAACTGTTATCATAATAATTCTGTTGAGATATTCTATGAACACTGTTAGGTTGTCACTCCCACAGGTGACTGCGATGGGTTGATCTCAATCCCTTCTACTGCTGTGAAAACAGGTTTTATTCTTATAGGTCATTCTGTGTTTCTGTTTTTTAAGAGCTTTTCTTGAAAGCAGTGTAGTAAGTGACAGAAGACTGCTGTCTGAAATTATTTCTCCATTGGGAACCAATTCTGATGCTTCATATCTGGACACTGGATTAGTCCTTGAAAATATACTACTCATGAGATCCAGTTTCTCTGGTTCTGCAGGCATTTTAGTCACAACGAGGTATTTTGTATGATGTTGACAGAGAGGATAGAGGACCTGAAGGAGAGAGGCATCTCTTTGAGTGGCCACTGGACAGCAGGCACCATATCATGAGGCTTTTCAGATGGCACAAGATGACTTTGGTTTGACTGCCAAATTCCGTCCTACCTGATCTAGACCACCTGGTGCTTCAATTCAGATTTTTGCAACGAGGCTGTGTGGTGCATAAATGTATACTTGAAGGCTCATCAAGAACTCGAGGAAATTCCATGGCTCATCCTTCCAAAGTGAACCAGAATCAGTAGAAGATAATGAAAGAAACCAGTATCCTTTGCCTTTTAAAGAGAGTGAACAACATCCAATACCCCAAGTCAAGTTCTTGAGTAAATAATGAAGGCATTAATAAAGAATTTACAGAGAAGACATTGCCTTGGTGTCATAATAAAATCCTCTCTCCTACTGTTGTTTTAGGACAACTGTTGTTCAAAGACAGAATCATAGAATATCCTGAATTGGAAGGGACCCACAAGGACCATCAAAATCCAACTCCTGGCCCCGCACAGGACAACCCTAAGAATCACACCATGTGCCTGAGAGCATTGTCCAAATGCTTCTTGAACTCTGTTAGGCTGGTGCTGTGACCACTGCCCTGGGGTGGAGCCAATGCCCAGCCACCCTCTGGTGAAGAATCTTTTCCTGATATCCAACTTAAACCTCCCCTGACACAACTTCAGGCCATTCCCTCAGGTCCCATCACTGGTGACCAGAAAGAAGCAATCAGTGCCAGCCATTCCACTTACCCTCACAAGGAAGTTGTAGATTGCAACGAGATCTCCCCTCAATCTCCTTTTCTCCAGGCTGAACAGACCCAGTGACCTCAGCCACTCTTCATACAGCTTCCCCTCCAGACCCTTCACCATTTCCATTGCCCTCCTCTGGACACTTTCTAATAGCTTTATATTCTTCTTATATTGTGACACCAAAAACTGCCCCCAGCACTCGAGGTGAGGCCGCCCCAGTGCAGAGCAGAGCAGGACAATCCCCTCCCTTGCCCGGCTGGCGATGCTGTGCCTGATGCACCCCAGGACACGCCTGATCCTCCTGGCTGCCAGGGCACTGCTGACTCACGTTCAACTTTCCACTGACCAGGATCCCCAGATCCTTTTCTGTGGTGTTGCTCTTCAGCCTTTTGTTCTCCAGTCTGTCTGAAGAGCCAGGGTTGCCCTATCCCAGGTACAGAATATGGCACTTGTTCTTGTTAAACTTCATCTTGTCAGTGATTGTCCAACCCTCAAATTTCATATGGAAGAACCTGAACACTGCCATTCAATTTATGGCGCATCAAACTGTTATTTATTTCTTTGACAAGTGTCCAACTTGTATTTTGAACTTGGTTTTCTTGTTGTCAGTTGCTCAGGACCATATGTCACTGATAAAAATTTCTTTACATGGAGAATGCCTATAGTTAGAATCTTATTGAATATGATGAAACCTATCATAAGCAGCCACAGAGAAGTCCAGAAAAATTTCAGTTGCTTAAGGGAAAATGATTCTAAATAATACTGAAGAATAACAGTATTGTCAATGTGCTCCCAGATAGCTAGGGACAGTTGTAGAGATCAGAAATCTAGCTGTATGGAGTCACTATATACATTTTAACCCCTTCCCTGTGGCCTAGCTGCAATCCAGTATGTTCTAGTAATAGTTGAGGTGACTCTGGAATGACTTACACTTTCAGTTCTTTTACACTTATACACGTCTGACAAAAACATCAGGACCAAACAGAGGACACCTAAGTAACTGTGATATTACCAAAGAAGAAAACATATCTTCCGAAAAAGAAGTGATCAGATACTAGTGCAAACCCTGGTGAAACTACCTTTTTTGTGGATCCATATTTCATTGTCTGCCTTCTCACACCTATGGTCCCTAACACCATGAGCTAAAACAATGGCTGTATGCTAGCAAAGTAAACCAGAGTGGGTCCCCAAATCACATTTAATGTCATATATTTTAATATTTGTTTTATATGTTAATGAATTGCCTCTGTTATATTAATAAGTTTGAAGGCACATATTATGTCCCCATTGGCCTTTTACTTTGGATCAAGAGGCTGCTTTTGAACTGGACTTTCAGGTCAGCTCAACTCACCAGTTTCAGGTTCTCATCAACAAATGGTCTCAGCACTCAGAGATTCATCTTTGACAAAAAGTAATCTAAAGACATGGTTTGAGCAATGCAGAGCAATCACTTCTGGTCAATCATTACTCCCTGGGGACTGGACAGTTCTCCCTGAAGTGGAGACCTGCAGGAGCTCCCTAGTGAGGCAGGGCAGGGTCTCACAACAAGGCCCTGTCCCACAGCCGCAGCCCGGGAGCAGGACATGCCAGAGAGTGGTAGCTTGCACTGTGCAGGGGTTTGGACTGGAACTAATGTGGTGTAAAACCCACAAAATCTATATAGTGTTGCAAGGGTTTCACTTTAGAGAACTTCACAACTTGCACCACAGTATTTGCTTCTGTGTAATTTTGCCACATCACTTGCTTTAGACTCTATAGTCTCTCTACAGAACAAAGGCAGATAGATGTCTAGAAAAGCTACATCTAAACTTGTCAGTGTGTTTCCACTTTGGGCAATGAAGAGAAAAAGGTCTTTCCTGTTATAGTTTAGATTAGTTGTGTGAAACTACCTTAAAAATTACTTTTTCTCTGACTGAAATTGCATAGTAGAATTAGGTCAGCTGCGGTAGACACATACATCTGAAGTTAGGTGAGACAGCTCTCATATACGCTGAAAAACTAGGCACAATTTAGTCATATGTAGCACAAACCAGTATGACAGATAAAAGGGACTCTTCACAGATTACCAGGGATGTGAATTCCCCCAAACTAGCCTCAAGGTGGCTTCAACCATTTATTTCCTCAAACAAAACAACTGATTTAATGACTTAGAAGGCTGGCTTCAAATGCTGTTGGCATAAAAATCATGTAGTCCTGTAACTCCTAAAGATTTATTGCAAGTAAACAGAGCCAAACTCTATCATTCTCAGACGGTTAGTTGTCCTTAGGGGAGCCATAAAGCTTGCTACCTTTATACCTGGAGCTGAGAAGTGAAATAGAAGGTGAAGTACAGTTAGAAAATAGAGCTGAGACCACTTGATTTCTCTTTCACACATTTTCCCTCACAATTCATGGCCAGGTACTTTCCCTTGTGTCAGTTCTGGCATTTTATTGAACAGCGCGTTGATCCATCTCTTGAAGTCAGAAGATAATCCATTTACCTCATGTTTTCTGCCCTTACATTCCCTCAGAAAAAGAAAAACAAAAATGAAAAAAAAGAAAAAAGAAAAGAAAAAAGAAAAGAAAAAAGAAAAGAAAAAAGAAAAAAAAAGTTATTTCTTCTAGATGACCTCAGTGAGTACCGGAGCTAGTGCAGGTCTCAGGGCAAGATTTTCCAGCTGGAAGCAAGGGAGGAAAGAAGAGGCAGCTAAAAAGCAGGGGCAAAGCTACTTGTTCAGTAGGCTCAGCCGCACTTTTGACTTGTACACCAGGAAAGCAAAAGCCTTGGCGATCTCCTAAGATAGCCACACCACCAGAGAAACTACCCTGTGGAACCGCTTTATTAGAGTTTTCAACTGTATGGAGTGCTGGTGATGATTTTCCAAGGCTGCTTCATTCAGATAATGACTCAAGAAGGTTCCTTATCACTTCCTGATACTGATACTTAGGACAGAGGTGTGACTTTATATACAAACGATAAAGTACAAAAATTTTCTCACTGTCTTGATCCTGACTAGAAAAGTGCTTCCTTGTTAATGATATCCACAACTGGCTTGAGCAGTATTTTCCTTGCTCTTCGAAGACTTACAAATAAGTCAGCAGTTTCTTTGGAGGAAGTATTGTGCTGAACACTTAATCTGGTTTAACACATGGCTGCACAAAGGGTTGTGAGAGATAATGAGGTATAGGAAAGAACTGGTTCCAAGAGCAACATCCCTCCAACCTAACTATAGCTCTGGGCACCTTCTCTATTCAAAAGTGAGAGCTGCTTGTCCAGGTTGTCTGTACAACACTGGGAAGTCAGTGAAACATAGAAATCAGTAAAATGAGTAAGGAAGTGTCTTATACTGGGCTTGAGGGCAGAATCCTCCACCCATTTAGCATTCATAGTTAAAGTCCCTTTTAGACCTGGAGGTTAAAACAAGTTCAGTCATTTCAAATGAAAAACTGAGAAAGAAAAAGGCCATAGAATTAAATGCAATCAGACTCAACATGGTTATAACTGGGTCTGTCTGCTATACCAAGCGTAATCTACAGGTCAAATTCAGGGAAAAGTGTGTGGCCAGGTCCTACAGGCAGGATAGAGAAGACAGTTCAGAGACAACTCCTAAACTGTAGCAAAGCTCCACACAGCTCTGTCATGTTAAGACTTTGGGATGCTTTTCATGGGCTGCTGAATGTTTCTTGAGTGCTTACAGTCAGGAACAAATCTGAGGACCACATGGCATCCAAGGTGCCAGCTAGATACCAGGTTATAGGCTTCTTCGTACTGAAGATATACCTCTGTATATCTATATTCAAAGTAGAAGGTTCCTAAAATTCTTCACTTCTCTTCACTGACCACATAATCTATGTCAGTGAAGATGTTTACACTATGTCAGGTGTAGACATATACAGTGTAGACATCTGAAGTTATGGAGAAGGAATTCTCTCTCTAATTTTCTGTGGTCATTTTAATATGACTTCCTTCTAAAAAACATGCATCATATTTCTACTTCTTTCCTTGTTACATAAATTCTGCATTTCCCTTTTTTCTTGTAAAGTGGTGACTTGGAGGTTCTGGCCTGGATAGTGAATGGACCAGGATCAGAAATATCAGATATTGGCATCATAGGCAACAGCGAATGATAATGATATTTCTGGATGTGTGCTTATCTGTTGTGTGCTTATTCATTGGACCCTTGTGTCATAAAGCAGTAGTTATTTTCTTAGGGTTCCTGTGGTGTGTTGACCTCAGCTGGCTGCCTCTCCCCCTCACAAACAAGGTGAAGAAACTCATGGGTCATCACATGACAGGGAAATCACTGACCAGTTGTGCTGGTTTTAGCTGGAGTAGAGTTAATTTTCTTCATAGTGGCTGGTACGGGGCTGTGCTTTGGATTTGTGCTGAAAGTCAGGATGATAATTTAGAGCTGGTTTTGTTATTGCTGAACAGGGCTCACAAAGAGACAAAGCCTTGTCTGCTTTTCCTACTGCTATACTTACAAGGGAGCTGGGAGTGCATGGGAGGCTGGGAGGAGACACAGCTGGGACAGGTGACCCCAACTGACCAAAGGGATATTCCAGACCATATGGCATCATGCTCAGTATTTAAAGCTGGGAGGAAGAAGGGAGGATGTTTGGAGTGATAGCACTTGTCTTCCCAAGTCACTGTTATGTGTGATGGGGCCCTGCCCTTCTGGAGATGGCTGAACACCTGCCTGTCCATGGGAAACAGTGAATTAATGTCTTATTTTGCTTTGCTTGTGTGCACAGGTGTTGCTTTCCCTGTTAAACTGTCTTTATCTCAGCCCACGGGTTTTCTAGCTTGTACCCTTCCAATTCTTTCCCCAGACCTGCTGGTAGGGGAGTGAGACTGTGTCTGCATGGAGCTTGGTTGATGGCTGGGGCTAAAGCACAGCACCAATTAACATCATTAACAAAGCAGACTCAACTTGGTGAAGAATTTAATCTAATGCTAATTAAAATAGATTTGGATAGTGAGAAATTAAACCAAAATTTTAAAAATGCCTACCTAGCTTCTCAACTCCTCTACCACTTCTCCCCTCTCTCCCTCCTGTGCCTGCCCTGCCCAAGCAGCACAGGGGGACGGTGAATTGGGGTTGTAGTAAGTCCGTAACAGTTTCTTTTTACCACTGCTTCCTGCTCACACTTTTCTCCTACTGCAGCATATATGCTTTATACAGGCTGCAGTCCTTCAAGAATTGCTTCAGCATGGACTCATCTCCATTGTCCACTCATCCTTCAGGACCTGTTTCCATGTGGGCTCCTCCACAGGCTGCAATGTATCTGCTCTGGTGTTGTCCTGTGTAGCCTGCAGAGAGACAAATTGCTTCACCATGGTCTTCATGGGCTGCACAGGAACGTCTGCTCTGGCTCTTGGAATATGTCTTCCCCTTCCTCCTTCTCTGATCTTGGTGTTTGGGTGGTTATTTCTCACACTTTTTTTCCCCTTCACTCCTGACTCTCCAAACTGCTTTGCACCACTTCCCCCTTTCTTAAATACATTTTCCCAGAGGCACCACCAGTATGGGTGACAGGCTCAGCTTCCTCCTGTGGTGGGTCTGCTTCAGAGCCATCTGGAATGGAGCAAACCGTTCCCAGAACCAAGTCTGTGCATTCCTTAGAAGATACAAAGCTGGAGACATCCAAAATGATGGATGATTTTCTGCAGATGAGAAAACCAGGTCAACCAGTATGGAATACAGAGGGTCACATATGAAGTCCAGAACCTTTTATTGTGCTTCCCATAGACATTCATTTTTCCTGTGTGCATTTGTTAATTAAATTATATTGGAAGAACTCTAGCACATTTGACATCTGACTGGTCAATTTAAGTCTTCATCTCTCTTATCAGTATTACAAAAAGAGATAACATGACTGGAACAGGATTACTTACTGAATTTTGATGCAGTTCTATGGGTTAAGAAAAACATAATTTTGAGATCTGATACTTGGCACTCTCTCGCTTGACTTTAGCTGCTTTCAACTCAACTGTCAGACCTAGATTACCTGTAGGAAGTCCACCCATTAACAATTTGCCCGGTTCCACAGTAAATTTTGTATAATTATCACTGCTGTTTTTATTGTAGTCCAACTTTAACTTTCAGCTTATGACAAATGTGCTCTTTTGTTGAATCTTTTATCTGCTAGTTTCCACGTAACTTTTTATATGCAAATAGTCTTGTTTTGAGCCTGCTATCACCCCTACATAACCAAAGATGTAATGTATTCTACTTCAGAATATTCAGAATTTCAACCAAGAATGTCAGTGTCTGATACTCTCTTATCTGTACCCTCTTGATGAAAACTTGGTGATTATGATGAACCTTCCTGCTCTAGCAATCCATCTTCTTTGTTGTGGCATTTCAGAATTTTGAATCTTTATAGTATGTGTTAGACATGGACAGAATTTTTTAAGTCTGGTCAGTTAAAAGGAATGCTTTCATTTTGCCTGAGAGTTGCATTTTGGGCTCATGAAAAAGACAACAGCTTTGTGGAGGCAGATAATTCCTTTGGAGAAAAACTGTTAGCTGGTTACCCAGTTACCTAGCTGCAAAGCATTTCATATTTTGTGAAAGGCCATGACTTAATATTGCAACTGAATCAAGTTTTGTTATATTAAATACACCTTAAATATTAAGCAATAGGAAGTAGGCAATTTATTAAAAAAACCAATTATTGTATTGACAATTATTTTGGAGTTATGCTTTGAAGTTCATTAATGAAATGAGCTTGATACTTTCGTGTACAGACAGTAGACTTTGAGATTGAATTAATCTGTATAAAATTTAGCCAACAAGTCATATAAGCTTTAACTGATACAAAGCAGAAAGACAGGCAGTTCCAAGAGCTAATTAATACAGAGAATAAATGCGACGTCTAATGTTCATAAGTTTGAAATCAGGTGAGGTGAATCTCAACCCTAGTGCCAAGACTTGACTGTGGTAACTCAGGACTTAGGTATTGCAACATGTCCCACTGAAGCTGCAGCCATCAAAACTGAGATCACTCAGGTGCATAGCTCAGAAGTGAAAAATAAAAAGTTACTATAATATCATTATAGACTCAAATGAAATAGAGTGGGCAGGGTTCTCATGGGATTTCCTTTGTTTGTTTGTGTTCCTATACCAGTCATCTTACAGCAATCTGGTTACAACAGCAGATATCCCACAGTTAGCTCATCCATTGGGAGAATATTAAAGATTTGACAATATACACCAACACTATTAGATTATTTATTCAAAGCTGAGTTTCTCTATTACTGAATTCTAAATTTAAATGTATTGTTTTTTCTTCTCACATGAAGACGTTAGGCCTTATTCTCAACAACTTTGGCAAGAACAATGTTTTATGGTTTCAGACAAAGTGTAGCAATTATAGCAAGGTGCAGTCCTTCGAGATAAGCATTTGTAGCTGGTAGATTACCATGAAAGTGAGGGTATTTCAATGAAGCCCCTTCCCCTCCACACTCCGTCACTTTCCATTACTGACAATCCATTGGCATGGCATGCATGGACAAAATTCCCTGCACACCGAGAGCTTGGGGATCTCATATCTGTTTGTTAAAGTAACAGTTGCATTTAATCAAAAGAAAAATCCATCCTCCATTAATAAATAATGTATACATCTAACATTATAGTCAAGCAAGGAAATACAAACAGTTCCAGCTCTTGAGTTCCAGTATTTGAGTGTGATGTTTGCCCTTTGTGAAAGTTATACTGCTGACTTATAGGGACATCACATTCAAGGCTGTATGGAGTCTTGGGCTTCCATTATGGATTTATATAGGATTCAGAGATAAAAAATGTCTCTTGAGCTTTAGGTTGGGATACAGGGCTTCAGCCAGGCAGGGGTGTGTTTAACAGTTACACAATGTTAAACACTAAACACATTCTCATAAGAATGAATGGGTGGGTAGAAAGCAGGAGAACGGTTTTCTGAAGGGTCGCTTTTTCTTAAGGATTCAGATTATCTAATAATTCATCTAATGCACTCTAAACATTTTCCCCCGTATCCTAGATTAAAAGAAAAAAAAGAAAAATGACAACATTTACAAAACTTTCTGTCAGATTCTAACCTAAGCTATTGACATTTATAACACAATATGTCTGCTTTGTTTTTTAACAGGGAAGGAGTTTAATCTATTGATTTTTTCCTAGACAAGTACCTTTTTAATAGATTTTGGGAATTTTTATATATTTCTGAGGATGCGGATAAGGGCTACTGAAATTTTCAAATTCAGTAGTAACTTCCATTGGTATTAGTGAAAGTTGGGTATTCAACTGAAAATCCTTTCTACGTTTTTCAGCGGTAAATACACACTTTTAGAAGATGGGCCTTATTTCATGAAATTAATTCATATCTTTAAACATCTTTGAAATTTATGGAAATGGTGCAGACAGTGTAAGTGTATCCAGGCTTTTATTCTGAGTGGAAATGTAAGAGAAATGTCATCATCTTTGTTTGCTTGCTGAAAGACAACAGTTGCTATATTAGATTCTCTAGGATATCCAAACATTTTCAGACATGACAATGGAAACCCATTAACACCTTGGAGTCTAATCATGTTGTTCTAATTCATTTCCAAAGGTACATGGGGCAGTCAAATAAAGCTCTCAGAATGCAATTGCTTAATCTTAGAACTCACTTAAATTTAGGTGACTACAATGTAGGTACTGATATAAGGTATCGAAGCTTCCTCTTAGTCAGAGGACATCTATACAGTCTTCAGCTCTATCAGCATAGATATGTAGTGTTATTATATGCAGCTAGACACCAGGTGCTGCTCCATAATTTTGTTTCGTACACCCTTTTTAAAATGTAATGAATGTAGAGATGTCTTGGATACACCAATCCGCTTAATATTGCAATAGATGGCTAATCCCGCATCTGTTCAATCTAGTCCAAGGGGCTTAGGGAGCTATTCATCCTAAGACACTGAAATCTTGTCATCTGAAGTAGCCTGCATATGCAACAGACAGATATGTTAGATAGCTACCTACAGCTAGATAGATCCCTTACTCTGTTGATGTTTTGATAAACATAAATGTATCATATCAATTTAGATGCTTTACCCTGCAATGACAGCTTCTGAAGGTACAAGTTTCTGGTGTCTGACAGTACTGTTCAGGCATCTGCAGGAGAGCTCTCGGTATCCTATCCTATCCTATCCTAT
>VXBT01000988.1:0-21617 GCA_013400235.1 Oriolus oriolus
CTGTCTTTCAAACCGAGACAAGATAGACTTGATAATGTCTGAAGATACTTTATCCTGGAGCACTGTCTCAGTACAGAAAAGGATGGATTTAAACAAAATAAACCACTCATTGAGTCTTTCCCTCCCTGCCACTGTAGGGCTGTGTATACCTGATGTAGCTCTTTGAAAGTCAGTGGATTTATGCTGCTGTTACTACAGGACAGTGCTGTAGGGAACAGCTAGCATATTTCTAGAATTCATCATGTGGAGGCAGTCCAGTGGTCCCAGAAGGTTTCTAAGGAAGGAGCACCAACAGTTACCTTTGCTGCAGTTGCATGGCACAGACTCAAGAGGTGGAAGTCTAACCTGAAGGAAGGTTTGAATTTATCTATTGAGTCTGAGAATTTGGAAGATGTTGCTATTCTGTTTTACAATGACTTCTTCCTTCTGTCATTCCCCAAAATATTCCTCCCTGTCCTTCAGAACTCAGAGCACACAATAATCTCACACTTGAGACACATATTTATGAGATACTGAGGTTCCGGACCTCTTCTTGTGTGTCATGGGGCAGTTCTGGTGATTTGTCTGGAACTAGGCTGATTTATAAGAATGGAGGCTCTGGTCGACTGTGTCTGCTCAGAGCTTGGCCCATGGCTGCAAAAGTGTGCAGAAAAATCTGTCTCAAAATATGCTGTTCAGCTGTTTTATACCCCTTTCAGTAGTGACAGCAATTTGGGGTTTATGCTTTTTTCTTTCCAAAATGTGCTATTAAGGAACTAAAGACTGAAATGATTTCTCCTTCTGTTCACATTTTTGGTTGGTTGTCTTAGGTAAGATGTTCTCTTGGAAATGTTGTTTAGTACTACCCACAACTATTTCCAAAATGACTAAGTTTGTTTTTTAAAGAAGGATTAAAAAAAAAAAGACAAATTGGAACCTTATGGACTATTAAAACTCTCTGGTAGAAAGAACTGTCAGCATGATTGATATCTAGAAATTCTCTTTTCAAAGTCATTAAAAAGCTGTGTTCCAGTCTTTGAGCTCTTGGGAGAAACCTTGCTAAATTGCTTCCTGTTGTCTGATTTCTGAAAGTATCCTGCCCAGAAGAGATACAACAATAGAATCGTGTCAGAAATGCAAATACAAGGTGAGCCACATGCATCAGCATCAGGGGGGAAAATGGCTTAGTTTATTTGTTATTCAAGCATCTTTTTTTGGTAAGAATAAGAAAAAAGCTGGAATCTCTAGATGCTCCAAGTAAATTGCTCACTTTGGAAACATGACTGTCTCAAGGGCACTAAATCCCATGTAATCTTGACAATCCAAAACATACCTCGCTGAACTAAAAGTAGAAAAGAAAAGTACATAAAAAATTTATTTGGTAAAGAGAGAGGTCATCCCACATAGTGGTATTTCAGTTTTAATGAAATTCTTTTATCTTGAAATACGTACACATTTAATCCTAAATTGATGCTCTTTCTACAAGTGTGTTTCTAATTCAGCAAATAAACAAAAGGCTGTATGGGAATTTTGCTGTAAGTCTCAGGACTGCTGAGCTCAATTTGTTCTTGTGACATAAATGTGGATTATGGATGCCTGTTGCTACCTGTGAGCTGGTTGGAGCTGATGGCAGGCTGGAAGTGCTGCAGTGGCAGCTTGGCAGACTTACAGCAGCAGCAGGCAGCTGCCTCATTTTCTGGCTTCCAGCAGTATGTGGGCGAAGCAAAATAATGTTAGCATTTGGCTAGCATCACATGATAGCTTCCAAAGTATCAGTTCAGAAGGCTTCTCTCATCCAAAAAAAATGGGCTCTCACTGGGTATTTGCAGTAACACACACACACACACCCACACCCATAATCTGTGGGTGTAAAATGTGAAAAGGATGCTTGCCAGAGAGCTTTCAGATCCAGAGCTGTGAATGGGAACTGGATGCTTGGAATGGAGGCATGAGAATGCTCTTACTGTTTGTGTCCTTTTGTTCCTCTGACATTTTGGGATTTTATGTGGGTGTGATGACATATTCCCCTAAAGCCTGCAGAACCAAGTCATGGGTTTCAGTGCATGCTACCAGAGAGGGATAACTCCTCAGAAACACGACTGCAGGGAAACAGAGAGCAAGCCCTCATGTGTACTGGAAGGATTAAATTGTGCCTAGGCACCCCTAGCTGGCTGCACTGAAAATGAAGGCAGAGGGAGAAGCACATCAGCCCCCTCCCACTGCTGCCTCCCTGCCTGCATCCGATTGCTGCTGCCATTGCTGGCTGCTGCCCAGGTGAGTCTCCCATGGGAGGGGCGAGGCCCACACAGATAACCACATTAGCACAGCTTCTATCTGCACAACTGCATTACTGTTTGCACAAAAGCACGTTGCTTCTGGCTTACACTGAGCTGTAGCATAAACAAAAATCAGCTCCAAACCACTAAGGAGTGCTGGTCCAGGAGGGTTTGTTTTGATCAAGCCCCACTGACCACAGAATTAGGCTACACATGTAGCTTCATGGAAAACTTGAGTAGCAGGGAGATTGCAAGGCTAGATGGACATGTATTAGTTCAGCTGAGAAGAAAGCAAGCCAGGAATCTGGGTGAGATTTAGGGACTGCAAATCTGAGAACTCAGCTTGGAATGTTGTCCTGGGAAGCATCGTGCAGCAGAGAGCAAGGAAGGGTGGAGCATGATGCCACAGACCACTACCCAAGTGATGTTTTTGCTGGAGCAGTTCATGAATCCAGGGAAAGACACTGACAGTGGGATGTTTTATCAATTATCTATCCATTACTGTACCAGACTCTGCAAAGAGGAAAGAAAGACATTTCTCAATTATGGAAAGAAGCTGGCAGGGGAGAGAAAGAAAGGCAAAAAGAGGGAAGTGGAGACACTGTGATCAAAAAATTGAAAGTAAACCACCACGTAAATAGTAAATGACTAGACTTAAAGAAAAACTAGCAGTAAGAGGAGAGAAAAAACTTAATGCAAAAGTAATGGAATCCAAAGCTATAGGAGACTCTGTTTTACAAGTTTTCTCTCTCTGGCAGTTTTAAGGTAGAATGCATTTTCTTTCAGTAGGAAGAAAAGGAGACTCAAAAGTTGGGCCTCCATCAATGTCCCAAGGAGGATGATGGGCTCTAGGAACATTCAGCCTGAGAAGGGTTCTTCTCATCTCTGTAAAGTCATCACATCACGCTCGTAATCAAGATCATTCTTGCATTGAGAAGGTGCGGCCGCGTGCACCAGTCAGTCCTCCTCCGGGCTCCAGCTGAGCCCCGGAGAGTCCACCCAGCGACCTGCCCGTTAGCAGATGTCGGGCCTGAAAGCCGCTGGCAGGGTCACGCCAAAGTGCGGGAGAGAGGCCTGTAGTGGTCCCTCCTTCTCCCACCTCCGGCAGTGGCGCGACCCCGCTGGCCTCGAAGGCAAAAGAATGAGCGGGAATGGACCCCTCATTCACTCAGCAATACAGACTTTATTTCAGGTCGAGAGCTCAGGGAAGGAAGCCCCTGCAAGGGCTGTGCAGAGGTTTTTAAGGGAAGAGAAAAGGAGAGAGGTTAACATTACAAGCCAATGGGAGGAACACAAATAGAGGGTCCAGGCTACAAACAGCCAATGGGGATTAAACAGGGGAGGGGACAACAGTGATGAGGTAATGGGACATTAACATGCAGAACTGTCTGGAAGGAACAATCTGGGCATGCTTAAAGGGGAGGAGACTCAAACTGGGGCACTGCCCAGGGACCACCTCTCTGCCTCGAGTTCCTCCGCCCACTCAAGGGCAG
This sequence comes from Oriolus oriolus, assembly GCA_013400235.1. Lineage (NCBI taxonomy): Eukaryota > Metazoa > Chordata > Aves > Passeriformes > Corvidae > Oriolus > Oriolus oriolus. The sequence goes on from VXBT01000988.1 coordinate 3,749, forward strand.
GGATAGGAATAGGGGGAGGCGGCCTCTGGAAGGACCATGACAGTGCCTCCACAGAGGGCACGCCCACAAGAAGGAATCTAGACTCAGACTTCTAAATGCGTACAAAAAGAAGCAAACTATTTCTAGCTGTGCTAGCGGTGATACAACGCAAGTGGTTATGGCTTGGATAAGTATATTTTATTATTTATGGCCTAAATACAGACACATTATACGCTCTTCAACCTACTGGACTGTAACTGCTGTTTTTGTTACCTGTCTGACCTTTTTTGTTACCTTTATTCCTGATCACTGTCATAAACTTCAGATGTATGTCACCTAGAGCTGTTCAGATGACAAATTTAATTCCACATTTAATTCTGTCACCTCCATCTGAGCAGATATTTCATTGACATTACTGAAGCAGTAAAGATTATTGCAAAGAAGTTGCACATCTCCTCATTAATAGGCATCAGACATCTCCCATTTCTTTCATAGGTTTGCTGAGTCAGGCACACCTGAATGATCTGCTAGTGCTTCTTTTTAAGTTTTATGCTATTTGCCATGGAAAATCCAGTTTAACAATTTTCTCCCCTTGTTCCTCCTCCAATTTATATTCTTGTTTGTTGACTTCATCTGTGTCAAATTTCTAAATCCTGAAGAGTTTCTCTTCTCTTCAAAGAGCCCCATTGCCTTCATTACACTGGAAGGCTTTTGCCTCTTTGATTTCCTTTCTTACTTGGTTGTACATACATTTTCTGAGTCTCAGTAGTCACCTTTCATATCTTTGGGGGTTTTACTTTTCGGGGTTTTACTCCCTTTAAGCTATCTTGTAACTACCCTTGAGTTTTAGTGAAGTCTCCTTTTCATAAAATATTGTTTCTTTCAAATTCCTTTCCTGAGTGTCAAACCTAAATGTAACAGTTGCTGCTAGTTGGTGGCCTGAGCCCTCTTCCTAGGTGAAATAGCTCCTCTATGTTACTTAGGAATAATTCAAAATTAGCTTCACTTTCTGCTTCAAAACTTGAAATGTACTTTGAGTGTTGAGAAATCAGATGCTTACCTTTGCAGACATTTGGGGCCGCTGTAACAGAAGACCATGGCACTCTGTAATGACGCTGAAAAGCTCCTTCTAGTTAAAAAGCTTGTGTCCCTAAGTGCTTGAAAACCACTGCCAGTTTTGCTAATGAGGTAACTGATGGCAGTCACAGATTGTTCTCCCTGTGTGGAGCCCATGCTGAAGTAAGATGAATCTAGCAGAGAGAAGAGGAATGATGGGACAAGAAGATGTGGGGAATTCTGTGGTGTCTGAAGCAAACATGCACCCCCTATTACAGCTGTGAGTTTCCCTTTGGCTTCACACTGCTCATCCTCTCCTCAGCAGGTTTGCCAGCAAAGGAGGTTCAGCAGCAGATGCTGCAATTCCCCAGTCTTCTGGAGGTTGGAGTGGCCGGTGGGATGAGCTGTTGTGGGAAGGGAGGCTCCCTGAGAAGGGCTTCCCCTCACCCTGTCCATGAGTTAGTTTTTTGCTTGGTTTTCCTTAGTCTTCTTCATTGCCCTGTTATGTCTCAATCCTGCCCCAGCCTCCTGGCCCAGCCCCCACCCCACTACATCACTCGTTTCACTAAATCCTCATGCCCAATCTCCACGCCCACATAGCTTTAGCTCCAGACCCCCACTGCCTTCCTGAGTTCCCTCACTGTTTCAGGGCTGTGGTTGTGTCCTGTCACAGCCTCCACAGGCAAACACCACCCACTTCCCACTGTGGCTTGCAGCATCACTGCCACGTGGCACCTGGTTGTCCCATTTGAAACACCCCTGCACTTGACATGTCAGGTGTCAGCTGGCATTTTAACCACATGCAGCAGTGAATTACAGCTGGCCATTGTAATTGCAGGTGAGCACACCCTTTCTTTAGAAGTTCTGCTTTCTGCAAGCAGTGATAGATGGTTTTAAATCCTTCTTGTCACCACCATCTAACTAGGAGGGACGAGGCCCTGACATGTCTTCCACCACGGCAGATTGACATGTAGATCTGGGTGCATGTCAGGAAAATACTGCAGAGGCCCTTAAGCTAATGGCTCTATTAACTAATGGGAACTCTACACCTCAGCTCCTCTGTCCAGCTTTTTGTATCACTCCTGCCAAACATGAACCATGAGCTGGGGTTCCTTCCCAGAAACCTGTCCAGGTACCTTGTGAAAACAGTTCTGTTTTTCTTACATTTTGTGAACAGCCAATTTAGTCTGGTGGGGCACAGAAAAATGGCAGGTGCATTTAACCTGGTGTCCAGATTTAGAAGGTATATAGCTCTTTTTGCATTGTGGAACTCTCAGGGACTGGGGCAGGGAGGAGCATTAACCAATCTCCACACAAAACCTGCTGGCCACACTTAAACATCCCCCCATGGGCTGTGTATTTCTTGTAAACTTAATTGCCTGGGATTAGAGTCTATTTCCTGGCACCACTGTTGACGTTAGAAATTCTTTTGTGCCTGGAAAGCTTCTGCTCAGCAGTTTGCAGTCTCCTGGGAGTCTGAAGCTGGCAGTGGCAGAAGTGGCCGCTCTTTTTACCAGCTGTTGAGGTGCCCTTTTGGGGGAAGAAATTCCAGCACCTTGGATTTTCCAGCCATCGGGAACCTTCTGAGATTCCTCTAGGTGGCAGGAAGCACACACCCACTACTGGGGCACTCCTCACTGCAGCTCTCCAGCGGCAGGAATTTATGAACTTTTAAAGGTATAAGTGAGGTTTTTACTGAGGTCTGGATTACATTTTAAGACTTGCTTGTCCACTAGCTATCTGACTGACAGGCCCTAACTTTGGAGCTTGTTTGCTCTGTACCACGGGCTTTTGGTTTCGTGATAAGGTTAGCTGCTAAGCCATTCCTTTCCCATCACCCTGGGTAATGCCATCCAGCGTTTGCTTACCAATGTAGCAAGAAGAGGCTTACATGCTTTTCAAGCAATAAAATGAGGCAGTAGCAGGCAAATACAATGAGCACCACATAAAACCACTGAAATTTCTGTGCCTCCTCCACTGACATGCTGAAAGGATGTTGGTAGGAGCTTGGGTGGATTTGATTTTAAGTCGTAAGTCATTATTGGATCTTTTCCCTGGCTGTGAATTCTTTATTTCTCTTTATCTCAGTTCATGTTACTGACAAACACCAGAACATATCCTTCAAGCAGCTTGAGCATTAGTTTGGAGAGTGTTGAAATGCATAAGTAACTCTACTGAGTGTGTACCAGTGTGATCTCGTTCAGCCACTAAGGCCAGAGGGGAAGACAAGGCTGCATTTATACCCCCACTAACTCTTCACCTGAGCAGGAGTTTACACAAACCCTTTGTCCTCACAGGGTCTTTTTCTGCCCTCTCTGTTCCACATCCACTAGAAGACTGTCTTTTGCAGGATAGCTCTCTTCCCTGGCTGCTCTCCATGTGGTCTCAGCCTGAGCTGCCTCAAAAACTCCCTGCCCTTTAAGACAATGACAAGCAGATGATGGAAAAGTATGCACTGCTGAGGAGCTCCACTTTATCTGCTTTATTTTTCTGCAGGAAAGGTCCCCTTGGATATCAGCTTAAAGCTCTCTTTTCTCTCTGGAGTGTGATGAAGAGGACCTCAGAAGGGCTGTGGCTCTGACTCTGCATATTTGGTGTGGACCAAGTTATGCAATGTACTGCTGTGACATCTGGAGATTAACTTTTGGCCCATTTCTTGGGACCACAGTTAACATGCACATGGGGAATTTTTGTTTTTAAGAACAAGAAGTACTATTCTAATTTCAAGATTTTCTGTGATCTCATTCAATCTGAATCATGTCCAATATACCTCTAGCTGCATCATTTATAAGGAGGAAGGAATTGTTTTTTTTTATTGGTCGTGCAGATTGCTTTGGTGAGCTATGTATTGATAACAAAATATCTTCCTGATGAGTTAAGCATCACAGAAACTTAAGAACAATAAATACTACTTGTTCTGCTTAGCTAGAAAATTACTGTTTTCATTGCACTTCCAATTTAAATCTTATGATTATTCTTCAAAGTTATATCATAGAGATTTGTAGTTATTAAAATAATTGCAGATGATCAGTGGTAGTATCATGCACCAGCAGTGATCATCAATATAAAGAGCTCAAAGAGCTTTGCCAGCATTATTTTGGTACCACTGTCCCAAGCAACATATAGATGAGCTAATCCCAGTTTTTAAGTTGTTCTCAAGTCTGCAAAGAACTGAATGCTAATGATCCTGCTCAGTTTACCTGTACTCTTGACCCATGAGGCAATCACCTATTCATCTCAAAAAGCCTGAAATGAAAGGTTCTGGTTTTGAGTCAGAGGGGAATAAGTAATGCTTGTGGTTGCACAATGCACATCAGTGTGTAACTGGTGAATTCAGACCTAATGCAGTATCTATCAGGTTTGATATATAACTCAGTAGCAATCAGACATTCATGCTGCAAGAATAAAGGCCCCAAACTACGTGCAGCTTGCTCTATCCTGTCAGCTTTATTCTTGTCCATCTCTGTCATTGGTCAAGACATCCCTCTGATGGGTCATGAGCTTGTAAATAACAAAAAGATGTTGCAAGTTGTATTATTTTAATGACATTGTTAGTATTCTCAGGGATAAGTCCCTACATTTTGAAGGAAAACCCAAAAGCTTGAATAGCAGTTTTAAAGCACAGATAACATGGTCTGTAACTTTGTCTTCATTAACAAGCACAGCGCGCAATACAAGTCAGGTGCACTGCAAGCTCTTTACCATCTCTTCTTTCACATTTCATTGGAGCATTGAGTTTACAGTAGATTAATGTCCTAACCTCTTAGCTTATTAGTGTGAAACACAATCAGCCCTATGTAATAAGATTAGACAGTAGGAGCTTAACCCTGTGCTAATTTTTAATAAATTTTCCCCCAGTTAGAAAATGGGATAAGAGCTGGGAGACTGGAAACTGATTACATACATGTTTGTGCACAGTAGAAAACTCACCATTATCTTTCACAAAAGTGACCAGTTGCAAATAAATATTTCTTATGCTTTACATTTTTGTGCTGCTCCACCCAGATCTAGGCTCTTTAGTTTAAGAGGATAAATGGATGTCAAATGGTTGCACAACATTAGTGAACAAAACTCAGTAAAGTCCTGGGATCTGAGAGGTTTGATCTGATTACCCTGCATACAGGATTAAGAAATGATGGGCAGATAACTTCAGTTTCAACTTGGAGACTGTGTTCCATGTTGCCAGTTGTTCTTATCTGTATCGCTTTGTAATGAACAAAACACCCCGAACAAAAAACCCAATCAAACAAAAACACACCAAAAAAACCAACAAACAACCAAACAAAACAAAAAAAAAAAACCCGCAGGGAACTATTCCTGAAACCCCAGATCATGATTTCAGCAGGTTGAATGCAATGGTGTCTGCCATGTGCTTTCCGGCCATCCATCCTCAGAGGGACCTATTCCTCTGTTTAAAGCCCCTTATAACCTTACTATCATGATAAAGAACACAATTTTCAAGGAGGACGACTAGGGACAAAAAGCTAAATTTCTTCCATGTAATTGAAAATTCCCCATTTCATTGACTGAAAATCTGAAAATCCCCAACTCTGATAGCAGAGCTTGCTTACCATGACGCTTTATGGTTCTGGGAAGGGAGGATGTTAGCTATCCATAGTGGGAAACCACTGTGGCTATATAATAATCCCCTTAAAAATATTGCGTGTTTCTTTGAATTTTTAAATAAAAATCATGTCAGTAGCAAATCTATATTTTTTCCCATTGCCATGTTTTATCAAAAGCCTTCAGTATAACAAGGAGCTTTTCAACAACAGGAAAGTAATTTTGTCAGTTGAACATGCTATATAATTAAAGGATTAACATTTTCTCTGAAATGGAATTAAGAAACAGAAATGGGTCTAGAGTTAACTCCTTCATGTTTAGATGACTGGCCAAGGAACTTAAAGGTGTAGCATTTCATTGGGGAATGTGTGTTTTGGCTAGAGCCGTGCAAAATACTGCTGTGAAGACATTCTGGACCGAAATATTTGGAAAATTTTCCGTCAGAATTTTGGTGGAAGGAGACTATTAGACGAAGAATGATGTGAAAAGCTGGAAGGAAGACAAAGAAACATGTATTTTCCAACCCAGCAAGTTTTTAATCTTACTGCAGACGATGATCTCAAACCCATACACATACTTGCTGGCATACACTTTTACCTAAGTTTGAAAATATGCAAATACAAACTTTGAGAAAATACTCCTTTTCAGTTTTTACATATTCAACATGGCAAGTCTCCAGGACTTCATAATAATTCTGTGTAACTTGTTACTGGGGTAACACACGTGTCTGAGCATTACCCACTTGCATGTGGATTTCTGGGCCTGCCCGGAATACCCAGACACCCAACAGTTCTGGCATGGCTGCATGTCTATTTTTTTACTGCCTTAGTGATATGCTGTAAATACTAAGACTAATTTTATCTTTCTTTTACAGGAAGTTAAATCTCTTGAAAATATCACTATTTTTTAAGATAAAAGAACGGCATGGAAATGGATGTATTTTTAAGGTGAGGATTTTCTCACACAGATTTCAAGAGCATATTTTAGACCCAGATGACTAGCATCTTCTCAGTTTTGTGGGCCCCATACTAAATTGCAGGATTAACTGATAGGCAGCTGTTAGGAGAAGACTGCATGCACGTTCCTGCCCAGATTACTGTGCACAGCTTATGTTTCCTCTGGCTTTTGACTGTTAGGGCAGAGCAGTTTCCCTGTCACTGGACAAAGGACAGTGATGGGTCATACCATCTGCAGAGAGCTCTCATACTATTGCTTTTCCTATCTCCTCTGCCATTACTGATGTCACCACGATTTCTTTGCCACAGCAGTTCATGACTTCAGTAATATCTTGGTTCCATCTTCTGCTTTGCTTGTAGTCTTACTTTTAGCTTTACTTGTAACCCCTGGAACTGTACCTCAGCCCCTGCAGCTTCCTTCACACTGGAAGAGGCACCTTTGTCTTTATTCTTTTCTCAGGCAAAGCAGTTGTCGGGGCCTTCCCTGGCTCCTGCTGTGCTCCTTGCTCCATATGTCCCCACACATGCAGAGATCCCTAGGCACGGACTTCTGCAGATGCTATGTCTTCCTTTCCTGCCACTCTCATCACATAACATCTGTCTTTGAGTGTCTTTGCTGACATCCCCTAAATCACCATGGATCCTCTCCTCACGTCGCCATGGGTCTGACATGGGTTTCTGTACATCTCAGTGTCCAAGCTGGCTCTTAATAGACTGGTTTGGGGATTGGGAGCAGTATAGTCGTAACACCTCAGGGTGTCTCTTGTAATCCATCCCTCCTCTACTTATCCCAGCCCTCCTTCACTTACCCTTTGTGCTTCCTTCACAACAACCCTGGGTGTCTTTGCATGGTACTTTATTATGCCACACTGACACCCTTTTCACTCAAAAAGTGCAGTTTACTCACTCAAGCCCTAGAAAATTGTTCCCACTGCTTATTTATTGGTGCCTTTTACTGATGCATATCTTGCACTAAGTTTGCTGCAGGATTTGTGAAACTGGAACATGTCTGAATATGAGAAGAACGTCTTTACTCTAAGGGTGAGTGAGCACTGGAACAGATTTCCCACAGAAGCTGTGGAGGCTTCTTCACTTCAGATATTCAAAAGTCTCTGAACACAACCGTGAGTAACCATCTCTAGGATGACACTGACTGCACAGAGAGGCTGTATTTTGTGACCACCTGTGGTGCCTCCCAACCTTACCCATTCTGCGATTGTGACTGCTATGCAGCAGTAGAAACAAGAAAAATATTCTCTGTAAACTCCAAAGATTGTCATGAAGCTGGGCAGGTGAAAAAATATATATGATTTGTTTGTGGAATGAGATGCTTCATTCAATCCTTCTTTTAAAAATTTTGGTGTTATTAAATAAAACTAAAACTGAAGTAAAATTTAAAGCCTTAATTTTGAAATTATCAAAATGCTCTAACTACACCTGCTGTTCTTGCACTAAAAATGGCTCAGGGCATAAAACTCCAATCAGCTCTGTCCAGTAGAAGAGCTTGCACACTGATTCGTGTGTCCACTTGTCACAGAGGTGTCTCTCTGCTTTCCTCTGTACTCATCACTAAGCACGAAACACTTGCAGCACTGTTTCAAATGGTCTTGACTGTCATGCAAAACTTTGCCTCAGACCAGCTTCTATCACAGTGTCTCATTTAAAAAATGATAATTTGACAATCAGTGATTTTAGGAACATTTTGTTTGTAGTGTTTTATCTTAACACAATGGACTTTGTATTCTCCATCAATCCTTTGTCTATATCTTGTTCCAAACAAGCACTTTGCAATAGTGAGGGAGTGTTTGAATAGATCTTATTATTGTATCTTAATTGACACTATACTGTCATTTAAAAAGAAATGTATCTGTCAGGTCCTTATCACAACGTCGGACATGAATGGAAATCAGCAGTACCCAGTGTGGCATGCCCTGCAGGATGGGCCATGCATCAGGACAGGTGTGCACACACGCTCGAGAGACACACATGCACGCTGCAGCACTGTAGACTTACCCCAGGTTTTTGGAAGGAAAGTGCACCTGTGCAGGAAGGAGAAAGGGGGTCTTGCACAAACTGTCCATACTCCCACAGCAGGCATTTCATTGCTTTGTAGAATTACACTAAAAGAAGTAACATTGCTGGGGGGAAGGATTAAGGCTCTTGTTGACCTTTTTTGTAAATTTAGGCCTGCTTACTTTAACAGAGAAAAGCCCAGCTCTGTATTTTGTTTCTGCTTTTATATGAGTAAAAATAATGGCCCTTTACAAGGAAATTATAAGCTTCTGCATTCTCCTTTCTTGTCAATAAGGAATTCTTGTTGTTTTAAAAATCTTACAGGAGACTGAAAATACCTCACATTTCCCATTTACTTATTTGGAAGAACCAATTTAGCATAAGAAATCTTTGTGTACTGAAGGGAATGTAAAAACTGACAAGGTTTGTGAATGGCTAGCTGATGATTCTATCTTGATTCTAAGTTTGGTGCAGAATGATGTGGGTGCTCACTTCTAAATCTGAGTGAAGCTATGGGTTGAGAGGATAAATAGCAGTTCTGCCTGACTGTGTTGAAACAGATATAGGCAAGAAGATTTACCTGTGCAGTATTAATGCCCTCTAGATGGATGATTAACATGGTGCAAGATGATCACTTCTGACATGTCTCATTTTTGCTTTGAAAAAAAAAAGAGTGATGATGGTCTGGTGCAATTCTGTATAGATCATGATCATGTGGCTCCTGACAGTGCTGCAATGTTCCCTTTGCTCTGATTCAGCTCATGTTAAAGCCAGTTGGAAGTTCTCTGCTGGCTCTAGAGACACTCAGCTCTGACCCTGCTGTAGAAAACTCCTAGAGAGGAGTTGTGAGATATAAGGAACAAACCTGATACAGCACCCTTGATTTTAATGCATTTAGTTCTCGATGGTTGCTGCAGCAGAAAGTCTCCCCCTGAACCTCATGCACTTTATTGATAGACGTGGTTTTGCAGTGTACTTCTCTACTGTTCTGAGCTGCTTCAAAGAACGGATATTCTGCATTTTTGGCAAAGCAGCTTCAGGATCTGCTTCTGGCAGGCTGGCTCTGCACATAATCATTCTTGTTACGTTTCAAGCCAGCAAACAGCACCAGGTCAGGCTTGGCAAACTGAAACCCAGCTATATTGACCAAGTCAGCCTACCATATATTCCCAGCAGGAATTTACATGGCTGCTTGCTATAGTGAGACATGAAATAAAATACCCAGAACTGAAGTTGTTCTCTCCCCATTTCAGCTATGCACAGTGCAACCCTACTGCCAAAAATTGCATGAAGCCTCTCTTGACCAGTGAAGGTGCCTTGTGAGTGGAGGTCAGTCAGGGCCTGAACATGTCCCATCTCTAGACTGAGGCTCTTTGGCTGGGGAGAGACACTGTGGGAGGCTGGAGGCAAGGGCTGCTCCCCCATCCCTGGGGAGATGCATATCATCAGGAATGGTATGGCTATAGTACCCTTTGATGCAGACCCTGATCCAGACCTGGTCTGGAGATGCAGTGGCAGAAGAAGACTCTTTCTCCCTTCCCAGCAGATCTTATAAAAACCCCATGTGGATGCCTTGCAAGAAAATCTTCTTGTGTGGCTGGTGTGATGGTTGTAAACAATTTCAGTGATTCTCACATCTTCATGAGGATTGGAAAAATGAAGTTTTTTTCATAGTTTTTTGACATTAAAGGGAGAGATTATGCATTTTTAATGTCAGCATTCCACTGGTGTATATATTGAGCATAGCTTTGGGCTTTTACATCACCACACAGCTATTAACCTATATCCTTACTGGGCCGAAACATGTGTTACTGAAGCTGTTCAAATGCACTGTAATTTAGCACTAATTCAGAATAAAACAGTTTCAAACTGATGCTGAACTGGACAGCATTAATGGGGCCAAAACATTAGTCCACACGGACCAGTAAACTCTGTTGACACATTTCAACTTAATTTTTTAAAAATCTGTAGACTGAGTATTGGGACTGAGTTCTAGACTGAGTTCTAACCTAGAACTAGGATTTTCAGCCTTTGAACCATTTTTAATAAAGAAGCTGTTATTTAAAACATGTAAGGAGTTACCTTCCTGCAAAAATTTTGTCCCAAAAATGAAAATTTGAGCCTGGGATGTTGGGATGAAAGCTGGCTCAGTTCTTTCAATTCAGAAGTATCGAAACACTTTTAATCAAAAGGAATTTTTTCTACACTCCCTATGGGAAACATAACATTTTTGCTCCATCCAACATGAAAAGTGTTCAGCATTGCTGTGATGCTTCATGAAAATTGTGGTTCAGCTGCCACATACCGTCTCCCATCTGCCAGGACATTTTGGTGGGATGCATAATGGATACAATCCCTCTGTGATGCATCATGAGGGACCAGTCAGATGACAGTGTGTAACAGGTAATGTAACGCAACCATATAGTTGTTGTGTGGGAGCAGACGGGTCATTTAACTAAAACAGTTTTCTGAAAGCCACAGAGTTTGGCCACAGTGTGTTGTCGAACTGCTTCCAGATGAAATGTTTCTCCCTGGTTCAACACACTAAAATTTTTCATCTAAGTTTTCCCAAGAGAAACTTTAGATTTTCAGTTCTGTTGAAAGTTTGCAAAATCCTGTAATCAGGTTGGTATTTGGAAAGAAAGGGAAGTTATTGCCTTAAAAAAAAAGGCAGTTTGGTCTGTTTAATAAAATGGCAACCATTTATTTTGCTTTATTCTCCTGGATTCTTATGAGAAACCATTCTTTAATCTGACAAGTTAAACTCATAGTTCAGAGCATATTCTCCTTCCAAAATGCATCACATATGAAAACATCATACCTATCTCACAACCCAGGGTAATGCGCAGAGAGAGTTACCACGAACTCACACTCTGTACCTGAACTATCCCAGGGTATGAGCTTGAGATGGAAAAGATGTATTCAGTAGCCTCAAGAAATCACATGCTCTACAAAACTTAAAACTTCATGGATTCTTATCAATGACTGTCATTTTGTCAGTGTAGAGGAGGTACAGCTAGATTACATATGGGTGCTTTTAATCAACTGTACCATACAGTTGAAACAGTGGACTCTGTCATTGTTATTTTACATCTTGAAATTAATCTGGTGCCTCTAGTTGAAAAAAATAGTCTTAAACATTGCTCTGGATTATATACATAACCTAATGATGCAAAACTATTTTGTAACTTCTCAAGTTTTTATACTATCTTTACATAATTTTTCTTTGTATTTTTAATTGAGTTTATGTAAAATAATCTCCTCTAGAAAATCTAAACAAAGCAATTAATGTGTTATTAAAGCATGTTAGAGGTGTGGTTAACCTTCACTTTGCTCAACCCTCCATCTCTTTGATCTACCATCCGTCTTTGATGGGATTTGACAGTGTCTGTGGCTAAATGATCAGCATATTGACTCATAAAAATCTGCACTTTTCCAACATGGTTCTCTAGAACTGCACATCAGATATGTTACGTGGCCCTTACTTTTCCATTCAAGACAATGACTCAGAGGAATCAACTGAAGCTATGGTTTAAACGCATGGCTTGTCCTTAATTCTCGATGGGATTAAGTAAACCCCAAAAGAATAGAAACAGGTAGCAATAAGCAAAGTGGCTTATACAGAATTAATTCATGCTGCATAGGACCTGTACTTATGCCTTCCATTGTTTTTTGGGGCTCTCCTGTAACTGCTGACGTTTTCTGCCCCGTCACAGGAACAGCAGCTCTGGCAAATCTTTTTGATGGCTTTTTTCACATGGCTAGAGAATGTATCAATCTGTGGTCCATTGTGCCTTCAGTGCAGTGCAGGGCTACAGTTTCATGTGAACTGGGTTAGCTAAGCCCCTGGATCACAGAGTGTTTACCCAAATCAAGTGAAGCCCTGGAGCTTAGATTATGACAGGTAAGATATCTAAGAGATCAAATCAGCTGATGCCAGTGGAGCTTGCAGGAAGAGACATGAGTGAGTGAGTGAGTGAGTGAACAAGTGAGTGAAAGATACACCCACAGCTCTGTGCCAGGGTTCCACTCTCTCGGATGCAGGAGCACTATGACATACCAAACCTTGTTAAAAGTATTGGTTTAAAAAATTTCTGGACATGGCTGCGGTAAAGGGAGGAATTCTAAAAATTTCTCACAGAGAAATAATAACATAGGACATACAAAATGGAAGAAATTAATACAACACTGTCTACCTGAAAGAAGCTTTTCTACCCTGCTAATGCTGATTTTCTTATAAAACAACACTGAGAGAGTAGCAGAGGACTGAACATTCTGATTTGATGCCAATATTTGTAAATTTAAATAGGATAATCACAGTATGTATATATAACTGGGTACCTGGTGTAGGTGTTGAGTGAAGCTGCGGAAGGGTTGTTACAGCAAACCATTTGTGGTAGTTTTGATAACAGGCCTCATAACCTAACCTTGGTGTTCTGATCAAATTTTATCTTTGAGAGAGATAAGAGTGCTGCTAGCTTTATCATCATCATCATCATCGTGATAGTTTTTCACCAGCATTGCCCAAAACAGCCCTAGGGTTTGCTCTGTGCTACCATGACATCCATAAATTAAATGTGTGGGAACTGGCAATAGCAATTTTAGCAGTTTGGTAGCACATCAGCCAGGTTAAGATCTACTATTTTTTAATGCAGAAAGCAGTGGCTCCCAGGAGACTGGCCGAAGTCCTGTGAGGCTGGATCTGGTACATTTGTGCCCTGCAGTCATTAGGCACACTTAGGATACTGCAGAATCTGCATGAGCTTTTCACTTTTATGGTTGCATGGGTAATAAAGGGGAACAACTGAGTATTGACTGGGTCCGATTCAGTGTGCAGATAAAAGGAACACATTCCAGTCTTAGGACTGTATTAAAAACAGGGATTGTAATAGTCATTTATTAAAAGTTGTCTGAAAATAATTGAAAATGTCAATCTAGTATGTTAGAAGATTATTCCCAGTATGCTTCTTGGAGATCTAATTTTGAGCAAACAATGCTCAATGACTTTTGAAGTGTATGGGAAGGACTTATGAAACCAGTGCTAGTGGAAGTAGGAAAGAATACAAGAAGAGGAATTTGTAAATAGTTGTGTTGGTTACATCATCCATATGTACTGATAAAAGTCAGATAGTAAATGGAGCAATACATCAATACTGGTTCATGATGCTAGCAAAACAGTAAGGATAGAATCTCTTCATAAAACATGGAAATTTACCTTGTGGATCAATCTGAAAAATACATAAAAATCATATCAGGCAGCCCACAAAGCATGTGGTCTTATGACAACATAGCAATTAAGTTTGTGAATGCTGTCCTTTATTGCAGAAGCAAGAGGCAATCAAAATAGGAAAAGGGCTATTATCTCTGTCTCCAACATGAATAAGAGCATTACCAAAGTAGCGACCTTGTGTCCTCTCTTCAAAAAAGACACTGAGAAACTGGAGTGTGTTCAGAAAAAGTTTATAAGCACAACTCAGAGGCTATAAAACATACCTGACACATTAAGACTTAAGCAAATTAGTCTGTTTTATTTATCTAAGAGAAAATTTAGAAGTGAATTAATGTCAGATGAGAAATGCTTACATGGAAAAATACTTCAGATAATGACAGATCTAGTTTAACAGAAAAAAAATCATATTGAGATCAAGTGGCTGAAAGCTGGAATGAGACAAGCAGACAAAAAAAAGAAACAGAAGTCTTTAAAAGAGAAACTACTTAAGCTTTGGAGTGATTTCAGCATGTGATATGTTTTTATGCGCTCCAGCAGAAAGTATAATCTTGGTGTAGAAGTTATTGAGCAAGGTTTTCCTAGCTTCTAAAAGGTAAGACTGTATTACTTTAATGCTCCATTTGGATGTCTGGCTCCTTCTGCTGGCCACATGATTGTGGAAGTAAGATAGCTAAAGAGGATCTGTGGTGAATTTTGAAGAACAAAGGACTTTCTAGGTAAAGTTATTCTAGAATTCCATCTATGTTGGCTATACAGTACTCTGTGAAACTCGGAAAAGCAGCTGCTCTATATTTTCAGAACAGGACCAGCTGAAACACATCAGAAACAAGATATGACCCTAACATCATTTATGTAGACTACTCTAACCTCATGTGATCATATTTCCCATGACTCAGCATGGGACAAGCCCTTTGTCCTGCTGCTGTCCTCAAACTAAACTGAAGAGGATTCACATGCTTCATGCATGAACTATGAACTTTAGCATCCTTGACTCACAGGAGCCCCCAACCAAAATCTCTAACATCCTTGAATTCAAGACACCTCAATATAACTCACTGCTAATCCTGAGAAGCTAAATGCACATTTAAAGTGCTCTGGGCACTTTCAGAGGACAGATGAGAAAGTGCTCTGCAAAGCTATATACTGATGTGTGTGAACATTAGGTACAAGCACATGGAGTTACAGAGTAGAAGTTATATGCTTGTGGATTCAGAGCTCTGATTTCATGGCCAAAATACAGTAAATATGCTGTTCTCTGCAAATCCCTGTTTTTTTCTGCCGTTTTGCTCTACCTGGTGATTTACAACAATCCTTTATCACTAAAACACCCACAAAGCTACCTGTGGATGATTCAGATCCAGCTAATTCTGCATGCAGTTAGTTACCACCTGGAGATGCCACTGGCAATGCCCTGTCCTTCTCACCAGACACCGTAGCTGTCCCCAGCAGCCCCTTGCAGACTGGCTTTTTTTTCTGGTAGGAGAAGATTTGCTTTATTTAAGTCAATCCTGCCTCCTGCCCGGAAGGATGGGGAGATAGGTGATTTGGACTAGTCAGAGGTCACACAAAGGCTACCTGGAACAGCTGCTGAAGGTAGAACAACTTAGGGTGAAGAGGCAGGAGAGAACTGCAGGGGTCCAAGGTAGTTCAGTGCAGCTCTGCCAATCACCATTCTGTTGCCTGCTCTGGAAAGATTGACATTTTTGCCACCAAAGCTGCAAGCTTTCCTTGCTTTTTGACCCTTCAGGGTGCTGTGTATTTTTTTTACCCTTTAGCGTGTTGTTGGTCCTTGCTACAGTGTGACATGTCCCAGTGTCTGACCAGCACACGCCAACCTGCACTGCAATGCCAGCCATCTCCAAGGAAAGCTTTCACAGGGAAGCCACAATCCTTCAGCTGTCACCCACCACAATTTCAGATTTCTAAACAGAGCATTCTTCACCATTCTTCAGCATTCCTTAATCAGATGAAATTGATTATTTGAAGGAAAAAGGATCTAGGGTGTTTTCTACTATTTTTCATTACAAGTATTTCTGCCAGAGTTTGTGGGCAATGACTTGTTCACTCTTGCTGTCCTGTGCTGGGTTAGGTCATTTCTTCCGAAAGAGCCATAAATTATTCATGCAGGATATAAATCTTCGAGGAGGCCTGTTTTTTCTGCTGACCCAGTAACTGTAGCTTATTACATACATTAACTCAGTTTTATTTTCATTTTTGCACTCCAGAGTGGATGCTTACCACTGTTCTCTCAGCAGCCTCCTGAAGCATGTTTGACATGCCCATTCCCTAATTGCTTTTCACTGAACACAGGGATTCTTGGATGACAGAGAAGAAGAAATCCTTTAAAATCAAGACCAAAGTAGTCCCCAACTGCCTTTAGTTTTTTTCAGTAAGTCTTTCCCTCTTCTTTTTTATCTAGTGGCTGCAAGATACCATCATGAGATAACTGATTTTCAAAGAATAACAGCAAAGTAGAGATGGGGTTGACATGGTCTAGTGCTGGTAATAATCCTGCTTTATGGTGGAGGCTGGACTCAGTGACCTCCAACCACCATTCCTAGAAGTCTTCCAGCTCGGGCTAGAATATATCCGTGGAAAAATTCTAGCAGTTTTACTGAGAGATGAGCATTCTGATCAAAGCCAGCCTAAAATAAATCTGTGTTTTCAACTTTCAGAATGCAGAAGAGACAAAGGAAAGTTTATTTACTACGTTGTATAAACAAGGTGGTATGACAGAGCTGTGTGAGACATCCTTATTTTTATCCAGAGCAGGTTTACCTACTTTGTGTCAGAAAATTTTCATGGATTTGCAGGTCCTAAATTGTGGAAATGCATAGATTTGAACAAATGTAGCTTCCCCTGACCCAAATCCTGTTGTGAAACCAAGGCAAGGTTCAGAATCGGTATAGATGTGTTGGTTCAACTTACATAAGGATATGGCCAGTAATGAATAGTGTAGTTTGAAGCAGAAGGATTATGGAAGATCATGGTGGGAAAGATTTTAGAGAACCATTAATTTCACCTAAAAATTCATGTTCATTATTTTCATATGGTTAAGTTGCTTATACCATGTTTGGATGGCTGGTATGGTGAAAACTGTTGGTAACTCACCAGTTGTACATCATTAACACCTTCTCAAGAGCCTTATCTTACATGGCTTGGCACTTCTTCATTTATTGATAGCAGTCAGGCAACCTGAAAATGTACTTTTTCCGTCCACTTAAAGTGCTCTATGGGGTCAAAGCCTACTAACATATCAAGGGCACAACAAAGTATAAGGATAACCTTTGCAATACTTCTACTTTTCCTGAAAAATTATTTTAAAGCTGTGGTACTGTGTTGGCTCCCTCAATAGAAGGCGCATTAAATGGTAGCGGTTAATGCATTGAGTTTCTAGTATCTATGCAAAACATTTAGCAGGAAAATAAATGATTTCTGATTTATAACAGGATAACTTCGTGATAGAAAATATGTGAGGTGAGAATCAGGACCATACGGCTTTCTCTTGGGATTAATTTGGATGAAATCCCAAATGCCCACACACTTAGGCATGATTATCCTCATTTTGCTCTTCTGTGCAACTTTATTGGGCCAACTCCATATTTAGCAAAAATTGGAGATGTTCCACTGAAGTCCTATGGAGAAAGCCACATGATCAGAGCTTCATAACACAAAAGAGCACTTTGAATGTATCAAGACAAATCTCCCATCCGTCCCAAAACTCACATTGTAATCTGGAAACTGTGCTAAGGATTTAATTTAGTAAGCTTCTTTCACAATAGCCCACTCCACATGAAGACAATGGTGTCTTTCTACTATCATTTCATTCAAAACCCACTTTTTTTTTCTCCATGAAACAATAACAGCTATGTAAATTCCTTTTGTAGCACAGGCCCAGAGTAAAATCCCAGCTTTATGGAGAATTTTGCTACTGACATAAAAAGCAGAATTTAATGGACTATGCTTGCACTCTTGCATTATGAATGCATCCATCCTTCCTTCCTTCCTTCCTTCCTTCCTTCCTTCCTTCCTTCCTTCCTTCCTTCCTTCCTTCCTTCCTTCCTTCCTTCCT
>VXBT01000988.1:21630-39935 GCA_013400235.1 Oriolus oriolus
ATGGAGAATTTTGCTACTGACATAAAAAGCAAAATTTAATTGACTATGCTTGCACTCTTGCATTATGAATGCATCCATCCTTCCTTCCTTCCTTCCTTCCTTCCTTCCTTCCATCCTTCTTTCCCTATTCCACCCTATCATATAATTTCCTGTCCTTTCCTCTCTTTTCTTCTTTTCTTTTGCTCTGACAGAGCACATAGCTGCTGATAGAGATTCAGTTATCCTTTGTGGTGAAATTGCTTATCAGACTGTAAATTCCAAATTCCCTAAGAAAAGTTTGTAAAACAAGACTTGCAAAGATATATGAAATACATCCCCAGCTCTCTATGTACACATGTTGTATGGCATACCATCATATCATTTTCCCTACGTCTGCCATAAAAGGCAAGAACTTGAGTGTAGAAGTCAAGGGGGTGATGAATGTGTGCAATTTAGTGAAACTGTTGGGCTAATCCCCTTCCCCCACCGTCTTAGCTGAGCTGTGAGAGCTATGAACCAGCTGGATGAACTCTCCAAAAGGAGGAACAGATACCAGCAGTCTGATAAGAAACAGAGCATTCACTTGTCCTTGTTACAGCTAGAGAACAAGCAGCATGAGGAGGATGAATTTCTTGCACAAGACATGACCGGTATTGTGTTTAGCAGCAGGGCCGGTTACTTTGAAACATATGGAAGGACCTCTAAAAGCATGCATTACCTTTTGTTTCAAGAACAAGGCTTTGCGTGCTGTGACTGTAGTTTTTAAAAGAGTCGTTTGGACTCTGCATTACCCATGTGAGAAAAAAAGGCGTTTGGTAAATGAAATGTAGAAGCACAGCCTATTCAAGTTCATATTTACATCCCAGCATGTCTCCAAGCTAGTGACAATATATCCAAATGGATTCTGGTGCCTAGATTAGAACTAGGGTGGTCATTCCAAACCCGAGACTCTGAAACCTCCTCCATCTACAGCATACTTACATATGCCTAGAAATCCTCTGCCCTTGATGCTGTTGTAATGCCCATAGTTCATATCAGCATGTATTGGTGAATGTTCATGGACACTTTAGATACTATAGAGATAGATAACTTTTAGCCTAAACAGCAAAGGCCACCCATACACTATAAAACCAAAGGCATGTGAAGGCACATGAAATTTTATCAGGCATTTGCAGAAAATACCTGTCCTTCCAGAATGGAGCTTGGAACAACAAGAGTGACAGAAATTATCTTATATTAAAATAGTTATGTATAACTGTTAAATTGGGAGATAAGGGATGGTGGTCATTGCCTTCTATGTAACAGCCTATCTGGATCAGTTCCTCAGGAGTTAAAAGGCTTTGAACCAAATTCCATTTTCTTCCTGAGGGTTTTGAAGATGCATTAGTAAAGACACATTTCTTTTCTTACCACACTGCAGGCTGAAATACTATAGAAATACTCTTCAGTCTTCTAGTTGCAGCTGAGCCATTAGATGTATTGAGCCAAAAGAGGAAGTTCATGAGAAGCACAGAGAATGGAGGCAAGAATAAAATGCATGATCAGCTACAGAAGATGAATTGAAATTGCTGTATAATATTGACTTGACATACCATGTAGTAAAAATCATGAAGCACAGGAAATAGTACTTCGACACTGTTGATTTCTCAAGTTTCTGGTTAATTTTCAGTTATAGCCAGGTGTCTAACTACTAAGCATTTAGGGACAAAAGATGACTGGGAGTAGTCAGCATAGACTTAGGAAGGGGAAGTCATCCCTGACCAGCTAGATAGATTTCTGTGATGAAATGACTGGTTCAGTGGACAAGGGGAGACTAGTGGTTGTTGATTTTCTTGATGTCAAGCAGGATTTTGATGCTTTCTCCAACAGCATTCTAATAGACTAGTTGCTGAAATATGTATTAGGTAAGTGAATGCTGAGGTGGATTGAAGTCCGACTGAGTTAAAAAGGTTTTGGTTGGTGGCATGAAGTCCAGTTGTGGGCCAGTTCCTAGTGATGTACATCAGGCATCAATACTGGAGCCAATGCTGATTAAAACCTTTGCTAAATTACTGATACAAACTGTACCCTCACCAAATTTGTAAATGAAATACAATAGAAAGAAGTGACTGACAAACCAGAAGGCCATGCTGCCATTCAGAGGGACCTGGACAGGATAGAGAAATAGTCTCGAAAGAATCTCATGAAGTTCAGTAAAGGGAAATGCAAGGTCCTTTCCCTAAGGAGGAACAACTCCAGACACACACTGGGAGCCTACCACCTGGAAAGCTATTCTGCAGAGAAGGGCTTGGGGATAGATACCAAACTGATGATAAGCCAGCAATGTACCCTTCCAGCAAACAACAGCTTCCTGGGAGGAGTGTTCGCAGCAGGTCAAGGGAGAAGATCCTTCCCCTCTAATCAGCCCTGTGGCAAGGCCTCATCTGGAGTGCTGGGGCTGGTTCTGGGCTCCTCAGTACAGGAGAGACATGGAGCTACTGGAGCAAGTCCAGTAAAGGGCAGTGGAGATGGTTAAGGAACTGGAGTACCTCTGGTACAAGGAGAGGCTGAGGGAGTTGGGACTGTTCAGCCTGGGGAAAAGAAGGCTCCACAGTGGGATAAAAAAAATCTTGGTTTTAAACTGTTAGTAGTAAATATTGTTTTGTTCACACAAACAATCCACATCTTATCCATAGCATCTTAGAGAAACAAACTTTGCTGATCCAGTACTGCACCATTTCCACATGGCAAAAAACAACACCAGAATTTGAAATGCCTTGAATATGTCATCTGAATTATGGGGTTTAACATACCTTTAAATCCTTGCCTCTTTCCAAGTTTCAAAGAACATCAAGACTGATGATCAGGTTTTAACAGTAGCTTGTGAGTGTGCAGTGATCTCCCCTCCATATCAAGAAAACAAAACAAGGTTCTTTAGCCACCGAATTCCAAGTTTGCCTCTTTGTCCTGGAGCTTTTTACCTCCTACCCATAGGGGTGTGAGACCGACTTGGAAGTGATGAGCTGCCCATGTGCACTCAGCTGAGACATTAGCATCCTCTGGCACAGAGGAGCATCTCACCACCCCAGCATGGAGCTGGAGACCTGGCTGGAAAGGCAGTCACTATTTCACAACAGGTCTCAAGTTTTGCTATATTTTGCAGTCTCACCAATCCTATAGTTACTCACTCTAGAAGTTTAGTAGAAAGTTTTTATCTCAAGATTTTGATAATGAAAGTGATTTTAAAAAGACAAATAGGGTAAACCATCAATATTAAAACCAGCCTTCTACCAGCCAGAAACTGTAATTCAAGGCAGGGATTCTTTCTCCCGCCTTGTGTAACCTAAGTGACAGCCAGGTGATGTTGCACAATGAATCTTTTTGTTTTCCTGTATAGGCTGTTTTAACTTCTGTTTTCATGTCTAAGAGCTAAGAAGAAATGGAAAGTTCAACTTTGAAGACAATTTCTTCTTTTGATAATGATGAGGGGCCAAGGAAGGCCTGTTAGTGGCTGTGTGAATCAGTCCATGCAACTGTTCAGGCTGATCATGTTAGCTCCTACTTGGAGATGGAGAGGATATACTCTAGAGAGATGAGTACATCCATGTAAAATAAAATGTTGTTCATACTGCAATACCTCCTAGCACCTTGGAGGTCTTGCCTGTACTTTGGCAAGGTAACTGTTGCAGGTATTCTGAACCGGCAAAAGGGCTAAAATAATCTCCTCAAATTGAAGGGTGTCAGTGACTTTTTGGATCAGTCAGTACTTCTCTGAGTTGCTCTAGATTTGAGAAAATACATTTCTTCACCCAGGGAAGAGTCTCAGTAATTTTCTGCTCTATGTCCTGAGTCTCCTGACTGGTCTTCTCCAGCACAGCAAGGCATCCACATGCACCAAGGCAGACATTGCAATTGTACTAGCAGATATTTTCTTTCGTTGCTTAAACTGACTTCCAACAGGGAGAAACTATCTTATTGAAAGGTGTTTATATTGATTTTACATTTGGGTTGGGTTTTTAGACCAATACTGACAGTATTTTTTCAGGCACTGTGGTATCTGCCAGAACTGAGGAAGTAGTTGCACCCTTGAGAAAGTAAAGTAACAGAGAGGCAAGTCTTGATGCGAAGTTGATTGTTTAGTGTAAGTTACAGCAATATAACTTCAGGTAATACCTCAGGCTACTGCTGGGGTCTCTCTGGCATTAAATGGTTCTGTGTCACTGGAGCTGTGTGAGAGAGCTGAAGGGCATCATAGAAACCTCTGAGGGATGCGGTATCTGCTTTGTGAGAAGAAAGGTGAAAGACATGTCCTGATGGGAGCAGTGAGGAGCTGAAACAGGAATGAAAACCCTTTCCCATAAGCATCTGCCTTTCAAGTTTCCTATTTGCTAGATCATAAGACTTTTAGCATAGGGGAATGGGGTTGAGACTGCATCTGGCACGCTATGCAATGGGATGAGGAAGCAGCACAGGCTTGCTAGGGGATTGAGCTCCTGCTAAGACAGCACATGTGAGGTCAAGGGTTGTGTTGCAATTGCCTGAAAGTGCCTGTGCTGGGTTAAAAAGGAGTCTGAAGCAGAGGCTGGCTCTATCTACCTTGTGTTTAGTGTGACGGGTATGAGCAGGCCATAGTCCAGGACTAAGTCCCTGTGGATTGTGGTCATGGTAACATTGTGACTGTAGGAAGAAGTGTGATGTTGAATCCAAATCTGATTTGTTTGTCAAAATAGAGCAGCATCTCTAGTCAGTAGGGCTGATTGAGAAAAATAATTGCGTATACTTACATAGATGAGAGCTGCTGTAGCTGCTCCAATTAGAAAAATGTTTTTAATTAAGAATTGTCTGTTTTTTTCATTAGAGGGTGGTGTGGTGCAAATAATAAATGTATTGAAGACTTAAAATGCTACTTAACAAGTACTTGGAGTCCTGACTATTTTTGGTATTCTCGTCCTGCTGCTGCTTTGGAATCCACTCATAAAATAGTTTCATAGGAGCCTCTTTTAATTTTATTTGCCTTTTGAGGTACAATTAGTTCTTAGAAGAAAGTGTTCTGTATTCAGATGTAAATTTAAAAATCCAAGTTTATTTCTGCCCCTTTGACAGATTAAATCATCTATCTGTGTGTCTGCTTATAGTGAGACAGTGCAAACCATTTTGAAGTCATGCAAAATATGTTAATATGGACCTAATTTGCTGGAAAGCTGCCAGAGCTTCTTCTCTGGTTTGAATATGATGTTGTGGAAAACAAACATGAGGAAGAGAAGCTGTGAAAGTTGAGATACCCATAGAGCTGCTAGGAGATTGTCGGTAAAACTATACTAATTTACAGAACGTTCTAGACATATTTTTAGGATATAACGTGTCTCTACGAATAGAAGGTTACACAGCACACAATGGAAAATATTTTCCTGACTAGAAAGTTTCATTTATATCTGTGCCAAAAACAAAATAGTCTCTGATTTACAGGTCTGCTGGCTGAACAAATTGTTTGGTATGGAAACTTTGACAAGCTTTTCTGGCCTTACTTTTTGCGTTAGGCATCTTTCTCTGTCCCCTGAAAATATACTCCATGCTGAATCCAGCTCTCTTTATTCCTCCTTTCCTTTTGCTGCTGCTGAGTTTGATCTTTTTAACATGGTGAGTTAGATTTCAGCCACTATATCTGCTTTTGCCGCCAAAGTATTTTCTTCTTTCCAAGAGTAAGGCTTTTCCTACTGTGCTCTAAATCATTTGCCATTATTTAGCACAACTCTTGGAGGTCTTTTCCTTTTGGGGACATACATCTGTTTAAGGTCCTTGCATTGTAGCTCCTGCTTAATGTCATCTGCTTTTTGTGACTACACTATCCCTGGTCATATCTGCCTCAGGATCATTGGTACCATTTAATGCTCCAGCTGAGATTTCAAAGGGTCTCAGGTTTTCAGTCCATCTGTACTAATTATTCTTTTCTTTCTGTGCTCTAACATGGACATCCTTGGTTAGGACACGCTCATTCACACTGCAGTGAGTGTCATCTACTTGACCCAAACCATCACACCACCTAGTGCAGAGTCACATTACAGATCTGTGAATCTCTTCCAAATGAGCTTGAATTTTGTACTTTTTTTTGCAGACAGTACTGCTATATTAGCACAGTTGGACATCCACCCTAAATAGTCTTACATTGTAACAAGGCTGGGACACCCGAGAATGGCTCCGTACTGCACAGCTATTCTCTTCCTGGGTCTGGGAGGTATTGCCATCACTGATGCTACAGGGACCTTTGTGCTGATCTCTGATGTGCAGTGTGAACATGCTCCTGAACTCCCAGAACCCTTGTCACACCAAGACAAACATGCAGATGCACACATTTTACACTTTTCTTCATTCACAAAGAGATTTACATTGTCATTAAAATTCGAATCTATGTTTTTCAAAATCCTGACCTGGCAAGATGGTTAAGAACATGCTTAAAATTCACCAAATTGCAATTTATAGCACTTGTGGCATCCACAGCAGGCAAATGTTTCTCTTTTAATGGAGAATAATGAACACCTGAATAAATACAATAATGACAAGTAACATAACTCTCCAAAGAATATAAAACAAAGTTAATACATGACTTCATCTTCCATGGTGTGTAACATATTGTTATGTGTATTCTTAAATATCTGCTGTATTGCAGATCTGATAGGTGTGTACAATGGATCCTAAAATCTTACATCCCATCACATATGTGGGGCACTGTGGGAGCCATATAAACTACATTCGTTCATCTCTTGCAGCAAAGAACATTTGTGGATGTCCCAGGAGACAGCAGTAAGACCCATGTGTTGGTGTTAATGAGAGTCTTCTTTTTATTTCCAATGGCTGGAAATACTGGCAGCAGAAAGGTGCTGCCCAGAATATATCCCTCAGCTGCACTAGGGTCCTGTGGGCACTGTTGCTTCTGTGTTGACTTCTGCAATGGTTAGTCACAAGTCAGACTGGTTCTGGTAAAATTCCTCTTCTTGAAGTTTGGTTTACTAAGCTTTTACAAATACAGTAATGGTTGGGGAATGTGAAAATGCTGTGGTAGAAAAACATTTGGTTACTCTCAATTTACTCTGGTGCATCAAGAATGAAGTAAATCAACTTTTGCCAAAGGGGAAGGATGTTTTGCTGTTTTAATTTGTTCTTCATATAACTTGTTACTAATGTGTTTTAGAATTCTGCCTATAAGACACTCTGAAAAGGTCTCACTTTTTCTGGATTTCTGGATGGAAGTATGAGACAGCAATTTTAATAAGAGCCCATCTTAGAAGACAAGTCGTAGTCTCTCCTACTATCAGCCAACACCCCTTAATAAAAGGGTTATGCTCCTAAGTATTTAATTGCAGTCTGGAGACACTTTTTACCATTCTGCAAGACCTAGCTCACAGATATCCCCGCTTTTATTTTGGTGTCAAAACTATCAACATCTGGCCAACCCTGACAGCATCTTCATGGTGGTAGGACGAGCGCTATCTTCAGTTCATGTGTCATAATTAACACATCTGATAATAAATAAAGCAAAACAGAGAATCTGGAATAAATTTTTGATGCTTAAATTCAATGGCAAGAAATACCCTTTGCCATTACTTATCTTTCGCGTAGTCTCAGTAACGAGGACAAGGTAATCGCGGAAAACATTCCGGCGTACTTTGGTCAGTGGTGTTTGTGCCTGCCTCACTCCTCTAGTCCCTCTAGCATCACACTAAATGCACAAAGACAGGACCCTTCAGTGCTTCTGCCTGCTTCAAAACAGCAGTAAGTGCTCCTTTTTGCTTTCTGTGGCAGGTCACTGGGGAACTGTCCAGCAAATGACTGCCTTCTAAAATTAGGATGGTTTGGAGATTTCTTTTGTGCTGTTGCATCCAAGGCCTGTCAGGGAGAGAACAGAAATACTTGCAACTTTCAGGCTAGGACAAAGGTCACTAATTCAGGACAAAACAGTAATGAAAAAAGGGAGGAATTCACAAAAGAGAAAGTTGGCCACAATCACTATTACTGCCCCTGCAGCTGTTCATACCCTCTTCAGTACCAGAGATAAAGAAAATGCCCCGAAGAACATGGTATTAGCACAGGATACAGACTTTAAATACATTTGTACTTGGTGGCAAAAGTTCTCAGAGTCTGAATGTGGCTGACACAGTATTCTTGCAACCATGGCATGACTATTAAGACAACCAAGGAATTCTTAAGTCCTTAATTTAGGAATTCTTAATTCCTGTCTTCTTCCTGCTGTTGACAGCACAGGTAGTTCAGTGCTGGAAAAATGAGTGTGAAGTCAACTGTCTCCATTTATCTACCACGGGACTTTGTTTGAAGCACTGCTTTCTTGATTTCAGTGTTTTATGCTGGTCCTTGCATGGCAGCTGCCTCATGAAGCACCATGGCATATCAACTCTTGTCTAGACCTTGGAGCAAATAGTTAAAAATATTGCGGACACGATCAACTCTTGTTCTCAATTCTGTTTGAATTCTAGGTGAATAGCATCTTCTAAAGGGACTGTGGTTTGGGAGATGTCACCAGCTGGAACCACTGGGGATCATTACACTTATTTTAGGCAAGCACATGTTAGTCTTCAGCCAGATTGCATAGGCTTGGATGATTTTATGCAGAATTGGGGTGTTAATACACATTGTGCTTAGGGATAGCTTTTTACCCTGCTAATGTCCACAAGTGATTCCTTCATTCTGCCTTTTTGAAAATTGCAATATTGAACATGTTCTCCATAAAGCTGAATATGTGGACCCTATTTTCACAAGCTCCTTCTTTTCCACTGGCTCAAGAAAGTGCAAGTAACACTTGAAAAGTTCATGTAAAATTATGAAGACAGACTGTAATTTTATGCAGAAAAAATTTTCTGTTACATCAAAATCAGTGATGATTAATTATGCCTCAAATTGGTCAAATTTCTGGTCTTTCCAGAAACAGCTTCTCAGACTGGAGGCAATTTAAGCATCCTTTCCAAAAACGTGTGAGAGTGCATGTGTGGGTATGCCTGCTTTTCTGATCCATTTGCTGATTGATAGTATTTTAATCAAGTATTTCTCACTCCATTTTCATACAAATTTCTCAAAAATAACTGGCATGTCATTCACACATGACTCAGGGATGCTGTTCTGCCCCTTTGCAGAGCACCAGTGTGTTCGTGCACCCGAGGTTGTTGGGCTGGATCAGCCACCAGCTAAGACCACCATGTGTGGCTGGACCAACATACACTACAGCACTGGTTCTATTTGAAACAAAGACACAGGCACATGCTACATGGATGCATTATGTCATCATTGGATGGTTCATATTATTCCCTGAAAAAATAATGCATCATTATTTATTATGAAAACTAACTGATTTGGTTCTGTGTCAATTTTATTTGCCATCAATACTGTTTTAGTTTTTAGTGGAACCCTGCCAACTTTTCCTGTTCTCCTTGCTCTAACCAAGGCCCTGAAAGCTGACTTTCACAGGCTGTCTGTGATTAGACAGTGGGGTCTCTGTAAGTGTGGTCTCATATGAGCAGCTGTATGTTTTTTCTGTAGAGGGAACTTGTCATTAAAGAACTGAGAAGATGAGTGGGTGGTACCTTGGGCTGTTTTTCTTTTAATTTGGCCCTCATTTACTTTAGACACTATGAAGGAGTCCACATTAGCTGATGGTGCCCACAATTCACTTGTACTGATGAAGGCAGCTTGACAGCTGCATAAATCACTGCTAGATACCACTGATAAATTGCTGCATACGAATTTGTAGAGGACCACCCAAGCACAACTTGGGGGCGGCCTGCAGTCACACTAGGCTCGCACATGAGTACAGTAATGCAAATTTGCTTAACTCTTTATTAGCACTTTGTATAGTTTTCCTTTCAAGAAAGGTATCGTTGTTTCTCCACTTGCTTATTTGCTAGACTGGTGAAGTAAATCGCCAGGATCCAGCCCCTCCCATCATGTGTAGTTGTGGTATTAAGATTTATTTGTTTGTTCATACAGGGATACCAGCTTGCTTCCTGATTTTGAGCTGCACAATCTGGTGGGAGGGAGGAGGAGAGGAAAGGGGTGGGAAAAGAGAAATGAGCTTCTAGCTCAGTATAGGTACTTACTGTAAGCTAGAGAGAAAAGCTTGGGGAGGGCAAAGTGGTAATTAAAAAGCTGCAGTATGCTGCCTGTCTAACAACAAGGAATTGTGTCCTGCCATTTCTAATTGAAGACACAGTGGAGGTCAGGACTTGGTAACATACCCATCAAAAGGAGTAATACAAGAGCGCAGGAACAGAAACTTATTTCTAGTGGCTGTATGTGCAAATCTCAATGAGGAACTTGGCTGCCTTATTAAAAGCTAGGAAGGTATTGATCCATTGCCACCTGACATGACTCGAGCCCTGGGAAACATTAATCAATAGCAAGGTTGTGTTCCTATCATGAGATATGGGATTAGAATTTGCAAAGCCTGATTCTTATCAGATGTCCTGTGTCACCTGCAGGGCTCTCTAGGTCTGCTGTGTCACACAGCTACTGGTCTTACAACTTTGTTAGCAGTGGCAGCTGCTAATGGATTCTTCACCTTTTGTCTAACGACTGTGGTATCAGCAGCTGTATGGTTTATTAGGGAGTAGTTTCCTCATTTTAAAGAAATTACAGACTTGTGCTAACAGAGTTCATTATTCTGGCATTCCCATCTCAGTCTGCTTCAGTGCTATCATGGAAAAACTTCCTTGTCTTTCTTTCCAGTATAACATTAATCAAAACACAATTATAACACCATCTGAAATGTTTCTTCTTTATCTGCTAGTTATTGCTAGAGACAGTAATATTTTAAAAACAGATTATCATGTTCCACTCTTGGAATATGATCTCTAACCTGAATAGATGTACAGAGAGCGAAAACTTCAAAAACATGCATTTCTAAAATTTGCAGGTGATTACATAATCGTGTGCAAAATTACAATTCACAGCTGGCTTTTAAATACCACCAGTCATTTATATGGGCAATTGCAAAGACAGGGTGTATGGATGTGGTAACAGTAACAGAGTGTGTGTTTGTGTGTGTGTGCATTTGCGCACACATCCGCATTGAGACATGTATGTCTCAGTTCCCATGACCTGTCTTTTGAGAAGGAAGACAGAATCACAGAAAAGTGTTGTGTAACTTTTATGAGGGAGTCATAAAGGGAATTACTATGGATTCCCTTTTCCTTTGGTGGCCTTTCATTTCTTGACATACCTGTTTCCATGCTATCATTTGGAAATTCCCTCTATGTGTCATGTGGTTGAATTTGATCACATGCCAAATGCTGGCATTTGAAAGTCAATTAAAATCTCCTCTGTGATGAGAACCTTCAGCATCACAGTACCCTACCCCCAAAGTTTCAGTGTCAAGGAAGTGAGTAGCAAGAAAGAAGACAACCTTCAAGAACTGACATGCTTGTTCACACCTGTGGAAAAAAAAAGGAATTTAAGCAAACATTCACACTTACCTAAAGCCTTTTCCTGTTTAAAAGAAGTCTTTGTGCTTCAGTCAGCCACCAGCAATACTACTTTCTGACTTAGAGTCACTCATAAGTCTATACTAGATATGATAGATTACTATGTAAAATGACATCGACCATTCCTAAACGGAAGATCTGTCAATCCGTAGTTTTAATTGCAGATAAAAACACGCCAGCAGTGTCTGCTAGCAGTGAACAGAACTGACAGAGGCCCTTCAATGCAAAGATCATTTAGTGTATGTTTCTTGGCAGTAGTTTAATGAGTTTCATGTACTGTCAGCTATTTTTCATAATGTGCCAAAGCTCGACATCACACCTTTCACAAACATAAAAGCACAAGTGGTTTTGATAAGTCTAAAATGCCTTCATCAGTTTTAAGTATTTGCTGCATTCCCACACTCATTTACATATTCTGAGAAACTGGCAAATGGGTGCAGCTTTAAAGGATAGCAGGGGTGCTAAATAGGGTGGTAACAAATGCCATACCAGCTCTCAGGTTACATTTATTGACTTGGTACCCCTAAAGTAAGGAAAAACCTTTATTAAGGAAAAAAAAAAGCCTAAAGCATACTCTTGTGCACATCTGGTTTGGTTTTATTTCTTTAAAATTAGATTTGTTTTCCTCTTTCACTCACAGGAAATATATTTAGAAACAATGTTCATCTTGGAATGGCATGCAGTGGTATGGCAGCCTGACACTTTTTGAAATCTGTTTACTTTCTACCAGTCAACAGTTGCTAAAATGTTCCTGGAATGAACAGTGTTTTTTATCCGTTGAGTGTTTGGATCTTTGCATCTAATTATAGTACTTTCCTACACTCAAAATTAACTTGCAAGCTTCCTTGATGGCTAGGAGATCCATTAGCAGGCACGGGAGAAGAAAAACCTTAAATGAGCTTGTGAAGTGAAATGTTTTCTTCAAGGCTGCCTCAGTGTTTTCCTTCCTGTGACTTCCTGGAACTCAGCTCAGAGGGGCTAGCTGGCTCCTGTAAGCAGTGATACCAGGCTGTCCCTGTGAGACACTAGGCTCCCATGCTGGTCCCCTTCCTGCTGCTGGCTGCCAATGCTCTCACACCATCACAAGGAGGCAGTTCTTGGCTTTAGCAGCAAAGCTGTTATGGTTTCAGGTATGTACCGAGATGGTCCAGAAGATACTTTTACATTGTTTTGTTTCTCGCATCCCTTGCCTAATACAAAAGACCAGAAAAACAGCAGTAAATTTTGGGTCTTCTCTGCCACAGCATCTGTAAAGACAATTTTGGCTCTCAGCTCCAGACTAGCCATTCCCTGGGTTCAGAAGTTTGGTCACAACATTCCTTGCCAGATTTGGTGGCCTCAGTTACAAGCCAGACTCTTGGCCATGCTCTGGTCAAAGATCCCTGTCCTTCAAATGTCGCTACAAGGCCTCAGTAAGACAGTGCCATTGGAAGAGACCATGAGCTGCACTGTCAGGGTACCATTAATCCAGCCAGCTCACAGGGCTGGTTTCTACATCTCTTGGGGTGGCAATTTAGCTGTTTTGAGCTAATGGCCTTGGGGCTTCACCAGTGACCACGCTGAGACCCTTGCCTCTCCATCGGTACTCTTCCAGTCTCTTGAGATGGCTAGCAGGGAGAACACGACCTCAAAGGATAATTGGTGCAGTGGCACAGGTGTGCACTGGTGAGAGCAGGACAGGCACTAAGCCTTTTTGCTCCATGTTACTGAAGCTGCCTGTTCAAAGAAGCTTTAGCAGTTAACCCTCCCAATTAGTCACCCCTAAAATGGATTATGGAGGCAAATCTGTGTTTTGCCAGACACAAAAGGGAATCAGTTCTATTAATAACAAAAGGATGTTTTCATCATGACTTGTATGAGTGCAAGCTCGCCTTGGGGCTGTGCAAATGCTCCCAAAACTCTGGGTTCTAGATGTGTGCTATGGAAAGCCTGACTCCTTGAGGAGTGTGGGAAAGCTACTATTCAGTCTAGAAAGGTTGTTTCAGAGTTATCCTCAGCTGTGTGTTCCTGTATAGGGCATATGGCCTCTAAGCCCTTTCTGAACTGGGTGATGACTGGGAAGGAATTTTTTTTGTGCACTATATGCATTTTCAGTGTTTAAAATGATTTATTATTTCATAATACTTGCCCAGTAACTCCTGTGGATAATTCTTTGTCTTCTTGTGGTTTACAAGCTGCTGCTAATGATTCTTCATGTTTAAAATCTAAGCTATGTTTGTCAGCATTTTTGGGGGTTTTTTTGGAAAGAGATCATGTCATACAATATGTCTCTGTTTCATGGTTGGACAATGGTATTTAAATTGATGGAGTCACTTGTGTTTACCAGCTCAAGTATCACAGTCCACAAGCATTTCCGAATTTCCACAGAGAAATTGTTGGCATCACCAGAATTTCCTCAGAAATTTTTTCAGATATGCAACTCAGTAGCATATTTGAAACAATCAAAGAACAAGGCACTCATTGCAAATCTATTTGAATTATTATTCTTCATTTGAGATAATGTTTCTGGAAGGGTTTTGAGCTCAAGTCCTATGGCTATGCAGAGCCATCATTGCCTACCAGGATGAGTGTTAGGATCCTTCTGAGTTCTTTCTGTCAAATGGCTGTTTAATAAGGCAGCCCAGCAACTGCTCTGATGCATTTCCATATGCTTTGTTTTAAGGTGTTCCACTTATTTAAATCATGCATTAGTTAGAAACACTACCTCACTGCAGTCCTAAAGTGATGGCCTGATTAATGGAGCAATAACTGGAAATTCTAATGCACACAGCATCTTTACAAAATAACTGCAGTCCTCAGTTGCTACCTCATGGATTATCCATGAAAAAATGGAAGGGGAAAATCAGCAACATGTCTCTGACATCTTGTTTTAGCTATGAAGAAACCACGTAGTTTTTAAATCACATTTGAGAAGCTAATGAGAAGGGTGCAAATGCTGCAAAGTGATTACGAAGCTGTATAACAGGTTAGATTCACTTAACAGCCTCTTTGATGTGGGCTTTCAAAAGATTTGTTTGTAACAAAGTTGAAGAAACCAGAAAATTACCATCGACGTGATCTGGATAAAGACTCCTGTTTTCTGCTCTTGTTTTCTTTTAATTAATTTTGGTTTGTGTTTCTTTGTCATTAAGGCTCAGCTAATCTCCTGTATCTTGGAGCCGATTTCTACTGATCGAACAGAAGGAATAAAAAGCTCCCACTGTCTTGGTGATAAGTTATCTTATCACCCATTTACACCCATTACACAAAATTTCTCTGTTCATCCCTCTCAGATGTTTTGATCTTTGGTAAGGATTAAAAGGAAAAAAAAGACAGGTAAGGATATATTCTAAAACTTGAAATTGTCCTTTGGGAAGGTATGTAGCTAAGTAAAGCCTTATTCTCCTATCACTTACACTAATGCGACCCCAAAAGAATTAAACAGGATTAAAGAGAACAGCATCAATGTAAAACCAGAATCAAAGAGAGAAAAATAATTCCAAAAACGCTTTTTAAAGACACTGGGGTTGCAGTCAAATGGATCAGGATTTTCACAGATTTTTTTTATATGACTGCTGCTCGCCATGCAACCTGAGCGCACAGAAACACCAAAATTGAAAGATGGAGCCAAATTCTAGAGCTACAACTTGTGAATGCAGCAGTACAGATGTGAGGTTGGCTGCTGGAGCAGTTATATCATGGCTTTGGCCAAGTTTCAAAGTACAAACACATTATATTTTAAGGAGGCTGCAACAATAGGAGACATCAAACTTCATGGTTTGGATTTATTTCTATTTAATATGTAGTTTTATCAGTGAACTTTCCAAAGCCTGTGTTGGTACTTCAAGTGGAGCACATCAGTGATACAGAAATTACTTGAAGTTCATCAGTTGACAAATACACAAATTGTAACTCCTTCCTAAATTGGGATTTTGCCTGAGCAAATGGATAGCTTTGAAGTACTTTATAAGGAAATAATTAGAAATTCCTATCAATTTTACTGAAATTCTGATGAAAATACATTTCAGCTGGATGTGATCATACCTGTCTCTGCACGATCCAAACTTCAGTTGTAACAAGGACCAAAAAGCAGTGCAAATCTTAGGAAGGCTTCCACCAAACCCAGAACTTTCTAACAGAAGATACGACATCTTAAATGTGTTGATAGCAGTCTCTCACTCTGCTAGGGAAATAAAGGCTAGGATTCATAATAGTTCTAAGATAAGAGTGCTGGTGAATAAACATCAGCAAAGTGAATTGTAAGTCAGTATGCCTAACTGTAGATAGATATTTCTGACAAAAGGTGAACCTTTGAAAGATACTACAAAAAAGTAGTTTGAATTTGTACATGAGTCTTGGAATTCTCTCAGAACTCCCTGTACAGATTGTCTGTTACTAAGAACTGTAGAGGAAAGTTTTTTTGGACAGTTTTCTTTTAGCGCTGCATAAACAGTGGTGTCTAATATCTTCCAGATTAAATACAAGTTTGGTGTCCAAACATTAGGTCCAAAACCTTTGTCCAATGCAATCTAGAGGAAGCTGGATCATCTTCAGAAGTGGTAAAAGGGATGAAGCCAAAGCTGGAACATCAAAGGCACGCTTGAATTCTGTTACTTATCTAGGTGAAAGGATGACAGCTTATCTTGTGAAGTCTTTTGTCCTTCAGAATACGTTCTCATGCCCTCCTGCAAAGATCTGCTTCTTAGCCAAGGAGCACATCCACTACAAGAAGTCAGATAGCCACCAAGGAGTTCATTATAAAGTTGGAGTTTTCTGCCTTGTGGTAAGAGAGGAACATATTGTTATCATTAGATTATTTTAACAAAGGGAATATCTGACTCATTCTCATACTGGGTTTACTTGTATTTACAGATTCCTTGTCCTTACTGACCTCTGAATTTCAGAAAGCAGCATGGAAAGTAAAATGACTCATTACAGAATAAATGTTTTAACTTAACTTTTTAAGTAAATTAAATTCAGAAAGCAAGAACTTGCGATGAGGGTGATGATGGGACTGGAGGAGCCCTGAATAAATCTTGAAATTTGAATGTCGGAAAAGATACTCAGTAAGAATGACTATACCCCATAATGATAGTAATTAAAAAACCTCAAGAGATTCCTGATATTGCTGGAAAGAGGCTTTCCAGCAATTTCTGGACATGAATGGTAAAAACAGAGAAGACAGAAGTATTACCTAAGTTATGCCACTAACCCTGGGCCACACAGAGGCTGCCAGTTACAGACAGTAATTCAGGAAAACACTCCTGGTGCCAAACCTCTTGGAAATCTGGGCCACAAATTTCTCATCAAAAAAGAATATAACCTGTATTTTCTGTTGAGAAAACAACCTCCTTCCATGCTTTCATGAGACATGCAGTGTTAAGGTGGTATATTTGGTCATTTTCTCCTTGCACATCGGAGACCATCCTTTCCCCCAGCAGATGTGGGGATTCCAGCCTTTCCTTGTGCACTGAGAAGAATATCAACATATGGACTACTGTGATATGACAAAGGAGCTGCCACCTGACTTAGTGCAACACTGTAAAGAGAAAGGATTTCTTTTATCCAATGACACCATATCCATTCATTTCTCAGCAAGTATCAGTCATTAGAAAATAGAAAACCTCTTTTATCCTGACTGGAAAACCATCCCTGCCTAGTAAATAGAAGAAGAAATAATATGACTGGTCCTGGTATACCCAAATCTGCCTCCTCTGACTGGCCCCAGTGGTGAAGTGCAGAAACACCTGAGGTTCATCACTCTCCTGCCCATCACTCCATCACTAGTGGAGCTTTTACAATGCTTGGACTTCATCCTGTTACATCTTTCACTCCATGGTGTCTTAAAAAGCAACACAGACCAAGCTCATCCTGGTCCTTGAATTTCTTGGCACCTTACTTCATACATGTGACTGATCATGGTGATTATGCCCAGCTGCTTATGTGTGACTGGGTGAATGTGTAATAAGACTGAATCACTTGCATCACCAAACTTATTATTACCACCAGTATCAGTCACCTCAGCCAGCTGATTGCCCTAGGTCAGATACCTCAGTTCAATAAAGTGTGGCAGAGACTATGCCTCTGATGGATGTCACATTGTGTACAAAATAGCTATTAAGTTTCCAGGTGTTTTCTATTTTTTTCACAGTGAAACCCAACCAACCAACCAACCGACCAACCAAAAAAACCTCAAAAAACCCCACCCCCAAACCCCAAACCAAACCAAAAGCTCCCATGCCTTTTAATGTTTAACAGACGCCATTTTTGAGGGTTTTTATCAAGCATGAAATTTACTGGGAACAGTTTGTGATTGTATATTAGTAGCATTTTAACAGCAATGAATAGCCTAGACCTAAACAGTTGCTTGAGAAATGCTCCCGGCTGTAACATTCTTTTTCACAGAAATAATACCATGCTGGGATACCAGTTCAGTGTTGATTGAGAGGGATGAGTGTTGAATCATGCTCTCAAACTACATTCTATTTCTGATCCATAAGATAACATATTACAGTTTTGTAAAAAATACTTCAAATGCTTAAATAGTGAATTTCTCATTCAATTCCCCAGCCCAGGTGCCAGAAGAAAAGAAGTGTCTTGGTTTGAAAGACAGGTATCTCCTAAGGAAGGCAGGAGCCTCCCTTGGAATGGAAGATGCAACCCCCTTCCCTCTGAATTATTATTATTATTTTGAAATTAAGGGGCTTTCAGGCAAAGATATGAGGAATAGGAATAACAGTTCTTCACTTTTATATATATCTATATATATCTATAACAAGGCAAACAAACAGCAGTAACTATGGCAGTGACAACAAACAGAACCAGAACCCAGTGACCCTTCTCGGCTGTCGGGCCCTTCCCCTGGGTACAGTTCCGGGCGCTGCC
>VXBT01000989.1:0-125144 GCA_013400235.1 Oriolus oriolus
TCATGGCCGCGGCCGCGTGGATGCCCACGGTAGGCAGGGGGACGGGCCGGACCCTGCCCCGCGGCGCCCGGGACGCCCTCCGGAGCTTGGTGGCGCCTGAGGCGTGGCCACCCGGCCGCAAGGTCGCGGTGCCGCCGGGCCCTGGCAGCGCTCCGAGGGGGAAGAGCCGCGGGGCTCGGGCCGAATGGCGGGCCCGCGGCGCTCGCGGGTTCTCTCTCTTCCTCCTCCCCGGGGCGGCGGCGGGAAGGGGCCGTGGGGGCCGTTAGTCGAGCGGGCCGGGCCGGGGGGGCGCCGCGCCATCCCTCGGAGCGGCCTGCGGGGAGGTCGCGCCGTAGAGGTCACAGCAGCGGCGGGACCACCGCGGCTGCGGGCAGCTCCCGATGCGCGGCTGACAGACAGCGCAGCCTGGGAACGCCATTCCCGCAAAGAGGCCGCGGTACCAGGCACTGCAGAGCCGGCTGGGGAGAACGGCTACCGGGCTCTGGCTGGCGGCTTTCTAGCCCCAACACCTGTCCTCTGGGATTTACTGCTCAGAACCATTCGGAAATGCAGGCCTTATCCCGGGGCTGTCACGGAGATGCTGCTTTTTCCCTTGAGTAAATGAAATTTCTTTTGCACTTTAAATAACAGCCTGCTAGAGGCAAAGTCATTGAGGCCGCCTCATTTAACCTATCTGCTAAAATAAGGAAGAACTGTCAAGAGCTAATTACAACACGTGACTTTAAGGTCAGAATGGATCAGTTTTCCTTAGGTGGATTCTTCGTTGGTGTTACCAATGTTGAACTTCAGTATAATGTGCTAGGCCCACGATTTCTGACAAGACAGACTGTGTCCTTTCCAGGGCTACTCTGGAATAGGAATCCTGATTCTATATGCAGGAACTGTGCCATGAGAACACTTAACACTCTGCAGTCAACTCCACGTTTTCGTTTGATTGCTCTGCCTTCATCCTCAACCATATGGCTTGCTTTGGTAAACACTGCTTGCCTGTTGCAGTGACCTTGTACATTTCATGTGGGGCTACAAGTAAAAATAGATCTAGCTTAGATTACTTCTCCCCCGGCATTCATTACAATATACATGAGAATTATATTGTTTCTAGTTGTTTCTGTTGGTGCCAACATAGTTTGTTCCTTTTGCCATATACCATATCTGTCAGTAAAGATAAGAAATAACAAATACAAGTGGGACAGGAGAGGAATACAAATTGTCAAAGTCATTTCTAGCCTGATAGCTGCAGGCAGCCTGCATATTGTGAGTTTGGCAGAATTGAAGCAGTGTAAGTCTCTGCAGTTAGAAGTCTTCTGGCTCTTAAGTCACAGACATATCAATATTCCTAGAGGAGGGTAAGATTGGGAGGCTGTGATTTTTCTGCAGATTAGGGATTTTGTCCATGGTGCTCAGCTGGGCAAGAGCCCAATCTTAGATAACATCCCAGTTTTGAAGCTTAATGCCAGTTCAGAATGCTCAGAAAATGTAATTCTTTGACTATGCTGTGTAGACTTGTTGCTATGGTGAATTTTGTCTTTAATGTGCGTCTCAGTTCCACTTTTAAAAAAACGTCAGGCAAGCAAAAGGCAACAGTACAACACCTACAGATATAAAAGGTAGAAGAACAAAATTCATCACAGTTTGAATGGAAGAAGTGACACTAACGTAAAGTAGTTTTGGAAACATCACCTAAAATGTATAAAGATACTGTCCACCCAACTGCTACCAACAAAGCATTTAATTTTTCACTTTGCTTTCCACAAATCTTCATCCTTAGTGTATCATGTATTTAGTTAGAGTTCCTGCAGCCTGGCTTCCAACATGTTGTGTGTGAGGACACCAGGCAGGGTGCAGTGACCCCCAGGCAGGACGGGAGTGTGGCACAGGGCAAAGCGCAGCTGTCCTGGGCTCACCTTGTGCTAAGAATACCCACGAGGCGATGCTGCACTGCAACTTGGCAAAGCACTGGGTACTCTGGTTTCATTTGGATTTTTATACTAGTTTGAGATAGGAGATTTAAAGCAATATGACTTTAAAAAGCAAATTTGCTGCAACATCGTTAAACTTTTAAAATCCCATTTGTGCAGTAAAACAGCATCTTTTTGGTTTGTATTTTTGCAGGTTTCTCGATTGCTAGGTGCTTTCAAAAACCAAAAAAAGGTGACCAGAAGTTTTGGTAATGCTGTGAGTATAATAGTCCCATTTTTTTCTTTTAAGAAGTTTCTCAATAAATGCGTTTGGAAATTTGTAAGATCGCTGTTGTTATTCTTATATTCCCAAAAAATAAGGGCTAAACAAGTGAACATGCATGCTCTTAATGCTATCCTGGATTTATATCAGTTAATCGCTGTCATTGGCAATTGCATATCAATGTGAGAATACAAAAAACTCTAGCAAAAGATAGAAGTGGACACAAGCCAGTCTTCTGAAATCCATCTGGGAATGGGTAAATATTGGGCAAAGTGGAAAGATTGTTGAGAAGCTTCTCATTTTCTTTCTTTTGCAGACTTCCCTCTAGGCACTAGATTTACTTTACTGCTGCTTTTAGAATTCCTTGCATCTAAAATTCTGCCTTTTCAAGGTCCTCTTTAAACTATCTTAGACGCTGATTGTGTATTTCCCTGTAGGTATTTTACCTTCTTTATGCGTATGTGTTTGAAGTGCCCAAGGGCCTTCTTTTCAATGAGGGCAGAAGCAGGGCTCAGCACCCCTAAGCAGGACTTAATCTTAAAGAGGAACTGTGGCTTTTCAGTTGTAAGTTTTGTAGAACAGCAGGTACAACAGTTAGAAAACAAACTGA
The DNA here is from genome assembly GCA_013400235.1 of Oriolus oriolus. NCBI lineage: Eukaryota > Metazoa > Chordata > Aves > Passeriformes > Corvidae > Oriolus > Oriolus oriolus. Next base: position 2,792 of record VXBT01000989.1, read on the forward strand.
AGGGTCACTTATACAGTATAAAAATCAGAAGGTGAGGCACCCCTGGTTCTGTTTATAACACAACTGTTTCACACTCAGGTGGAGCCCTGCAGTGCTGTCAGCACAAAACTACTCTTGAGGCATTCTGTCAGTAACAGCTTGCTCAGCAGCAGTGTTCTTTTATCTGAAGCTCTGTTTTTCTGTTGTGCATAGTGAATTTCTTTGGCTCAAAAGTTTAAAAATCAGTCAATATATATAGAAATTCTGCCTTGTGAGTTGGTTCTATTGCGGGTTTTTCAAATAATGTACATGAGCTGCCTTTTTTGTAGGTAATAATGAGCCCATAAAAACTGTTGGAACTCTTTAAGTAAAACAAAATGAGCTGGAGCACATACCCTTAAAGCAGTGATCATAATTTTTTTTTTTCTTCAAAGCAGAATACATTCTTCCCCTGTTATTCGTTGAGCCTGGGCTGTACATTTTTTTTCACCAGTTTGATGATGATAAAAGAAACAAGACAAAGCACATTATGAGAGGAAAATAAGTTGGTACTATTAAAAATGTGTCTGAGATTTTTAGGAGGTCACTTGAGAAGTTTAGCTTGGCATGACCTTTTTTTTAAGGTGAATGTAGCTTTTCATACATGTAATCATTTCTAGCATGTGTCGGTGTTATGCGGCATGTTGATAATATTGTAGATATATGTGGAACAGAGCCATAACTAGGTAATGGAACTTTCTCTCCAGATTTCCAGAGGAAAGGATGCTAAGTTCATTAATTTCAAAGAGTACTGAGCAGGAATCTGCCTTTCACATTCAGCCTCTGTTCTGAAGTAGGAATAGGCAAATTTTTAAACAATTCTCTCAAAATATTTGCACACTCCCTTGGAAAGCAAGCTAGTCCTTCTCACTTCTGTCCAGGACTGCTGTTCTTCATAGCGAATATTTGGTAAAGGAAAATTTCTTTTGTTTTCTAATAGTTACTTGGTTCCTACAACACGTGAAAATGTCTTCTGTGTAGAAAACAAACATTCATTTGCTGTACTACTGATATTTCTTTACCTAGGTACAAACGGTAACTTTAATCCCAGGAGATGGCATAGGACCCGAGATTTCTGCTGCTGTCATGAAGATCTTTGATGCTGCCAAAGTAAGTCATATTTTCCTTGCTATAAGTATTGTAAATTTAACTACAACAAATATTAATTAGGCACATTACAAAAAGCTTTGTCTTTAGCTTGCAAGAGATTAAGTCATATTTAAGCTATTAAAACTTCTTTCCAGTAGAAAGAGTTTGAAGCTTCAGCTAATAAAAGTCAGGAATGTGATACCAAGGCAGGGCTTGAAACTGTTAGCTGACAGAAGAGTAGAGACTTGAGAGCAAATGCTGTGTTTAATTTTTGGAAATACAAACTCAGTGTCATGTGAGATCACCTTGTTGATGTAGTAATCCTGAGCAACTGATAGAGGATGTTCTTTCATTCATTATGACTTCCAGTCCAGGTCAAAAGCGTATTTGGAAGGACTGGCTCATTTTAGCAACCCAGCTGCTGTGCTGCCAAACACGTTAACTTCAGTGATATGAAAACTGACTGTACCCAAGAACTGTTCTCTTACCTATCTGAGAAACTTCACCAGAACTTGTCAAGTTTCCTTGAAAGAAAATACAGCTCTTTAGGCAAGATGCCTGTTAAATTGTCCCACATTAGTAACAGCACCCAGGCATATTCCCTTTTTATTACAACTATCCAACTTGGATTTGAAAACGTGAAGTTCTCCTTAATTATGTTGTATCTTTTCCTTTATGATCATTGCTGATGAAATGAATGGGTGGCAGTCTCCACTTAGATTCCTGTGGTGAATGCAAATTCAGAAAGCATTGTGGAACATGTGCAGATTTTCAGTTAGATAACAGATACATATCTATGTCATGTACTGTCTTCCAGGCAGTAGGGATGATGAGTTTTCAATGAATTCAGCTTTAAGATGTTGTCTCTTGTATACAAGGAATTCAACAGCTCTAAAACCTTGAAAGAAATAGGACATGTGTTGCAATTCTAACAAATTCTGTGTATATGACATCTAGGGTGGCATTGTGGTATTCAAGTTTATGATAATTTGCTGCTCACACTATTTCATTTTCACTTAATTGAATTTTTCAAAAATTACTTTAATTCAAACATCTCATGCTTACCCTCACTCACCAGAGAAAATACTGTTCAGGAAGGCCTGGACAAAATTCCTTACACGCCTTTTTGCGAAAAGGAAGTTAAAACTTGAGGCAAAACCATGACGTTTAAGTTAACACCGAGTGTGTGTGTTTAGGCACCTATTCAGTGGGAAGAGAGGAATGTTTCGGCTATCCAAGGACCAGGAGGGAAGTGGATGATACCTCCAGAAGCCAAAGAATCCATGGATAAAAACAAAATGGGATTAAAAGGTATTTTAGGGGTTAATACATAGATATTAAATACTGTTCTGTTTATCATGAGTCTGATGTAAAGCCAAAGTTCTTCATCTGTAGCACAATAAAATGGGTAATTATAGGGGACAGCCTGTCAGGTAGTTGTCTGTAATCTTGAAACAGTCCTTCATTTCCAAGCCATAGTTTTTGTATCTGATGGTGAGTACATACCAACCTTTGGACTCTCTGCAGAAGGCATTTCTAAGATACACAATAGTATGCGATAACTAGATTCCTATAATGAGTAATACCTTTATATCTGTTTAATGAAAACATTTTGAAAAATCTGTTCCATGTAAAGGTTGCAATTTGGCCTTTAACCAGCTGATTAATGTGCCTGTGCAGTACTTGACAGCACAGAGAATTCCCATGGCATTCCAGCATAAGAGTTAAACAGGAATTTGGAGATCTGTAGGAGTCCCACTCGACCTAGAGTTTCAGCTCTCAGATCCATGGAGGGGTTTATTTTCTCATTCATCCTTGTGTATATTTTTTTTCTCTAGGGCCTTTGAAGACCCCAATTGCTGCAGGGCACCCATCAATGAATCTGCTGCTGCGTAGAACCTTTGACCTTTACGCCAACGTGCGTCCCTGCGTGTCCATCGAGGGCTACAAAACCCCCTACACGGACGTGAACATCGTCACCATCCGCGAGAACACCGAGGGCGAGTACAGCGGCATCGAGCACGTGGTGGGTGCCTCAGCTGCTGCCTTCCTGCTGCCTTTTCTGCTTCAGCACTGCTAACTTTGCCCATCTCACTGGGCTTCAGTGGGATTTTTATACTTCGCACCCATAAAAAAGTTCCTCTATTGTGAAATGCATTCTGCCTCGCTCAGAATTCTGCTGCTTGGTTCCAAGTGGGAAGAATGAACTTACACTTACGCTGTTGATGCAACTCTTGTCTTTCAGATTGTTGATGGGGTTGTGCAAAGCATCAAGCTGATCACAGAGGAAGCCAGCAAGCGCATTGCAGAGTTTGCTTTTGAATATGCCAGAAACAATCAGAGAAGCCACGTGACTGCTGTGCACAAGGCAAATATTATGTATGTTGACACTTCTTTTGAGAAAAACAAACAAACAAAAAATGCCCAAACATTTAATTATAAATAACTTCTTAAGTCTTACTCAAATGTGAAACTTCTGTTGATGGCACCGGGAGTCAGTAGAATGGGAAAAAAGTCTTTTTACTTAGTAAATGCCTCCTAAGTAGAATGGGCAGTACTGACCTGGTATTGACAGGGCTGAGATAATTATGTACCAATGTTCTTGCTAGCAAGTTTGTTGTAATTCTTCCTTCCAAAGCTCTTATTTTAGAAACTTTTAAATAAGGAAAATGAATTTTAAAACTGAGGATAAAAGTGGCTGGTGTCTTTTGCAGTTTCCACGCCACTTTATACTGAACTGAGTCATAACATGTGTGATCTTATGTGACACCACCTTCACAAATTCAGTAAGCCTTTCATAAATTTTCTGAGAATTATTGTATGCCTGTTAAACCATTGATACAAAAATATTTTAGGAGGGATAAATGGTCATAAATTAAGTTTCTGAACTCTAATTAAACCTCTGTTGCGCGCAGTTTTATCTTCGGTACTGCTTCCTTACAATAACAAGCAATATTCTCTTGCTTGTCTAATTGCAGGAGAATGTCTGATGGGCTTTTCTTGAGAAAATGCAGGGAGGCAGCAGAAAACTGTAAAGATATTAAATTTAATGAAATGTATCTGGATACTGTATGTCTGAATGTAAGTATTTACATTTTTTAATTGTGGTTATTTTTTTTTAGTTTAAATTCTTAACCTTAATGAAAATATACTTCCTTCTAGATGGTTCAAGATCCATCTCAATTTGATGTGCTTGTTATGCCAAACTTGTACGGTGATATCCTCAGGTATGGTGATTTTCATTTAAACTCCCAGCATGTAAAATACTGATACTTTGCCAGCAGTCATTGAGGTCATATGCAAGCCAGATGGGTGATCATGTTATGCATTCAGACTTTTTAAAACTGCATAAATCAGACACTAACTGGGCAGAAAGGATGGCATTATTACATTTCAATTATTAATATACTGATGGTAGGGGCTAAATGATGAGAATGTACTTATTATTTTAAAAAATCTGTTTCTGCTTATGGAGGCTATGAATATTGTTCAGACGGGGCAGAAGAAAAATTTCTCCAAATGTGTGGAGAATATAATGGCTTACATTGTAATAGAGAATGAACAGACATTAGGGAAATAACTTTCTCATCCTCAGCACTGCAATAGGTTGTGTAGGGTGACTGTAGGACCACGATGTGCACAAGGAGCTCATCAGCCAGTTAAATGAGTCTGCATAGTCACTGAAGAACTAAATATGTGGCTTCTTAATATTCTGCTAGCTCTTGGTTTATGTATTACTTTTCCTTACCTTCAAATGAAACTTTATATTTGAATAACATTAATACTAGAGGTACTTTATGTCTTGAAGGCAAAACCTATCAACATGCATTTTCCATTCTGTAAAATTATTAGGTAGAGTGTAAATTCCATTAAACACTTGTAATATGAAGTGTTTTGATCTGAACCCATAAGTGTAAAATGTAACGTAGTTTCTCCTCACACCTCTAAGGAGAGATTGAGAAAAGAGCCTGAATCAGAATTTTTATTTAAATGTTCGACTATTTACTTCTTAGACTCCATCTCCTGTTTTTGTACAGATATTAAATTTAAAGGTAACTTTTGTATAAGAAGAAATGGTTCTTAAGCTTCTTTTAAAACAGCACTCTCTGTGATAAGGCTGTCTGTCCACTCTAAGGAAAATCAGATTCTAACTAATGTTTCTCGCTTTAAGAATTGGTAAAGGAGTGAACAGGGCCCTCACAGCAGCTCTTACACTGTTAACTAAAGGAGATCAAATCAGAGGAGTCTTATCATCAATACCATTTCACCGAGTTCATTATCACCCATTTTAAAGTTCTCGTAGAAATGCTGTAAAAAATATCATCATTCTAAAACTTTCCAATAAATTTGAGTCTGTTCTTGAAGAGGGCACTTTCACCACTGGGTGAGGTCTCACCTGCTGCTCTCAAAGTATGAACAAAACGCCAAGCAGGTTCCTTAGACTGCACAGGTCTGAATAGGCAGAAGACAATCTCTCCTCTTTAAGCATTAAATACTTGGAGTGACAAATGCCGACTGTATGCAGTTTTTCCCCAGGCTCTATGCAACTTAAGATAATTGGTTTATTTTAGCTTAAAATATTCTGCAAAGTTATCCGAACTTTTCTTATTGTTAGTCCTAAGATAAGGATTAACTTAGCTTAGTATGAGCTAAGTTGTAGGCAGTAATTATGTATGGATGTGAAAATACCAGTTTTGAGTATACCAACTTTGTTCATCAATGTGTTCAGCTCTGAGGAGACAATATGATGACAATAGGCACAGTTGGTTTGTCCTTCCCTATGGTAATTCTGGTGGAAACCGAATGCAGATTGCTTATATCTGATGATCTGCTAATGTCAGATTTGTGACCTGCAGGCTGTTGAGTAAAGAGAGGGGGAAAAAGCTAGTCTGGTGTCACTTGGAAAATGTTCTTTAAGCTGCACACAATACACTACAAAACCACCAGTAACTCACCTTCCTGAGCAAAATTCTTCCACATTTTTTAGAAGGACTTTACATGAAAAGTAGTTCTGGACCCCTTCAGAGGAAGTAAGATTTTTGTATAGTTACAGAGAACTGTACATAACAATTAGTTTTTGAGACTTCCACACATATTCTGTGCTTCTAGTACTTCTCATTGTGCCTGTGTCTTATCAGGGTTATTCTAGTATTTGGAATTTCCTTTTAATTTAACTTTATTACATTGTCTTCTGCTAGTAGTTCTAAGAATTTTCTAGTGTTCTGATGTGGTACAGGTGGCTAACAGCATCTGTTCTTTCTCCTTATTACTCTCAGACCGTGCAGGTGTATAAATTAAGTTATAGTTGCAGTTGATTGATAAACAAAAATATTTTAATACCTTGCAGAGAGGCAGCTGTATATGGAAAAACTTGTGTGTTTTTTTATTTGGTGGTTGGGGTTTTTTTCAGTGATTTGTGTGCTGGACTCATCGGGGGTCTTGGAGTAACACCCAGTGGAAACATTGGTGCCAACGGAGTGGCCATTTTTGAATCGGTAAGTCTTGTTACACCAGGCAGAGCGGTAATAACTTTGTCTCAACTTGAGAATCTAAAACTTTTTCATGCCATACAATGTGGCTGACATTTATCTAACAAAGGTCTGTGTAGAACTCTTTTTTACTGAGAAGATGCTCAAGCTTTAGCCTGAGAGATTGGTTAAAGTAAATATTACAGGTAGGTTTTTCCCATGTCCTTTTTTTGACAGATACTTTATTTTCCCACTTTTTCATAAGACAAATACTCCCTATGAAATAGAACTTGAGGAGCACAATTTAAATATATTAAGTGACCTAGTTTTCCCTTTCTGATGTCTTTGAACTGAATTGTTTTGGTCCTTGGTATCTCCTTTCCACTGACTGTATCACAGCAAAGTAAGTCCTGTTTTAACATGCTGCTGCATGAAGACCTATGGCTCAGATTGCTTGCACACACTTGAACTGCCTAGGACATTTTAATCAACCTAATGACATTGTAACAGATGGTTTATTCTCATTTCTAGGTTCATGGAACAGCACCAGACATTGCAGGAAAAGACATGGCAAATCCAACTGCCCTCCTCCTGAGTGCTGTGATGATGCTGCGCCACATGGGACTACACCAACATGCCAAAAAAATTGAGTCAGCTTGCTTCGATACAATTAAAGATGGAAAGGTAACATGAGGGCGTGCAAAGAAATGCAGTGAATTAAAATCATATTGTATCAAAGCAAGAATTCACTTGGAAGATTGACACCAGAGTTGAGGGGATGGCCTGCTGAGCTGACCTGTTGCGAGACCAGTGTCACTGTCCTGCTCTGACAGTAATTATATTATCTTTGATGATATTAAATCTGCCCAACTCAGTAATAAGGGGAGAGGCTGTAGCGTTCCTTTTGTCTCAGCAATGCTCATCTTACATTTCCACAGCTTTATGAACTCCAAAATAGCGAACTGGATGGCTGTTTTTCAGGAATTTTAAGTAACTATTAGCATTTCACTTATGAAGTTTATAAAACATACAAAGCATATATATTGAAATCTGGATCCTAAAGTGAAGGACACTCATTTGCCTTTCACAGGCTAAATCATCCACTTTGCTTATAGCATTTCAGTCCTGACTGTAATACTTCTGTTTCTGTTTTTTCAGCTCAATTATCTTATTTTTTAATTCTTAACTGCTTTCACTCATTTTTGACTACAAAAGAACAGTTTTTATCCAGTTTTAACTTTTTCTCTTAATATTATATATGTTTCCTTTTGGAAGGGAGTGTCTTCAGATTCATGACTCAAATGAGATATGGGGGGAGGACGGCTTATGCTCTGAAATTTAACAAGTTTGTGGTCTTACCATTATTGGTTCACTCCTCTACATTGATGTCCATCTCTTGAAAACATAGTTGGAAAGATCCTGAAGATTGCAGTTAAAGAGGATTTGCAGCTAGTCATGCTGTTTCAGTTATCTTAGGCAGGACCATGAGAAGCTGCTTTGTAATTAAAAGCAACAAGAATGCTGAAACCAAAAGTTGTCATCATTTTGTAAGTTTGCAGCTATCTTGCTGTGTGTAGGAGCCAGTTAAAAAAAATCTAAACTTACAACTGAATAAAGAGGTGCTCCAGTAAAGTTCCCATTTACTGCTCTGGAAATGAAATCCTCCATCTGCAGGTCAGTAATTCCATGGAAGACAACAGTGCAAGTTTTGTGACGTGGCTGCTTGTTTACTAGTTACTTATAATGTTACATGCTCACAATGGAGAGAATCTTTTTAATTGAAAATACCCCATATAATGCAATTTAAATTACAAGATCCTAAAATAGTAACCATGATCGCTTCTCTTGCTTGCTATTCCTCCCTTCCCCTCAACCAGTTAATTAAGAGTTGTGTGTGTGCCATGTAGGGGGGGAAACTAATGATTTTAATTATCTCCTAGAGTGCTTGAGTCACTAGATAGGTTGGACAAGCAATGTTGCTCACTTCTTAATTTTTATTTTACTGTCTTCATGATGGCAGACAGGAGTTGTACTTGATGACAGAGATTTTTATCTCTACATTGTCTATCTCTTAATTAAACTAAGCAAACTTTGAGAATTGTTAACATGTAGCCTTAAGAGTTATCTGTGCTTGTTCTATGTGGGTTTCCTTAAAAAAAAAAAATCAGTCTTTCTGAATGACTCTCAATTAGTTGTCCTTGTGCTGAGCCTTAATATATGAATTTTACTTCCAAAGGACAGACTTCTTACTGTAAATAATTAACCATTAATTACACCATTAAAGGACTTTGTAGAGCTTTGACCAGATACTTTCTTCCTGTAGTTAAGATAAAATCACGTTCAAATCACGTTCAAATCTGACAACATTAGAAGTACTTCATGTATGCTGAGGTCTTCTCTACCTGCACAGTCCTTATTGATGAAGTCTCTATGGGATGCAGAACTCAAAGCTGATGTATTCTTGCTCACCTTATTTACTGTCCATGCACAGCATACCACAAGAACATCTAGAACTGTTCAGAGACAAGACTGGCCCCATAATACAATTTAGTAATACTATTTTTTCTTTCTTTCTCTCAGGTCTTGACAAAAGACTTGGGAGGCAATGCCAAGTGCTCGGAATTCACAGAAGAGATCTGCCGCCGAGTACGGGACAAAGACTAAACTTCCCTCATACTCCTGCTGATAACTCTGGAAGGACACGTCACACAGAGTACAATATATGTAACCTGATATCTACATGCATATAGTTTGCTTATCTCTTGAGAGCAAACTTTTTAGCTGAGGCCTCTCCATTAATAAATCTAGTCCAAATGGCTACAAATGATGCTTGTGCCTGCTTTTGGTGGACTTTTTCAAGTGCTTTGTCTTATTTATTTTTTTTCTATCTGGTGAACATTTTTATGTAAGTGAATTCTTTTATTGGCACTGTAACTGTCTAATCTGTTCCATTTCAATTAGAGGATTTTACTTTCCACATAGAAAAATTATGCAAACAAACCAGTAACAGAATTAGTGAAATATAAAAGCACCTTAATGTTTAAAACCTACTTTATTGATCTTGCTGAAATTGAAAAGATAGGTTTTCAGCCTATGAGTAGCACAAGAGGATCTTCATAAACAGAGACAGGTATAAAATAACTTAAAATAGCAATTTCATGTTAGAAGCAATGAAAAAACCACTTTAGATACTCTGGTGATTCATGAAATACAGCCCTGCCCACCAAAGGCATGAACTAAGAAATACAAAATTCTAGAGATTTAATCTATTTCTGTATTTGACATTAACAAGGGGTGAGAATTAATGCTAAAGCATTATTTTTCAAATCTATATACCAAAATAATTCTTACCAGTTTTTCCTCTCTGAAACACACTTTACAATAGAGTTCTAATGAGGGCAGACTATACAAAACTACTTCCACCATATATTGTGAGGGGGAAGTATTAACTTTGCAAATTTATACAAAATATTTCACGACTTCTGCTAGAATGCTTTTTGTGTTGTAGTTTTCTGCACAGTCTGTTCAGCGTGTCCTCCTGTATTGACCAGTAATTTTATTCTAGAAACTCTGAATGTAAGGGACTAGTCCTAAATGGATTAAGACAGATCAGCGGTTTGGCTCTGGTGCCTGTGTTCCAGAAATACATTTCATCCCTATTCAAGGGGATCTGAATCTATTTTTCCTTGCTTATTAAGCTTAATGGGTGCAAAAGCAACTCTTTGCCCTCCCCTCCCCATCAGGTACAGATCGTCACTCAAGTCGTTCTGATCTGTAGATATCAAGGTATTGCTTCCATTCCTGCACCCGACAAGAAAATATGTATTTTCAAACTCGTTAGTATAGCACAGGATTATCCCTACTGCCAGAAGCAGACTTCTTACAGCTTAATTCTATTCATAGAACGTAACTAAGTGGAGTAATATCTATTAAGACTGCTTGGGGCTGGTTGTTTCAGAAGTAAAACAACTTTGGAGTAATGACTTCTCATGTCACTCTAAAGTAAGCATCCCAGCTTTTTTATACACTCTAACAACATGCTGGAGGAGCTTTATTCCTCCCACACTCCGCTTTTGGTGAATAGGGCAATATTTCTTTCCGTGTTTTACAAGCTGCTGCTTCCTTGTTTCCTTCAGATTAATATTGTTAAAGAAATTCTGAATTACCATTGCGCACAAAATGGGGAAGAATAAACTTTTCAAAGTCCTATTGCTTGTTTTGTTTTTATAATCCTAGGCTGCTGCTTTGTCTTATGTGTTGAGCTGATTATTGGTACTTGCAACAAGTCTTAAGTCTGTAAGGTGTGTGAGACTGGTAATGGAACTTTTATGGAAACTTTATCCTGTTCTGCTTCATTTCTTTTGTCTCAGTAACAGTGGCTGTGGCCTGCCTGCCTGTGTGAGCTACTAGAGCTGTCTGCCAAAGATCACTTACAGCACACCCTTTAGACAACTTTGTGCCAAGCATTTCCTTCACATAATGTGATTTATTTTGCATATGGGTAAGAAGAAATGCAGCCCACAGTTGTCCGAATTAGCACAATGTGAATAAATGAAACATGCAGATACACACTGCCAAACACTGCTCAAAGAAAAGCACTGTAAACCATTTAAAAGGAGTTTCTGTAATAGCATTTTAATGTGAGAGCTCCTGTGGTTACTGCTTTGTGTCTTTGAGTCTTAGGGAGCTATTCCCCTGCTTTTTCTGATTATTTGTTTTTAGGAGAAATAATAATACTTATTCCAACACAGACTTAGGAAATGAACTGCTGTTTTCACAGAAGTCTGAATTCTGGGCACTACAGAAATAGAAGAGGATTGTCTTCAGGTTCTGAAATATGTTAGTGAACAAGAAAGTTGTTCTCTGGGAGGGGAAAAAAATCCCAGCCCTTTTGATTTTTATTTTTTTAAAAATAATTATCACTGGAGTGCTATGGCAGTTTCACTAAGCAGTACTGCTATCTACCAAAATATATCATGAGCTACAGGAATTTTTTGTTAGAAGAAAAAGAAAAAAAAAAAGGAAGAGCACTGTATAAAAATTTTATGTTTCAGTCTAGCGTAATTAGTTATATCTGCTTAATACAACACAGAAGGATTTTTTAGTCATTTAGGTCAAAAAATAAAAGCAGCATTAGAGAATGGACACACTGTAGGTGCTTCTGTAAAAAGAGGACAAATGACCAGGTGAGTATCAGGAACAGTTAAATTGACAGCAGCTTTCTAGTGGTTTGTTTCAATAGACTACAAACTCAAAGCATAAATCTTCATTTACACTTTTGATTAGAAAGCACTTCCTTTTGCTTACAGATCTTTCTTAATGCTTGGAGGAAACACTTCTTATTCTTTATAGAAGGAGTCCACTTCATTTCGGTATTTCTCAAGCACGGTGAGCCGCTTCAGCTTCATTGTGGGACCTTAAAAGAGGGAGAGTCAATTCCAGAAATAGGAACAAAAATTCGTACTCAGTTTGAGCTTTGGTGCCTAAGTTTTTTACTGAGGAGCCTGTTGGGAAGAACATGCCCCACTCTAAGCACAGGTAAATCCTAAAAGTGAGAAGCAAGCGTGGTATGTGAGGTTGCCTCCACATAAGCATGAGGACATCAAAGGGAGCTGCACGTGAGAGGGTGGTAAGTGGCTACTACTTTTTTCATAAAAGTATGTCTTTGAAAGCTTTTAAACAATTCCCAGTTTATTCAAAGAGCCTAGTAATGTGCTTTGTGCTCCATTATCAGGCTTTCACCATCTTGCTGCATCTGTTTTTTTTAAAAAAAAACTTTTAGAAACTTTCAGTAGTAGTATTGGAAATTATTAATACTATAATGCACAAGGAATTAACCAAAACTGATTAATTACCCAAAGCAATCTGAAACTTAGAGCTCTACTTGCAAACGAGCACAGATTCATAAATGTGTGCACAGCTAAAACTCAAATTTTTGTATTCATTACCCCACACTGCATAACCATTTTTCCTTTCCCTGTACTGAATATTCGTAGATCAGCAGCTTCTTAACTTTGTGTACCTCAAGATAAATCAGTAAGTCTTACCTAGTTCTCCCCCAGAAATGGAAAAATCTCGTGGCAGGACTATCCATTTTTGAATGCAATGAACCCTGTTGGTAGCACTGCTGTTGACTCTGTTGATTCCCTCCTGGATGGCCCTGTAGATCGCCTGGTCTCTCGTAGCTACAATCTCGGACACTTTCGTGGCTTTACTGCCACTCCTCTGGCAGAAGTCTCTAGCTTGCTCTGTGAGAATGTCAGTGGGCTCAGATGTATCTGGGTCCAGCACACTCTAAAATATCAAATGAAATGAATCATCAAACGCTCACTCCTAAAAGGCATTAACGGGTTCTCTGACCAGGCCCTCCCCCTTAGTAAGAAGGCTCAGGATAAATATGCAAACATTCTGAAAGCCTTAAAAAGCAGAAATACCTACAGACCATAAAGGCCTTTTCTTTCCACTTGGCCACCAAATGCAAATATTTGCATCTTATATGCAGATGTCATGAACAGACTTAAAACGTGTGAATGAATTACACAACAGAGTCCATCTCTGACCTTGAATTTCTGCCATATTTTCCAAATGACTCCATTGCTACAGGGAAACATTTAGCTCATCATTCAATGGAATTACTCTGGTGTAATGTAAACAGCTTGAGATAGAAGTGTTCCTTAGACTTCTTAAATTAGTATTTCTATTGTACCTGAAGATAAGGAGTATCAGTCATAGAGGTAAACAACTTGAAAACACCTAAAGTGGCATTCTCTAGGTATGTACACAGAACTGAAGCACAAATGTTTTAGGAAAACAGTGATTTCTCAATTGAAGCTTATAGCACAGCAAGGCTATTAATTATTTTGTTCCACAGTCATCCTTCTTGTGTGTGTGTTACAAAAAATTACAAATCGTAGAGAAATGTTTCTGTTGGAAAGTTTCCAGGTTTGCCCATAACAGAAACATTTGTTGGTTTTGCTCATCTGTAAGCATAAAAGCTTTTGTTGTGTTCTGTTACAGAGACTTCTCAATCTTCCAGCACTTCTTATATTAAAATTTGCATTTAAATAGAAAATAGCTCTTATTGTATATGTAGGAGAAACAGCAGTAAATATGTGGATGTTTAGAAGATCAAGTAACCCTAAGTTTTGACCCAGCAGGATTTGGTCTGTAGTTGCTATACACCTTTCCCCCCTGCTAACAAAACACCCTCGCATCTAATTTTAGGTCTTTTTACAAATGGTTCAAAATTATGATTCTTTTGTTAGGCGCACGTGTATAACTTCACTGAAGGCAATATTAAAACTGGTTTACCTTTAGGGTCAGGAACATTGACAAAAACTTCTTTTTATCTCCAATCACCATAGCATTACTAACAATTGGGAGTTCTTTCTTCACAGCATCTTCGATTGGAACTGGAGGCACGTTTTCACCTCCAGCTGTAATAATCAAATCTAGGCAAGAAAAGAAAGGCTATTAGCTGAATTCAAATAAATTCCAAAGATCAGATTACTGTCTGGCTCAATCTGCTTTTCTTATTCTGACATAAAAAATATGAGACTTTTTTTCCAAGGTAATATCTTCCAAAGACCACAAATCCTATTAATTATCTTCAAAATAAAAATGCTACTATTTTTCAAACGTGCTCAAGTTCTCAGATCTCCCTCAGTATATCTGCTCCAGGTATTTTTTACATAATCCGGTAACAGGGGTTAATCTCAAGGGACTGTTACATAACTGGAATTTTTCTGTGAGAGATCACCTCTTCCAAATTAGCATAGGATTCACTATTCTATTGTTGCTGTCTCACCAAAAAGCAAGTTCATTGTTAACATCATGAATAAAACCATTCTTAAATCCACCAAGAGGGGTCAGACAAAAATAAGTTACTACTGCAGGAAGCCTCATAAAAGCAACATTTGTTCTGAAGTGTAATACATATATTCAGTGAAATTATTACAAACTTGAGTATTCTCTAAGTAAATTCCAGTTCTTTGCTTGTTACATTGGTGACTTCTCATTGTCCTCAAATAACTGTCTTTGCAGCATTTCAGAACATGCTTCAACAAATAACACAGACACACTTCTCTAGGTCTAACTTCCCCTTTCATTCCACCCTCCTTTTGCAGTAGTCCTGTCTTTGTTTCAGATTCTCTACCAGTCTCTCTGGCCCTTAGTTTTTCATTGTCCTTATTTGGACTTGAATTTAAAACTACAGTGAAACTGGACATATGGTCATTTTATCCCAGATTGTCTACCTTTCCTGTAATTTAGAGTAATTGCTATTAGTTCAGCAATCAAGGCAGATGTAAGAGAAACACAAATGTTCAGATGGATTGAGACAAGGGGTTGTTACTGCTGTGCTAAAGGAAAATGAATCAGATAAGAAAACAAGTTAAAAGCAAGACAGCCGCATTTGGTGCAGGCTATTAATAGTACCAACTTCAGTCCTGATTCCTAGCAGGACATGATGCCACCTGTGACAAATTCACTCCTCTGTGTTATCTCCCTAGTGATTCATCTTCTGTTCTAAGATGATATTTACTCAGTTCTTAAATCTTCCTCAGTTACATCTTGCCTGTGACCAATCCCACTGTCTGAATACATATAATGAAAAAAGCCTCCAAGTAAGCAAGTGACCAGTCTCAGTCTCGTGAGATTTCACCCAGTGTTCTGTAATAACACCTAAATGCATGGCTTTAGCTTTAGCTTTCCCTTCTGCTCTCAAGCATCAGCTCTGGTCTCTGCAAACACTTCACCTAAGGCACCAGAGGAACCTACCTCTGACCTAGGGCAACATCATCTGTGTAACAGAGGATGCCTCTCCTTACTGTCTAAATTCTAATGTGCAATTAAGACAATTTGACAAGATTCAGAGGGAGACTGGACAGCTTAATGGTATCATTCAAAGTGAACAAGACACATTAAAGACACATGTTAGTAGTTTATATTGCTAATTGTAATTAATACTGAGTAAAGGTCTGGGAGATAAAAAGCGTCATTGTAGGAACTGAATCATCTCCACTTGTTACAGACTAGAGGGAAACCTGCCCTGAACACAGAGCACACTGGGGTTTTCTCATAGGAAAGTTTATTTTACCTTCCTGTTAGGGCAATGCTGCTGGCATTAGAGAAAGACACTTCATTAGATGAACCACATCTGAGAGATGACTGAATAGTGCCGAACATTTACCATAAACATACAGCAAGATTTTGCCTATTACCTTTAATTCTTCCAGTGACATAGAGAAAGCCATCCTTGTCTAGCTTTCCTAAATCTCCAGAATGCAGCCACCCCTCCTCATCAAAGGCTTCTTTTGTTCTGTCTTCCATATTTAAATAACCCATGAAAACAGTCCTTCCCCAGAAACAGATTTCTCCATTGCCTTCTGCATCTTTGTCCACCAGTTTCACTCTGCATCCAGGTGCTGGTTTACCACAGCTACCAGAGAAGAGCAGAAAAACCCCACAAGGATCACAGAAACATCAAACATAATACTGATAAGCTGGCCAACATGCCAAATCCCTGAAATCAAAGTATCCATGACTGCAAATATCACTGTGCTGTAACTGTCCAACAGCTGTGGAATATTCGCTCACTAGGGCAGATTTGTCAGGGTGTCTGAGCACTTTCTGGCAGTCTGGCTTGCCCTATGCTTGCTGCTTTTCCCCCACCCTGTATCTTCAGGCATAAAACCACTGTTGTCTTTGAGGTCTTGCATTCCTCCCCCGGGCCAGGGCTGGGGTATATGTCAGATATAGTCACTGTGTTTGCCTAGAATGCTGTAGGCTCAGTTTCCGTGCTCCTGGCACAGCATGCTATGGAGTCAATGTGTTCAAATTCTGACCTGGAAATTATTCTGACTCCCAAAGTCACAAGAGAGAGGCAATGCACTGAGAGAAAATAAAGTAAACTGTAATATCTTTGCTGACCTTAGTAAACACTCTTTTCGTAGATAAAATGAAACAGATAGTATTAAAAAAATAGCAATAAAAAAGGGCAAAATTACCTGTGCTGCCTGTAAATATAAGGCCCAGACAGGCAATGTGGGCCTGTGGTCTCACTCATCCCATAGGCCTCATACAGGGTGATGTTCAGACCCAAGAAGAAATACAGTGTTTCTGTATTGAGAGGAGCAGCACCACAAAAGTACTTCTGACAGGAAGAAAACCCCAGTGCATTGCGGATTTTTGCAAGCACTAAGTAGTCTGCTAATCTTGTCCAGAGCTGCTTTAGATCACTGCTGAGTACAAAACACACAAGTAAGTCAGAGCAACCTAGGAAATTTTCAAAACAAAATCAGGCACAGATTTTGCTTAGAGATGTATTTGTCATTTGGTTTTGGGTGTCGACAGAAGTTTGAATACAAGCAAGGTGACACATTCATCGTTTTTTCATTTATTCAGTGTCTTTCATTTCTCCAGCTTTCCTATCTCCAACTCTTGAGGTATCTGAAGTCAACAAATACATAAAGGATCTATAAAAACATTGTATACAACACAGCTCTTGTATTCCTGATTTTTTTATCAGTTAAATGTCTCTCGAGAACCCACATCATCGAAATCGGAAATTAGCAAGATCTATCTGAGAAGCTGAATGATCAGACAAGCAAAGCAAGATCATTGAATGATCTTTTGGAATACCATTCTGCATAAGAAATTTTTACACTTCATTGTGAAATAACTGACATCAATAATAATTGATAACTACACCCTCCCCTTTGCACTATACTTGCTGTGTTGCCAAGCCAAATTTTACCCACTTATACAAAGAGTCTCACTGAGGCTTCATCATTCATTACAAGCAAACTGCTACTTCCAGGTTGCTGGAAATCTCGCTCATTCTATTACATACCTGCTTGAGCCATTCAGGTTCCTCTCTAAGCTAAGTGACATAGCCCATGACAGCATTTTCTTCTTCATAAATCCTGACTGAGCAGAAGCATCCTTTAATTTCTCCATGATTTTCTCCCATACTCGGGGAACTCCCATGTGAGATGTTGGCTGCACTTCTTTTAGTGTGTTGATCAAGCTGCCCTGTTATAATCATTAAGTAATTTCAACAAAAGGCACACAGCAGAGACAAAGAGGTTTGGTGAAGTAAAACCTGCGTCTTTAGTGATGTAGAACATCACTAAACATGTAGGATATACAGAAGGGCTGCTAAGCCCACTTCACTCAGCCATATGCACTAACATGTGTCAGGTCTGACACTTCGGGGGAGGTACGTACACAAGGAGGAAAAACACACATGGTTTAGTTCCTCCTGCCTCCCTTTCCTCCAAAAACTGCTTATACTTCTTTTGCCTTAAAAGAACCTTATGGATATGAATTATATATTTTAATTGGAATCTAGAGCACTGGATCACAAATATAATGAACTTTATTTTTCCATAACTTTTACAATAATGGACTCTCAATCTTCATCGTCTACAACTTTTCAAATATTATATTCTCTTCTTGGGATGTTTTCTAAGAGAAAGAATTGCAATCTTAATTAGATGCAATGCAAGACAAGGTACCTTTAGAGCATCTGGTTCAGCAAAGTAAACTTGCTCTCCCCATTTGATTCCAGTCCACAGGTCATAGATCTGTGCAGCTATGTGGCTGAGTGGGAGATAACTGACTATAGACTCCTGTTGGACCTCTGCAGGTTGCATATCTCCTGCTCTGCTGCAATGTGCTGATGTCCAAGTTATCTGTTTGAATAAATAATAAAACACATTAGGTGTGGTGGGGATTTTGGTTTGGTTTTGTTTTTCCTTTTCTCCTCTTAACACAAACTAAGGAACCTCTTACTATGCTAATGAAACTGTGAAAAATCTGTGCTCACAGAAATTGCTGAAGACATTGCAATATTGACAACGCACCAGACTGTCAGTTCCCTGGGGACACTTTACCAAAAGCCAGAGGATCTTTGTAGCAATACAGAAGTGCAGATAACATAAGTAAATACAGCATTTGTGCTGCCTGACTGGGCTATGAATGCTAGCAGCTCCCCATGCCCTAGTGACACACTGAGCTGGGCAGCCATGGGCTGGATGGACGAGAAACAAATTGATCTGTCCCTTCCTTTGCAACTCTCCTGCTCTGCAGGCTTTCTATCAAACTGGCACCTTCCACCAGTGCTGTATCTACAAGTTAGAAAAAGAACAACAAATATTCAGTGATCAGTGAGCTCAAAGGACAATTTAGTATCAGCCACAAGCTCATTGCCTTGTACTGATCACCCCCTGGCTAAGCACTAAGGAGGAAGATCCGAGCTGTACTCTGCTCCTCTGGAAGCCTCTGGGATATTCACTGCAGTGGTTCCCAAGTGACACATACACACACCCCCCTCATGAGAGGCAGCACATACATGAATAGTTTTGAAGTTGTGTTGCTTGACTTCTTAGTGAAGCTGGATGATGTTCCCCTTTCCTTCTTCCCATTTCCCACTTTATCTCAGAAGATGCAGTTCCAGGATGTTAAATATGCATAGCTTCATTATCAGAACACAGCATATGGAAGACCCACAAATATGTGTGATGGTGTGAGAGGCAATGGAAAATATATATGTGCACAAAAAAAACCCCAAAACAAACAACACCCCCCCAAAAAAACCCCAAGCAACAAAAAGAAACAGCTCTTTCTCAGAGGAGTCTGTAACCTAAACTGGGTAGTGCAGGATACAGGAATGAGAGTATTCAAGATGGCAGAGCACGGACACAAATCACATGTATTCCTGTTACCACAGTATGTTCCTGCCAGCTCCTTTGTAATAAATTGGAAGGTACAAGTGTAGGCTTGGCCTAAGGAAATAGACATTCTCAAGAGAGGGTTTTAAGGAGCAGCGTGCTGCCAGGCCAGGCCAGTCCAAGTTTAGGTGGCCACCATAGGACAAGTGGCTATAGGAGACTTACACAGTAGGAAGAATGGGATGTGTTTAAGATGTGTCTGCATTCATTGTTTGTACTCCAGGCCTCACAGCACACAGGCACACTCACAGCAGATCTGTGTGGGTCATACAGGACTGATTCAGCTCTGGCTTTGCACATGAACAGTGGCAAACATCTTTGACTAAAGAAGGCAGCAGCAGAGCTACAGGCATGGGATGCTTTCCACTGTTTGTCAACATAAAAATAGCCTGTTTGTGATCAGCAGCCAAGAATAGTTTGGCAGCTGGTATGGAAATGACACCAGACTCCTTTGAGATGGAAGAACATAGATTTGCACATCAGATCAGTCTTTTTGTCTCCCAGGTTCATTATGTTCTGCTACCAGGTACCTCTGCACTAATTCCCTACATTTGGGTGAACTGCTGTTCACAGTGTGCATGTCTGCAATAATTTCTGCTTTATTTTAAGGGGTGAGGCCTCAACTTAGACCTTCACAGATTCTCTATGTTTTCAGAAAGGCTCCCTACCACTTTCCACTCCTGCTCAGCCACCAACCACATATCTTTCCTAGCAAACCTCTTGGGAAGTCCTTTTAGCAAACAACTTTGCTTTTCTCCATAACTGGAAATTTTTTGTTTGCAACAATGCAGGTAGGGCTACTGTAAGTACCAGCCCTGAGCACTGGAGCTGTATTATCCTCCAGTGACAGATGTAGAAACCTGCACACAAGTCCAGGAACAAAAAACATGAATGTAAAAATCCCACACATCCACCCCCAATTTTAATAAAATCTGCAAAAGCAGTCCATCAGGCTGTTTTGATAGCAGCTGGCTGATGTATATGATTTGATCATTTTACAGTGACCTATGACATCACTTGCAAGACTTTATGGCAATCTATGAATTATATTTATGAATACATGCATTAGTTATCACAAGAAATACAGTGAATTAAAAATTCATATTAATAAAGAACTGTTCAACTTTGTGAAGTGCTGTTTGAATGGAGTTTCATTCTTTACCTTGCTTGTACTTTACCAGAAGCACCTGACTGCACTTTGGACATTGCTTTGCAGTACACTATCCATGATGTAAAAGCAAAAGCCTTTCAGGGCTCTAGGATGCACCAGCCATTTCAAACCACAGGAATAAATATCCTCACACTTTGCTGTTTCTCTGCTAGAGGAAGAGCCTAAAGTACCTACATTGTCGTGACTCAGCATGGCTCCTTTTGGCTTCCCAGTTGTTCCGGAGGTGTATATCAGAACACAGCACTGATTCGGCTTTTGGGAGTTAATGATGTCATCCAAAGTACTGTCAGAGACATCACCTCCCAGCTCCAGAAACTCTTCCATCTAGAGCATGGAACAGAAAATACAGGATATCAAATGGCTTCTTACACATTGACTCAGTACTGCATCTTTCCTGTCTCAAAAATGTCAGAATATTTCAGTGCCTTGTTCTGAACGTGTATCCAAGGCAAGTCTCCCCAGACCTTGGCTATGTAAGAAATATGGTAAGTCTGTCTTAGAGCTTAATGTGTGATTGCAAACAGACTATCTAAAATTGTGCTGCCATGAGTCTTTTCAGTGTCTAAGAAGGGAATAGTAATACTGTTGCTTCTCCAATGTGGATACTATGGGTAAGTCATGGAGGCTAAAATTCTGTTACTATCTCACACTGTAAGAATGATTTTGTGTCTATTTAAAGGAATCTGGATGCATCATTTTTAAGAGTACACTTGTGACAGCTCATCTATAATTCACTGTACACTATATAAATATAACTATAAAGCAATTGAATGAAAGCTTCTTTGCAAAAGCATCGTTATCTAGATGTGTGAATGTTTGCCCAAATCATGCACTATTTTATAGGAAACAGCATATGATGCTGCTTACAACTTTCATTCAAATTTGGCTCATTCCAGAGTGAGATAAAACTTTTATGACACTGGACTTTTGTGCCACGCAAACTGGCCTAGAAGAATCCTGACCCTGATCATCTGTATTATATTGGTTGCTCCCAGATACTTCTGTTGCACACCCCTGATGCTGCCAAGTGTACCACTGATTTCAATGCTAATTGGAAGAAAATTGATAACCAAACTGTCAGCTTCCCATTGCAATCATGTGATTCATACTGTGCTACAGAAGTGGGTTGTTTAAAAGGTGCAGCACCTTCATTTGTCAGTGATTTCTTGGGGCTGTATCTAGGACCACAAAGCAGTAATGGGCATGATGAGAAAGACAGAGGTAAAAAAGGAGAGTCTCTGCTCGAGGGTAGTTCATTGCTTCTTTTAGACCTCTGGCATTGCCACTGGGCTACCAAGATTACAATAGTCAGCCTCTGGGCTGATTACAACAGTCAGCACCTTAACTTCATTTTCTTGGGTGGCAAGGCTGTCCTAAGGATTATTCATCAGTTTTATACTTTCTTCCAACAAACCACACCTCTGAAAAGAGAGGCACTGCACAGCTCTGCAGCAAGTAGAGGATTTGTCACATTCTATCCCTTCCCATAGAATGTGGCTGCATCATTTTCACAAGCTCCTGGAAAGCCTGGTGGTGTCAAGGATGTAAGCATTCATTCCTGTTTTCCTGACCGTACTGTATTCACACAGTGGAATGCATCAATCACTGAGAATCTGTCACCCCGGCTTTGTTTACTGAACAGCACCTGCAACAGATGGTGTTGGCCTTCCAGCGAGTGTGGAAGGTACAGAAACAGTCACACCACACTCCTGACTTTGCATTTGCCTTCTGGAAACACGCACTGCTTAGCCAGCTCTGCCCCTGCAGCCGCTCATTACACGGCACAAATCCCTTTTATCAAACACTGTGTGGGCTGGTGGTTTGCTCTACATCACACCTCATCAACAATCATTTCTGCCTTTGGAGATCTGATCTCTAATTTTTCCTTTAGATGACAAACTGGCAACTGTCAGACACTTACAGCTACCCTGCTCCTCTGAGAAAATGTCCAACATGACACCTGAACACTGAACCAGTATTTAAAAACATAGCAATTCTCAGACATTTAGATTTCAGTAAGTGCAAGTTGTTCAAGAATTAAATGCTAGCACTTAATCTTTTTATATAATAAGATCATCTTTGTATTAACATTTTTATCATACAAGATGTGAGGCATGATCTATACCAATATGTACAGTTTTGGAACAGTAACAGTTTATTATTAAGTTACATGCATGATATGAAGAAAAAAGCACAGAAAACTTTTTTCTTATCAGATTATCAAAATTGCAAGTATTTAAAAATATTTCTATGCTGTTCACTGTTCATTATATTTTTATATACTGAATACATTCTATTTATCTTCAATATATTCTTTCCACAGTTGAAGATTTTCAGCCTAAAGTCTGATAATCTGTAGTCCCGTTGAAATACTGGATTTAAAAAAAAATTACCAAATTCACAGGCACCAGGGGGCAACTTTTATTTTTAACCATTTGAGAGTACATATTCCAACCTAAAATCTACAGGTGTTTTAATAACCCAGTCAAGTTAAAGACCAGGAAGACACAAGACAGACAGTTAAGCAAGGTAGCTCTTTTTCTAACTGTGAAGAATCAAAGGTAAATTAAACAGAAAAAGCTGATGAAGCTTTCAAACATATTTGCTGGAACACAGCAATGCATTCTAAATGGTAGATACTCACAGTAGAAATTTATCAAATAAATAATACCCCATGTATTAACTGGTAATACATGGGTATAACCCCATATATTTTGTTATGCCTCTGTTCTAGTATTCACTCACCGTGTACAAATTTGGATGTCTCTCTGCAATGGGGTCCTTATATAGCACCACAGCCTTCAAGTGTGGCAACTGATTCCAGATCTGTTGGATTTTTTAAAACAAAGTTATAATTTATTATTCATATATTGTGTGGGCTTTTATCCACTCTAATGCTGCCAAAACTGTAATGGCTTGACAGGCACAAAAAACCTCCCATTTCCCTCCACCCCCAAATATTCTCCCC
The DNA here is from genome assembly GCA_013400235.1 of Oriolus oriolus. Taxonomy (NCBI): domain Eukaryota; kingdom Metazoa; phylum Chordata; class Aves; order Passeriformes; family Corvidae; genus Oriolus; species Oriolus oriolus. The sequence continues at coordinate 26,240 of VXBT01000989.1, forward strand.
TAAACTCACCACCACCTAGCTCAACTAGAGGAGGGGGGAAGGAGGAGGGAACTACACAATCTACACAGACTACACAGTCTAGGAAATCTGGTTTCAGTCAAAAAGTTTAAAAAAAAATGAAAAGTACACCAGAAATGGCTCCTCAGCATCTTTTCTCATTATGCACAAAAGGGCACATCAAGGAACAGTGCAGGTCAAGCTAGAAGCTGACCCTGGCTGTGATTACCAATACAGATAAAGTCCCTCAGCAAAAACTGACATTCAAGTGCTAAAAAAAGCTCTGCTTCCTTAAGGAAAAAAGAAAAGGAAGCTGTATGCACATTGTAAGGATAAATAAAAATATAAAGCTGCAGGCTTACAGGCAGACAGCAGTGGCTGCTGCTTTCAGCAGCTCTTTGTGTGCTTTGCATGGCCTGCAGAAAGCATTGATTTCACTGACTTCTGGGGGACCTGGTGCCTCACAGATGCCTTTCAGTTGATCACATTTTGAATTGGATTTTGCCCATACAAAAGCAGCGGCTTGATGGTAGCCATTATGTACATATCATTAGAAGGATAGCAACTGAAATGTTATTATTTCAGTCTTGGGTCCCAGAAAAAAAGTTTCAAAAAATCCTCTGCTGGATAAAGCAGTGCTGGCCAGAGCTCTCTTTTTCTACATAGTGAGTATGAACCAAACCCTTCGAGTTCTTCCATTTGGATTCTTCTCTCCAAGTTCACAACAGCATAGCCTGGTATTGTGTCAATGACACTCTAAGAAGGCTTGTCTGATTGTGTGTTTTTATAGAATACTTTAAAAAATTTTCTCTTCCTCCATATTGCATATAAAACAAAACTACAAAATACAAAGTAATTAATGAACAACTTATATGAAATGCATTTGAAAAAAACCACTGTGTATTTTCTCTCTGGCAGGTACGTGGTTTTGACAGAAAATTCCATCATGGAGGGCCCTCTTGTTTCAGCAAATGGTACCATTTGGTGCAAGTTTGGTGAGGCCACAGGGCTCCCTCAATATCTGACAGACAAGCTCTTCCCGAGGAGCTCCCTGTGCCCTTCTCCCAAGCCATCTTTCCATCAAATCGGTCTTTCCATCTGGCACTATTGCTGAAAGGCAGTCCCAGCTGCCCAAGAGTTCTGTCAAAATTGTGGCTGGTCACTTAAGGAGGCTCCTCCTTTCTCACTAAGGTCTATCTGATATTAACAATCATGCTATCAAAGTGCAGTAAACTCAAGAGCCTTAATGGCTGATATTACAAGCAGGAAAAGATAACACCTTGGAAAGAGGAAATTCTGAACACTGACATCCTTAATATTTAAATGGCAAACATTTACAAACCTGGATCAGCATAATCTCTTCCATTCAACTGGACTGTGCTTTTCCACACAGAATCAGGTGGTGACAGTAAAAACATGGGATTAAAATGTGGGGTTTTTTTAGGTAAGCCTGCAGTGAACCATCCAGTGAGCTCTCTGCTGGAGCCACAGACACTGTAGAAGGTCAGAGCCATCCACAAGCTTTAACACCAGATACCAGATTTCTGAGTAACAACACACACTTCACAAAGAAAGTTTTCATGATACAGAGAGTGTACACGGTATCTGGGACCAACACAGCATCAAGAAATGAAAAAATTGTGACTTCTCAGTAACCATTCAGTCACCTCACTACCTGCATTATCTTGTCCAGCTGTTTCTGATTTTCCACAACCATGATATCAGTCTTGCTGTCATGAGCAATGTAGTGACAGGCCTCTGGAGAATTGGTTGTATATATTCCTGTGACAATTCCTCTGCATCAAAAAATGTATATATATAAGAACATATATTTATATACATACACACACATATACATGCATGTAGTATCAAAAGAGAATAATAATCAAAGATCAGATGAAACCTGAAGGGGTATGAAGATGTGGAAGCAAACAGCAGGACAGCTCTAATGTTTGTTTCACATATTCAGATATACACGAATCTCTGATTTATGCACATTGCAAAAACTAATCTCTGAACTATTCAGCAGAAGATGCTGTAGGCTAGGACTCAGTGTTTTAAGCCACTTAAGGTTACATAGGAGTTAGCTCAGGAAGTGGTAAAAAAAACCCCACTTACGTCCTCTTTTTGTTCAAGCCGTACACAGATACCAATTTGGATTTCATTGGTACAGAACAGCTTAAGAAGTAAAATCCAAATTAAGAGGTATCAGGACAGAAGAAATCAGGGTAGTTAGTACTCATATGTTACTTCATCTGCTTGAATAAATCTTACTGTGCACGAATATCATTAACATAAAACTGTGGTTGTCATCTGTTTCCCACATCCTCCATTGATAAGATCCTGTACAACAGCTTCTGTGAGACTGTCACGGTTAAGCCCATGGCAAACAGGATCCATTTATGAGTGCCTGGACTATTTGGGATATGAGACTCCAGAAAGCTGCTGAATATGTTAATCAGTAGCAATACAACTTCCAAGATATGACACATAATGCTGATTGGCTACATTTCCAGACCTAGCAAAACAGAAATCCCCAAATCCCCCTCAAAAATTAACCCTCCCAAAAATATCTTACCCAGCAAAAACAGCTCCAACAGCTGAGATGAACCATTCTGGAGAATTAAATCCAAGGATTGCTACGCTGTGGAATCGTTCAAGACCAAGCTTAAAAATAATATACATAAGGTTATATAATATAGGCATACTGGAAAGAAACATACACACAAATATAAACAATGGAAACTTTTGATTTATTATTACAGTATTGACAAGGCATGTGAAAGCATGTATTGTATCCATAACAAACATGGGATTTATCAGCAATTAACAGGATGTGAATTTTCCACTACCTTCTCGTGTCTGGTTGAACTCTGCCGCCCAGAAAGGCCCCAAACCCAGAATATTTCAATATGAACAAGAGCATAACGAGTACTAACATTATCCTATGTTTAGAATGTTTTAAAGATTGTCTTTATCTCACCAAATTCATGATAGTAGTTTTCCTCTATTTTTCTTTTTCAGTCTCAAGGCCTCATGCTGAGCTCTGCACCCATGGGAACATAGCAGCTCCTCACTTGCAGTCAAGGCTCCCTGACAGCAGTGTTACCTCTGACCAAAACTCATTTTCATCATTATCATTTCAATAAAGAATATGACCACTGATCTTCAAGTAATGCAAAAAGCCTCTTACATTGCGGGTTTTGAGGCTGGGTTTTTTTTTGTTTATTTGTTTTTGCGTTTTTAAAGGAGACAAAAGGATTAAAGGAATTGGTTTTGTTGTCTGTACCTACCTTCAAGAAGCTCTTGGCCGCTTTCCTAGAGAGGCAATAATATTCTGAAAAAGTTATTTTCTCCCATTTTCCATTCTTTTTGCTGGCCAAAGCATTAAGGGATCCATATTTTTCCAGGCTCTCCTTGAACATCTGATGAACTGTTATGGGAGTCTGTGGGCATGTGTTATCTATTCTCAGTCTGACTCTGCCATCAGCAAATGAAGTCCACAGGGACTCTGGAAGGTAAAGCACCATTGTCAAGGTAATCTATAATTGAAAACTACCATGTGACTGCGTACCAGAAGACAAGAGGATTGAATAAAGACCACAGGACTAAGCACAACTCTGGCACTTCCCAGCTCTTGAGAGAAGGGCTTTCCAATTTTTTATTATCACATATACCATGTAGAAAGAGAAATCTTTATTTCTTAAACTTCATTCTGCATCTTGAATAACAGTGCCGTACAGAATTATGTTGATGATCTGTGTGTTACAGGCACACCACCAGTTCCAGAAGAATCTGTTTGCCTGTACTCAGCTCTGCACTCCCCCTTGTGCCAATGGAGTAGCTGGTGAATCAGAAGGCTAAAGAGATCCAAAAGATATGAAGCCTCCATCCCTGCTCAGTATCCAAGCTCTTTTTCCTTGTTATAACTCTTCCTTCCCTCCTGCCCCTCCAGCTATTCTCCCTCATCCTGTCCCTGTTCCTCACTACTTCCCCCAGTTTTTCCCTTGGTCATCTGCCCCACGTTCTAATGTGTCCATTCCACTCACTCCTGTCTCACCCTGGTTCCATGTCTCCGTTTTTCGTCTTCTGCTCTTGTCTTCCTCACCCTGTGTTTATACGATCCACTTTTTTCTCCTTGTATTTTTTCTCCCCTTCCTTGACAGGACAAAGATGCAGAGCACCAACAAATGTCACTTGGCTCTCACCACTGGTGCCAAGGACTGGGACAGTCCCCGGCACTCACAAGAAATGTCTGTCTCAAAGACTCTATTTGGCTCTTGCAAACCCTGCAAGAAGCTGAGTATGAATACACTCCTTACAGAACCTAGTGGTTATAAGCTGGCAAAATTCAGGTAAATTCTCACATGGAAAGCACAAACCCTCCCATGACTCCCTGGTCAAACAGTTCCCATACTTATAGAGAAAATAGTACAAGAACATTTTAAGAACATTTTTTTCCTTAGATTTACTTTCATACGTGAAGCAATATTTTTAGCATAGACATAAAAAAATACATACTCTACAGTGAGCTGGTGAAAAAATTTCAGACCAAAGTGCTTGGGTTTGTCAGAATTAAGAGCAACAGAAAACAGCACTTTTTGAAGTTCCTAATACAAGTTAATAAGCACAATTGTCTTTTACTACACTTAGGGAAAGCAAAAACTGTAAAGCAAGCTCAGTTAATATCTGTGCTGTTTCCTGCCACCTTAGTGGCTGAAAAAGAGCAGTTTTGGAGTGTTCAGAAGTACAACATGCATCACATCCCTCTCCAATGCTATTCTAGCTGCTTCAGAAGTCTGGGAACTGCCTCTCTGAGCACTTCTGACAACATCTGAACACATCAGCCATAGCTGGAGCCACACCAGTGCTTTAGAACACACTTGCAGCCTCCCTCAAGTCAGGCTTGCAGTCTGCACCAAGAGCCAGAGGCACAGCAAACTGCTATAAGCTCACAAACATTTCATTCCACTCCTGCTCCTGGCTGGCAGATTTGCATTGTTTTGACAAACAGAAGGTGCTAATGACAACAATAAGTACAAATAAAGCTGCTTCATCTCCACGTGCCTTCATTTTCTCATGTGTAAATTGCACATAATGATTTTCAAAACATAGGTGTGGAGCTGTGCTTAGGTCAGTGGAGGAAGGGCATCATAAATCCAGACAGTTTAGAAAACGAACAGTTCTGAAGAATACTAGGTAACAGACTTTATCAAAGTGTAAGCAGTAGCACCGAATAAATACTTTATGAGCTGAGAAGGCAAAGCAGGTCTTTTATGCACTTAACCCCAGTGCAGGTGTGAAAAGATTGAGAGGTAAGACCTGTCAGACACAGAAGCTATTGTTAATCCAAATATTTATTGTCTGCAGTGACACACCAAAGCCCAGATGAAAAACTATATCGAGATGTTCTGGCTTCTAAAACAACAAAGGTGTCAGGGACTGCAGGTGTGCTTGGACACAGGTGGGTGACTACTCTGTTCAAAACAAAATCATAGCATACAGAGCTAAAATACAACGTTCTGGTCCATGTATTAAAAATGCTCCTGATAAAGAGTACCTCTCTTGAAGGAAACTGAAAATATTAGCAACATTCCTACAATAACATCACAGAAATGGCATTAATAGTGTCTCCTCACTTCAGATGTGCAGCAGATAACAGCACAGTTCCCAGAGAAGAATAAAAATCAATCAAATCACTGAAATATCTATACATAGAAACCAAAAACGTACTTGAAAATTTGGTTTCCTTTTGTTTTCCTTATTCAGGTTTTTCTGGTGTTAAAAAGGCATCTTTGATTCTTATCAAAGACAAAGAACAGAATCAGTTTCAGAGACTCTGTGCATCACCTTAATAATACTCAAGATACAGTGCAAACAAATATAAACTTAAACACCCATTCAGTCTCTCCTTTTGCATGTATTTGCAGGTAGAACTTAAATCTCAAAACCAGTTCTGAAATCTTGATAAGCCAAACAATTCTAAAAATCTAATTAGTCTTTCCCCAGTTAGTAAAAACAACATGAACAATATATTCCTCTGTCAGTTTGCAGAGGGATTTTGAGCACAGGGCTCATTCTTTGCAGCAAGTGCCTGGGAAGGAATGCCCTGCTAAATACTAAATGCATCAATTATAAACGTTGGGAGGAGCAAAACAGCTGCTCTGCCTCAGTAGCATCTGAAAGTTAAACTGCAATGTCCAGGCTGGAAATCTACTCAGTACTTCCTGAAACCAAAGTGGAAATCAGAACAAGACCCCTCTAAATACACTATTAGCACTGGTACATTATACAACTGTAGCTTCACAGAGTACAAGGAAATAAAACAGCATTCCAGCTCAAAGCACTCAATGCCACTGAAAGTTTTCTGCATGCAAATAAAGAGTAGTTGTTCCCTTCCTCTTTCTTCCACTAACTCCTGCTACCTGCATTATACTTCAGACCCAAAATGCTTTTCCATCCACTACTATGTGACCTTGGCTCATATCCTTCATATGAATTCTGAAGGTCAGATACGTTGCAAAAAGATTTCTGCTTAAAGAAGGCTATATTGGCAGGTAAAACAAAAAGAGCAGAGATTTTATTCAGGTTATAAAATGTTGACTGTCACTGTTTGAGACCCTTGAAGTACATTTTTTTCCCCATGTTATTCTCCTCCAAGGCCAAAAACTCCATGATCTGACCTCAGTTTCCATGTTTCACTGTCTTCACTGCTGAAGGAAGAGACTCTGGGTAGTCTCATACATAAGTTATAACAGGATGATTGTACTGCAGCTTGTCTTGGGAACTGTTCTAAGAAAAGCTGATCTAAATACCTGGGATTTTAGGTGTACAGTTTTCCCACTAAGGTGGAAACTAAGGCGTAAATTTACAGCAGGAAAAAAGTAGTTAAGAACCACTTAAAAGACACACTTGCAGTTTTCAACTGATCTTTTACAATACAAACCTAAACTTCAGAATCATTTACATGTGAATACTCATTTACAAAAGTACCTTTGTTACTCAAATATTTTCTACCAAGTTTGAAATGATACACAACATAAAACACATTACCCATTTTGTATTTTTAACAGCCAGTTTATTCCTTCCACCAGGTACAATGGGAAGTTCTGACATGGTACAAGCCCAGATATCAAAAATTACTTTAAACAAATAAACAAATAACAAGTCTCGTGGTTCTTTGTTTTTTTTTTTTGCATTAATATTCAGTCTGGCTGAAACTACTGGACCTCTGGGATATATGGAGGAGACTCTGCAGTACTTAAAAAACAAAGACAAGAGAAATACACTAATCCTACAGCTTAAAGCTAATATAATTAGTGAAACCTTCTCTCTGTTCACTACCTGATCCTCAAGTATTCTGGTGACTGCCAGAAAGGATTTGAGAATGTAAATGAATTCAGGTGTTTATGGAGGAACAGCTTTGAGAGTCATATAAAATGCAAAAGACCCAAGGTCACCTTTCAGACAGATAAACAAACAGGCAGGCTGATTGTGGAATGGCCCTGCTGCATGACCTGAGCAACTCCAAGTGATATTCCATAGATGTGCCCTGCGAAGCAAGAACTAAACCAATAATTTAACTTCTGCCTGAAAATTAATCAGATTTAACTCACACAACAGTGTTTTGATTATAAGCCAGATGCTGCAAAACATCACTCTGCCCTAATGATGAGAGAAGGAATTCAGCTTTGCTGGAGGCACTCCTGACAGACAGTCATCATCCAAGATTCCACAGCTATGATGCCATCACATTCTGCTGACAACAGAAATACATAATTCCTCCTCTCACCCACTATTTTTTACTTTTCTTCAAGATGTCTGTGGCCCTGAAAGATTAACTTCTTTTTAGTAAAAGCTGGAGCTGAGTATACACTGCTTAGAGTCTGAGAGCTTGGTATCTGTGTCAAACTTCTCCTTGTGCCAACAAACAGATTAAACAAAAGTACAGAACTCTGGAATTTCAAGTGAACCTGAAAGTCTCAGCCAGCCTAAACACATAGCGATTATTCCAATAAAATACACAAATCAGCTCCTGTGGCTTGCCTTGCCACAGCTTGGGGAGGAAAAGGGTTTTCTGCTATATTACCAGTTTTCCACAGTAAACATGTAATTTTACCCTCTCTAACAGAATAGAGGAAATCTTGTTAAATCAGCCAAAACACACAAAAACATTTCAATTAATGGAAATTTATACTTTTTCCACTGGAGGAAAAGGGAACAATTATTAATTGCAATAAAATACTCTGCTCTTCACATCAGTAAACCCCTACCAGTGTGGATCAGAGAAATAAGATATCATCCAAAGAATGCCTTCACAAGCTGACGTGGAGGGAGTGGTGCACCAGGACAAGTACAAAATAAGCTTCATAACGATACGGACGCTTCTAAAACTGATTACGATGCACCAAAATGAAAGCGTGTGGAGGGTGTAATCAGGACGAAACATCACTACAGAAACATTGCCCAGGCATGCAGGAACGGAAAATCAAAACTCAGAATTGAAATTGGTGAGTAATGTGAAAAGGCACAAGAAGGGCTTCTACAGGTACAGTGGCAGCCAAAAGGAGAACCAGCCATATTGTGGGCAACTCACTGACAAAGGACATGCAAAGGGCTGATGCTCTCAGTGCCTTCTTCACCTTGGTATTTACTGGCATGGTCAGGCTTCCTGAGTTTCCATGCCCAGTGGCAGGTGAGACACACACACAAAAGAGCTGATGGGACCAGATGGGATCCCTCGGAGTGGAGACTAAGAAACCAGGTCAAAGCCATCGCAAGGCTGCTCTCTGTCATCTTTGAGAAAGCACAGCAATCTGCTAAGGTCCCCATCACAAGAAAAAAGGCAAATGTCACACCTGCCTTCAAAAAGCAGAAGAAAGAGGATTCAGACAACTAAGGGCTAATCAGCCTCACCTCAGTCCATGGAAATGCTACAGGACAAACTCTCCTAGAAATCATTTTGAGCCATAAAATGGTGACTGACAACAGCCAGAATGGACACACTTGACTTGGCCCTGGTAAATCTAACTCACCCGCCTTCCATGATGGCTCTGACATGGTGAGAACAGTGGCATGTTGCTTACTTTACCTTTAACAAGGTCTTTGACAAGTTCTACATAGCCCAGCATCCTTCAAAGGTTTGAACCAGCTGGAATTGGAGGAACAAGTGGATAAAAAATTGACTGGATACGTAGTCTTTGAGAACAGTGGTCAACAATTCTAAGTCTAGTTAGCAGTCAATTCCAAGCGACATTCTTCAGGGGTTACTTGTGAGAATGACACTGTTCAGTGATGGCACTGTTGTCCCGGACAATAGAATGCACCCTCACCAGCTTCAATGATGACACCAAACTTGAGGAAGTGACCGACAGGACAAAAGGCAGGGCAGCCATCCGAGTGGACCTCAGCGCACTGGAAGAATGGGCTGACATGACGTGAAAGCTCTACAAGCGTGCAGCCAAATCTTGCACACTGGGGAGGATAACCCCACGGCACAGCGTGGGCTGGATGCCAGCTGGCTCAGCAGAAAAGCCCCTGAGGTTCCTGGTGGACAGGCTGGCTGCGAGTCAGTTGCATGCCTCAATGGAGAGGAAGGCTAACTACAGCCCTGGTTGCATTGGCAAGATTACAGCCAGCAGACCAAGGAAAGTGATTATTTGCCCCTACTCAGTGCTCCTGAGGCTGCACCTGAAGCAGTGTGCAGCTTTGGCAGCCCCAGTGAAAGAGAGAGATCCTGACAAACAAACTGGCACAAGCCCAGAAGAGGGACTCCCAGGCAGTCAGGGGCCTGGCACACACCACGTACAAAAAGCCCACACAGGAACTGTGTTTCTCCACTCTGGAGGAGATAAATGAATCCACCTGTAGTTTGCCAAAGACTGAAGCAGGTGCTACAAGGAAAACAGATTCTTCTCAGAGGCACATAGCAGAACAAGAGGCAATAGACACAAACTGCAGCAAGGAAAATTCTTGCTGGATCAAGAAAAAGAATTTCACAATGTATGTGACTCAGCCCAAGAAGAGGGACTGAGAGGCTGTACAATTTCCATCCCTGGAGGTTTTCAAAACTCAGCTGAAAAAAAGCCACAAAGCTTCCTATGAGAAGAAAGACATCCTAGTTGCCCTCCAGTGGTCTTTTCCAACAGAAATTATTTTGCTGATTCCATCAGTATAAAACAACATGAATGAGTTCTAACTTCACACTGGTTTTAAGTCAATATAATGCTTGCTGCCAACAGCAAGGGTATTCTGGATTTTCATATCCATTAGAAACCCCAAAATCTGGCCTGCTTCCGCAGGAAGGAGCTTCTACACACTGGTGGAAAAGAATGAGGAAAAAATTCCAGAACAACCTGTGGTCCTCATTAGATAAATTTACCCGAGGTTGCAGAATGTATCAATTACAAAGTGAGAAAGACAGTTCCGCACAACTGAAAAATATCAGAGTCTCCTTTGTGTTTCTTTATATGCAATATAGATGCCCTGAAACCAGACACTGAACTTCCTTCTCATGGAAGATTTTCTGGAGGAGTTTTTGAAATTCAGCCCTCACTTCACCACTCAGCATCTGCTTAGTAGTGTGATGCTTCCAAGTTAAACACTGCTTCTCATTTAAATGGATAACAAGTAGTGCCACAGATTCCCAAAGTCAAATAGAAGACAAAGTCTAACAAATTGTAAGCTCCTGATTCATCAACTTAGAAACATATCTAAACACCAATAAAGGAACTGCTTAATTAAAATGAATGAGGCGTGACTTGCATTTGCAGGACGACTGAACAGCTGGAATGGCTTCTACCCTTAGCTGCTCACGTCACCTTTGTGGCAGAAGCTGTGGTCACCTCTGTAGGAGTGGCTGAATGGCATGTGCATTCCTTCCTGAGCACTGCTTTACAACCCAGCTTACTTCCCTAAACTGCAGCCAGCAGCAACCTCTGTGACAGAAGCAGGTAGGGAGCTGACAGCATTAACCACTGTCCCAGATAAATTCTTAGAAAAACAGGTCAGAGCCTTCACGTGCACACAAGCAAGTACTCTGCAGAATCACAGTCTCAGTGATAATCCAGATACAGAATGTGTGGCTTAAATAGTTCAATAAGATACCCTGAAAATTTGAAAACAGGAGTTTGTTATCACCTTTATTCATCCACATTTATGTCCTGCTCACTGAAAGCATATAGCTAGCAGTTCACTTCTTGGAAAGAATCCTACCGTGTATCGAAGAACTGCCTTTTGAAAATTAACTATATATTCACAGAGATATAGATTTATACACATGTATAAAGCCTGCATGCTAGATTCCTACATAGCTCACGTACGTCTGTACTCATTGCTTCATTTCTCCTAGAACAAATACTCTGTTTCAATGAGCACATTTAGATACAAATAGCAGCCTCACCAAGGCAACAGGGAGCTCCCTGAGGGCTGCAAACCTTCCAAAGAACCTCAGAAAGTTTTGCTAGCAAACCTCCTTTGAGCCACACGGTAGCACATTCAGGAGAGTCATTCACCACTGCAGTTGGATTCACTGTCACCAGTACACACACGCTCTAATGCAACACAGAACTGACCAAAGCAGACATTCCTTCAAAGCCTCCAGTCATTACACTGCACACCAAATCCTCCCCAGATGACAGCTGGTGAGTAGGCTGTGATGCCAAAGGTAACCCAACAATTCGCATGATTCTCAGTGGGATCAAGCTATTTTTCATTTTTATCTAGTCATCATCTCAAATACAGACAAACACTGGCAGAAACTATTAAATCCACGCAAATTTACAGACAGCCCCTGAATTTTTTTCAGCTGCCCTGACTCACTTCAGTTTTATTTTAATTTTGTCTTACATTATCTGAGAAACTGACTGATCTGAGGTCAGTCATAACCTGCTAGAATAGACATTAAAAATACATTAAAAAAAATCTAAGAAGGGGTTGAATTTCCAAGGATCACCTTTTACATGCTTACCTGCTGGCTCTGTGCCTTCACCATGGGTCTCCTCCAAATGAGGCAGCAGATCTCTGCAGAGAGTCTGTGCATCTGCAAAGGCTCTAAAATCAAATAGAACTATTAAGTTGTTATCTAGGAGTAGGGCCTACTACAATCAACATACAATATGAAAATTAAGTACCAAAAGGGAAACAAAAACAAAGCTTGCAAGCACTTTGAAAGTCAAGCAGGTGGAATTAGAAAGCTCAGAGCTATCAAATATATTTTGACTCTGTTGCAAACTCCACTACAACACAGTTAAATGGAAATGCCTTCACTCTAAGGATGACATTCTTTATTTCACACTTTTGGTTTCAACATCATGGAATATACCAGATGAAGACACTAACTTGGAAACCTCCACAAAGAGGCCATGAATGATATAAGTATGAAGAATGAGTTACCAATCTTAACCCTGATCATACTGCCATTGCTAATATCACATCACCTTGTAAATTGCCACTGTTGATACCTCTTGAAGCTCTGAAGTCAGGAGGGGTTTTTTAGGCCAGGAAGAGAAGGCAATTTAGTTAATAATAATAATAATAATAGTAATAATAATGAAGTTTCTCAAAAATTTCTCCAACACAACAAATTATCATTAACACATGGATGAAATTAACTTTTCCTGGCTAAAAGTAAACAGACCAAGTTTAAAGCACAAAAACAAACTCCAACCCAAAAAGTCTGCAACGTGACAGACTGCAAAGAATTCCATGAGCAAAATACCTAAACAATCAGCATTTAGAAATGACTGCATATAGTAATGCACTGCAGATGAACATGCATGAATATGCAGCATAACGATTTTTAAAAACAACCAATTTCATTTCATAAAACAAGTGGGAATCAGCAGCCTTTAGAGACTAAGAAGTTAAGATTTCCTTCATTCCTTCTCCATAGGTACAACAGAAGAGTCCTGAGTGAAGCTCAGGAAGTCCTTCCCCTCCAAAGTATAACAAATTAACTCAAAATGTAGAAAAAGAAAGTTGAAACAATGCTCTTCACTGCTTTCAAATAAATAACAACCTCAAAAGAAGTTTTTTACACAGTGGTGACAGGGAGCAAACAGCAGGACCAAACACTGTATCAGACACTATTTCCTATTTCATATTAACAACTACACTTGTAAAATACTCATCTATGTGGGACACTCCTAGAATTTATTATTGAGAGTCACAATGAAATCAAACTGCAAAAAAGCCTTAGCCAAGTTGCACCCCTGTTACAAGAATGCAGCAGACTGTGTAACTCTTCACCCCTCAGAAGTGACAACCACAGTTCTTTTCCTGCCTCGCTCCTCCCCGCAGGTCCTCCTGGAGCAGGGCACATGTCACAAAAGCAGCTGAAGGAAAACAAGGAGTCATCACTAATCTTCCCTGCGAGGATATTTCCTCTCTTGTTAATGGCATAATGGGACAAAACATGAAAGGGCTTGTCTGATAAGCAAAATGAGGCTCTGAAAATAGTCACTGGCTTGGTGAAGGCGGATGCTGATGAGAAATGGAGTAATTTAAATACAGAAGGGAATTACCCTGCATTTTGAAAGGTAAGCCTGTGTTTGATATGTGGAAGAAATGGTGACTTAATGAAGTGGGATTACAAAGACAGAATGACAGACCAGGAAGACTTAAAGGGAATAAAACCAAAACAAAACATCTGAAATAACTTAGAAACACTTGATATAATTCTTGATTCTTTTCCTATTTTAAAGAAAACCTACATTTGATGTTTAGTAATCCAGTGGAATCTTTTCCTTTAAATGTCTTGTGAATAATAAAGTGTTTTAAATTTTATTATTTTACAAAATACATAAACCAAAGTCTTGGTCTAAAGATAAATGAACATCTCTTTTGATGAAAACAAACAGAAAAAAAGCCTTCAGAATAAAACAACTCTGATTAGTAATGTATCAGAAGAGCCTCATTTGAAGATATTAAAAACTTTAATAAACATCATTAATGACTTTCCCCAGATTATTACCTCTTTAATTTGCTTTAGCCTTATCTGTTATAGGATACTGGTTCAGCTTACATTATGTTCCTTTTATAGAAAACCAGCCAACCAACACCTGAACTTCTGAACTTCCTCTGGTAATGCTTCAAGGTGCAAAAGTTCTACGAGGAGCCCTACATGTTCAGCATCTTCATGAGTGTTAAAGTTGGCAGCACTCCATGCAATATAGTTGTTACCTGTCCCCATGAATTAAGCAGCTCATTTGAGAGTGAGGTTTTTTGCCCTGAAAGTACAATTAAGAAATTTTCTCTTCCAATGATTTCTGTGTATATTCAGAACCATTGCTCCTGACTGAAAGAATGTGGTTTTGGTGTCTTTACTTTTACCTTCTTTTAGGAGTTACTCCTTTAAAAATTAAGTAAATATCCAAGAATGGTTATGGTATCTGGAATTGTTCAAGACTGAACCGAGCAGAATTTGGTGGGGCTGCCTGATCAACAGCTTACTGAGCATATACTGCACCAAGGAGAAAAGGCACTGCAGAACCACGGCGTGGTGCCAAGATGCCCCAGCAAAACCAAAATGCTTCAGAGATCGGGACTTTGGCTCTTAAATTTTTTATTAAGACTGAGGTCCTGCATAAATTATTCAGTTTTATTAGTGCAGGGCCAGCATCTTCCAAAATCCAAATACCAGTTTAAAAGTGGATTTTCTACATCTGATTCCTGCAAGTTTACAATTCCAAAGGTAATATGCAAAAACCTCTACAAATCACACACAGTGAGAATTTAACAGTAGAGGTCACTTCATCAAATCAGTTAGAACAAACTGAGATCATGTCACAAAATGTTGACCAGCTAGAACTAACCAAAGCATATTTCTGTATAACTCCATTAGCACGGGTGATTTTTGAGTGACAGTATTTCCTGATGCAATTTGGGCTTTAATTTCAAGGTACTATCCTAGCAAACATGACCTCATCTGCTGCCTGAATTCAACACATTGCCCTCACCTGTGACAGAAGCGCAGCTTAGGCTGACTGGCTTATCCAAAGGTCTGGGGCAAAGCCCAACACTGCCCAACCCACCCGCAGCTCCCACCAGCCCCGTGCCCCTCGGATGGTTTTTCACACTGAAGCTGTTCTCACACACCAGGCCAACCAGAAAAGCCAGAATCTGAACGTTCTCTGTACTGGATTAACAAAGGCAGAGCTTCCTTTCCCTCTGTGTCTCCATGATTGTAACAGCTCTAGTGAGATTTATCTTTGCAACCCAGTGGAAGTAATGTGTGTGCAAGGTAAAATAATGACTGATGTAACTGATAGCCCTTCCTGCTGGGTGTGAGTCACCAGAGGAGAAGCATCCAATCTGGATTTGCTGGCATAGCAATTACTGGTTTTATCTGAGTGTATTTGATAGCAACTACTGAATACAGTATCACTTCTTATTGTAACTACAGAAACTAAATGCCACAGCTAAATCTCTCTGCTTTTATCATTACAAAATGAAAGTGCTCTTTTGCTAATTGCACACTAGAAAAACTGTTTGTTCTGTTACCATAATGATGCTTACTGATTAATGGCACTACTTACTGGGATACTAATTTCCATAATTTTTTGTTGTTGTTTTAAGGGACTTTGGAATTAGCCTTTTCCTTCCACAGGCTCTGTTTCCTGTTTCGGTAATTAGAATTTCTGCTTACACCTCATACTGTAGGGCAAATACAGTAAGATATTTGCTGTCCTCTAAATTATTTCCTCATAGTAAAATCTGGTGAAAATACAAACAATAAAACTGAAGAGAATCTATGAGGTCAGTCTTTAATATGATAATAAATAATTTTCCTCTATGGAGAAAATGTTTTACAGAAATTCTCACTTGAATAAATCCTACAGGACACACTGATTGTCCTGTATAATTAGGTTAGTAGCTTTTCTCTCAAATTTAAAAACTATGGAATTTATGTTCTAGGATATGTTTTGGCCTTGTTTCTGCAGAGTGATTTCTATTATCACAAACTGGATCAAGAGAATATGAACACTGTTACGCAGCTGTCATGTTATTATGAAATTTAAGGAGAACCTGTTCATTAAACAGATTATGTACAGGAGCAAATAAAAAGACATCTCATTCTTTTGGTATTCCTATTCCTGATCACTGTTATTCAACTCCTGTAACCTTGTCAATGTTAAGTTTTTACCACTTGGCTCTCTATAGGGATTATTAAAATTTTTTAAAGATCAACCTTTCTGTAGAGAGAGAGGCTTTCTATAACGTTGCAAAAATAAGCAGTTTAACAAATAATTACATACATAAATTGCTAATACATTATTTAGGACAAGGTATTCCTTTAGACTTCAGGATATTTAACTCATAACCCTCTACACACATATAGCAAGTCAAAGTACTTCAAAGTCTGAAAATCACATTCACAACTGCTCACAAAGACTCAAACAAACATTTTTTTGCCACGAAACCAGCAGGTAGTTCAGACCTCACATTCACCCAGAGCCATATTCTGAGCTTCCAGACCTGTGCTGTCAGATTCACAATGAAGATACCATCTCCTCCTCCCTTTCTTGGTATTCCTGTTGCAGAGGCTTCTCCATTACACAGCTTCTCCACTCCCACCCTGCTCCTGGATACTGTTGTACCACGTGTGAGATCACCATACAGCAAAAATATTTTTATTAATTAATTATTTCTATTCCGGTTTAATGTATGAGACATATTCACTGTTGAAGACACTGCATTCAATATATATATTATTAGATAAGCTGAGGTTTATGTGATGCCTAATTTTAGAAGAACGGTATGTTCAAGGTGAAAAGCTCTGGCTGTGGTCAACCACGTTACTGCAGTTCAGGTCCACTTAACTTCCAAAGCTTTTATTACAAAACTATTGCACGATTTTTCTGCTTTTGTCCTTTCAAAATAAATTATCCTGCACACTGTGTACAACAGCGAACACAGCCAATAAGGAGGGAATGCTCAGTTACAGTGTCTGCTGAGTGCATACAATTTCTCTGTCACTTACACGCTTTTTCCAAAAAGCAATCCTGTTTAGCTGCTCCTGGGAGTGCTCTCATGGCACTGCTTCCAGACTCAGTGGCTCTCAGGAAGGCTCACTGGTGTTCTGCCCTCACTGGGATGATCCAAAGCAGTGCAGCTCCTTCCTCTGCCTTGCTGTTCCTCCGAGCATATCACCTACAAGCTCACCCACCACCAGGCTGCATTCATGTGGCAGTAGGCATGTTACTTCATACTTCTTACAACACAGTCCCCACCTTTTAATTAAACTCCTTTCTCTGCTTGCCTTGCCCAAAGAAATATTTTGTAAGGCAAAGGTGTTTATCTTAGGGAGCAATGTGTGCAGATCCCCATTTGCACAAGTATTTTTTTCTCAAACGTTTCTTTGTTGAACTGGCTTTCCTAACTATTAAATATTAATCCTATTTAATACACACAGAAAAAAAAATAGGCTGAAGTGGAAAATATGCATTTTTCCAAGACAGAACTTCTTCATAAATTTTGTTTTTTATCTTTCACTGCTTGCTTCTCATGAGGACAACTTAATGAATTCCTTCTCTAAACTCCTACAGCTTGGTGGTTTGATTATTTAAGGAATCCATTATAAAGTGGATGATAAAACATCCTTCTTCCAATCAAGTGTCTATCTTTTGCTGTTTTAGTCTTGGTAACAAGTGTCCTAAATATTGATCCCTGTTCCAACACTGAGAAATTCCCCCCTACAAGCTCTTGTTGCATGTTCTCCAGGCCAACCCAGCTATATACATTCCACCAGCATTACTCTCCATTAGAGCTGCATTGGGTCTACATCTGCACATTCTTAAAAACTTTTCATTGGGTGTTAGACATTTTCAACAGCTCATTGGGGCATTTAAATTCAAGATGGAATCATTAAGTATTCATCTGACAACTCTTCTGGCAGCAAAAAGCAATGGCTTAAATTACCGAGAGGTAACCTCTGAAAACTGCAATGATTCTGGCATTTTGCCTAGAAACTTTAGAAACTAAATATCATCATCTGGATCCCATTCATGAGAAATCCTTTCCCAAATCCCCATGTATCCTGCAAGAGCCAAATCCAGTATTTTAAAACAGAACTTTGGGGACAGATTGTAGGAATGAGCACAAGACAATAAATTTAGAATCACAAATATATCCTAGAGTTCTAGACAAAGACAATAAAGTCACTCTGACTTAAATCAACATAGCACCACAGCTTTGATAGCTCAGCAGCTAAATAGAAACATGTGACTGGCACAGAAATAGCCAAGCAAATACTGCATCTCCAGACTCTGAGGTGCTGTCAGCTGTTACCTAAGACCATTCTGAAGATGTTTTCTCATTTTTTATGACATAAGAGAAAAAAACCACACAGTAATGATGCACCACATTAGTTCTTTAAATCCTCATTTTCAGTCATGTAATATTTTTCCTATAATGAGTAGAGAGTCACAGGAGTTCCCCATGGCCCTTTACAGGACATTGCTGTCTATTATGACTGGTAATCTTATTTACTAATTACTCCTCTATTCAAATGAGGGCAATGTTATAATATACTCCTTATTAATTCCATTTAAAAGTTCCCCTTTGCCCTTGAAGAACAGGTTAGATTTAGCTGTTAATTGGTTTCCATGCCCTCATGAGACTTAAAAACAGGGCCACGGATCAGCTCAGATACGTTCCCACTCTGGCAAAAAGGCTCAGCTGATTCGACAATTGCTTTGCTTTTCATAGTGCACAGAAACCAATCTTCATCAAATTACTCATACAACTTCTTCTCTCACAAACATATACTTAAAAGCTAAACAAATGCTTAATAAGGAACAAAGTACTAGTGATAAAGTTAACAGCTGAGATCTATTTTACCATAACAAACAGTTGGCACACATCTAGCAAAACCTATCTTTACTTCCAAAAAATAGAACTGAAGTGTTTTTTTCTCTTGTTAAGAATAAATATTCTCAAAAATCAGGTCATTTATTTCGGTGAGCAGACCAGTTTTACGGATAGCTGAGAACTACATGGTTGAATGGGAAGAAATGAACAATGTAACGAGCCTTTTTTATTCTCCCCCCAAAAAGGCTCTATTCAGCACTTGGGAGCAAACTACAACCCTGCCTTGACCTTGGTACAGATTTTCTGGCTCTGTTCTCCCCTGCACAGCAAAAACCCAGACCTGAAGCAGAAATCTTCCAGTAACTGCCTCTGTATGGCTGTTTGCAGGGAATGCAGCAAAGTTAGGTCACACAGAACTCATTATTTCATCTCTTGCTCATTTTTTAGGTCACACTGATTCAATTTCAGCCTTATAAAAGGTCTTTTTTTCCTACTTCCATCTGATAAAATTTTATTTTCTTTGTCTAGTCCTTTCTACCTGGAATCCTACTTCCAGCATACTACAAAAAGTATATAAGTTTGTTATCTTCAAATCACACCAGGTAAACAACAGGACTTAACAGGACAACATGCACTGGCTACTTCAAAAAAACCCAAACAAACAAAACACAGAAGTTTTATGCCAAGGACTTTGAACGCATAAAAAGTATTTAGAGTTCTAGGGTCTGATATTCTTTCATTAAAAATGCAGAAAAAAACCAAATTCATAAAAAACATCTTTCTAATACAGGAAATTTAAACTTCCTGTTTGCAGTGGATGCAAATGTACTTTTAAATTCTCCTTTTACTTTTTTCTTTAATGAAGAAAACACAGAAACTTTTTTTTTTTTACTTAAGCATGTCACAAATATAAGTATACATGGACTAAGAGAGAGGCATTACTACTAACTTAGCAAGATCCTAACTTTCATGAGTCAGAGTGTATATATGCCTATACTGACCATAAGTCAAATAGTGTTTTATGATCTTTGGACAGATTAAACCAAAAAGCGACAATTCTACTACCAAGTACATTAGGATTCCAGAAGCAACAACAATACATTCAAGAGTTTTCAAAGATTTCTTAAACTTCTTCCTGTTCTGAAAACCTTAAGTCTTTGGATTGCTCCTCATGATTCTTACCCAGAATTACAAAGCACAGAACAGAAGAAACCATTATGGCAGAAATTATCCCAACCAAACCTTTACCTGAAAGGACCAAGCAAATCTTCCAAGAGACTAACATGCAAGTTGTTCCCTAAACAAATGTGATGTTAGATTTAACTTAACAGAAGACTAAATATCATACAATAGTTCGGTCTCTGGAAATGGATATTAGTACTTAGCAAAACTGACAAACTTCTAACAATCAGAAGCTAAAATATTTCCTGTGAGATGTCTTGTTCTAATCTTAAGTACTTCCAAAAACTCTAGAGAGGGGGAGATTTCTCTATCAGAAGATACCATTTCAGTGACAGATCAACAGGTAGAAGAAACAGTGTGTTCTTTTTGTGCTGCCTGGGGCAGAAAGGAGACAGCAGCCAGTGGGATTATTTTACATGTAAAATGTAGCATAAACATTAAAATACACTCTTCTAAAATTCACTTCCCCGCTCCCATCTCTAAGAGATGGGTTACCTGGTTAAGTTCTGTTGCCTTGGACAGGAAGAAGATAGTCTACCACAAGGATCAATTATCTAAGGATTACTCCCCCAAATCCAGAAGAGGCTAAAGAGCCTCTGTGCTATAAAATAAACAGTATACAGGTGTATCCTATATGCCAGTAGGATACACGCAACATAGTCCATACTCAATGATGCTATTAGGTTTAGAGTCAAAATAGAATTTAGCTTAGGAGAATAAACCTATTTAAAATCTTCATCAACAATTTTCTCTCATTCTAGCCTCAGAAGACACACCTTACCCTTCATTAGATAGTAGAGACACCAGACAAAATTCTTGTGCATCTGCACAGTAGTACAAGACAAACTTAAGCTATGAAAAATTGGTAGATCAGTTTGTTAAAATAAATGCTCAAGCCACTTTACCCATTTTCAGAGTCTCCTGAAACATTCCTTGCATTTTCATCCTGCAATTGTTTCGTGAGAGTCTCTCCGCTGTTAGGCATGCTGACAAACCCTCCAAAGCTGGTCACAAATATGCTAAAGAACTGTGCGGGTCAGGCATAAATGAGCTACTTGGAGAACCAAAGAAACCAACAGTAACTTGTTATTTGTTAGAAAAAACAACACGTAATACAAGAGGAGGAGACTACTGCTACAAAAGCTATTTCTTTCTGATTTTAACATGCTTGAAATGTCGCAGCGCCTGTGAGCTGCTTACTGTTAAACTTTCCTTTTAATTCACTTTTCTTTAATTATCCATGAGAAGAATTTTAATGAGTTTACAATGCTTTAAGATGCAAATCTTTTCTTTTGCCAAGATTTCAACAAATTTGTTCACACAAGTTAAAGCAATTCTAATTTTACTAAGTCTAGTTTCAAAAAAGAACATTCAATGAAGCTATTTTCTTAAAGAAAACACAGATTAATTACATTAGGAAATGCCTTCAAGTCAATTATACCTATGAAACCCAGTACTGCAAGAGCCAAGCACCTCCTCCAGCACCACAACTATAGCAGCACTTCCTGCACCTCACCAGAGCAGGCCTATAGTATAATGTGAAAGTTTCTACACATGACTGAACAAATTACTTCCCAGGATGTAAGAGAGTCCAGTTCAGCTACTTAGGCTACTTCTATACCAGTAAACAAAACAAGATCCAGAGAATGGCTCAAGCCACCCACTGTGAGCACCTTCCCTGGCACAGTTTTGATCTGTATGAACTGGCATTTCCCTGGGCAGCCCAGGCCAGAGGCTGTCACTGGAGATGATACTAATGACTACCCTGTCTGCAGGAGGAAGAGAGATGCAAGCCATGCTGTGCCATAGACTTCAGAGCCAGAGAACATCATCTAAAATGTTTTGCTTACTGGTACAAAGACAGCCATAGTGATCAGGAGCATGTAAGATAAGCAAATATTAACTTTATAGAAAGCGTGGATTTTATTCCAGAGTGTCTTGCACCATATCTAAATGTGTAATTGTAGGCAATGCAATTTGAAATGAAAGAAAACTTTGAAGTGAGATTCTAAGGGATCTATTCTCAACACCAGAAACTTGAACACAAAATGGAGGATATTTCAATGGTAAAAATGTGTCATCATATGCAATAAAACTCCATATTTGTCAGGACTGATTTAGCTCCTTCACTTTAGGATAATTCTTCAAACTCTTTGTTCCAAAGATTCTTTGCAGAAAGCCACAAGGTCTCTTCATTGCAACCAACTTTCCAGTAATAGAATAAAGAAAACTTTGCTGCAAGAAAACTCATCTTTTTCTTCTTCAGGTCATCTGAAACGTTTTAGATGCTATATGAAGGAATCCAATTAGAGAAGTGCTAATTACCTTGCTTGAGTTGCATCTTGAGTGTTTAGTGGCTGGATAACAGGCTGCTCACTCTCTAAGACTTGTACTTTCAGCAAATAAACAGAAAACCTCAAATATACGTGTCTTCTATACCCACTGTTCTTATGAAGGGGTTTTTTGTTTTGTTTTTCCTATAATTTTCCTTAAACTTACTGATGGTTAGCAAATTATTTTGACACAATCAAGCATTCTCCAATGATAAATTACTCCCCCAGTAACAAGGGCAGCTGCAGGGAAGCCAGGCTGTGAAGCAAGGGGAATTCATCTGGGGGAGTTGGTGGAGAAGAGTTGCTTTTGGACTCTTTATTGTGTGACTGTAACAGAAAACTCACATGATTGTGATAAACGCTGTTTCCTGCAACTGTCAGCTATAGTCTTGCCACTTTAACAATAGGCTCATGAATGTCAAGCTGTAATAGTTCTACACAGAACGTGCCTCTGCAGTTCTGGTACATTTCTAGGTTGTCTTCAAGTTTCAAGAAATAAATCGTAACAAATGAGGCCCACAACTTATATAGAGTTCAGCAGAAAAGACTTTCATCTTGAAATGATTTTCACATGCTGCACCTTACAAGATGCTATGATCCTTTTTTGCAGCTACAGGTTAAGATTTCTGGCTGTTGACAGGCTCACAAAGCTATGAAGGAATAGAAAAGCCAAATAAAGCTCACATACTATTCACATCCTTTGCTCTGCAATTAGGACTGGTATCTTTCAGAAATTCACAACTGATACCTCAGAGTTGAAGACACTGTCACTACAAATGTGCACGGTCACAAGATCCCAAACAGAAATATCAGAGAGGTTAAAACAAAGCCGTGTAGTTACCAAGGTCAGTGACCAACAGAACCGCAAGGCAGACCAGCCTCGGCGTGGGTGGAGAATGTTTGGGACAGGATGTTTCAGGTTTAATTCACAATAACATTATGGCAACATGAAACAACCCAAGGCTGTGTGCTCCCCCATCTCTTTACTTGTAAGGCAAGAAAGTGAATGTTTCACCACAAAACTTGTATTTACTTAAAATGAATGGATGAGTGCGCTAATTCCAGATGCTCCTTGCTACTCATCCTGATTAGTTGAAGCAACTGTACGATAGGTCCCCTTTTTTCTTTTTTTAGTCACGTAACTGGTAACAAATAGTGTAAAACAATACTTTTTGGTAGAAACATGATATTAAACTGCTAGTCCTATCTTTCAGCACTGAGTCTAAACCAAAACAAAAAAAGCCTTACCCTACAACAACCACCAGCAAAACACCTAAAAACCTTTAAGTTTCCTATTTCAAAGGCTTTGTTACATGTCTTTACATAAATGGCACCACCTCTAATCTTTTCTTCATTATTTCAAATCAGTCTTCTTGTCATCTTTTCAACTTGCTACTAATTGTAGCCCTCTGCCTGCTATGTTCTGTTAACTGCATTTACTGTGATTATATACAGCTCTCTTTTCCCCACTTTCTCACAAAATTGAAGACTTCACTTGGTGTCTAAAACGTTTTAGCTAAAGTAAAAAAAATAATTAAATTCCACAGATACTACTAAGAGAGTAGGTTTCCAGGTTTATGCAAAATTCTAAATCCAAACGTATCTTCAAATGTTACTGTGGCAAAGCCTCCATTAAATCTTACTAAACAAGTGAGTCTCAACACATACCTTAAGGATCAACCAATTTATGCTACCTTGGGCCAAGGAGATGATGCTGAGGGCAGATTCCAGAATGAGAAGCTCCAGGCCAGCAACAACTTTTTAAACTCACATGCGCTTTTTATACTAATTCATTTCTGTTGAAGGAATTCAGATTAGAGAAAGCTGTGACTGCTAGTCACTCACTATACACTACCCCAAAATAGCTCAAAACGAATGCTGTAATTTAAATTTTCTTGCAGATACAGATCTCTTACTTTCCATCTGTAGCAAAAAGATTTTCCTAAGAGTTTGTTTCTGTTCAAAATATCCTTTTTGTATATCAATTATGGGCCCAGGACCATTAAAGGTTCATGAAATTAAACCGTCATACTTTAACATATATTTTTAAAAAGACTAAAAATCATAGCCTAAAAATATAATTTAAAGGATATTTTCCTAAGAGGTTTGTAGAAATTGTGACAACTTTTGAGGTCTGCATGCTTGAAAGAATCCACCTCAGCACCAAGGAAAGTCTGCTGTGATTCTAATTTCACCTTATAGAGGAACTACTGAAGCTCTTTATGCAAGTTTAGTGTGACCGAAAAGAGACACAAGTTTCAATCCCTCAGATTCCTGACTTTTCTTCCAGTGTTTGCAATAAAAGTCATTCTTGATACTTCTTTACAAAAATCAAGGGTGCTGCAAGAAGCTGCAGCTGCAGTTCAGCAGATTGTACTCTTACCTGTGTGTCCACAATGCTGCTTTCAACAAGAATGAGAAATAGTAATACAGCCAGATAAAAGAGAGAAATGCAAACAAGGAGATTCTAGCAGTGGTTTACATAACGAGATTAAAAGACAAATGCATAATTCTCGTAGCATATAAAGATGCTGCACGGTCCCAAGGTCAGGGGGAAGCAGTTTTAACTTTTGTTTTGTGCTAACAGTGCAATGCCTGTTTCAGAACCAGAGTCCTCTGGTGGTTAAATGAAACGGGCACCAGATCTAATTACTCCCCATTCCCAGTCCAGTCCTGCCTCCTTGCAGAGAACAGAAATTCTCTGTTTTCCTGTTGACACCCACACGCAAGTTTGACACTGTGCAAGTAAAAAGTGACAAGGTGATTCATGTTACATATGGCAGGAAAGGGAAAGAACAGTAAAAGAAATTAGCTGTTCATCTGAAAAACAGGTAAGCAACTGCTGGTTAGCAACAACCACAGACTTAAGGAGGCAAGGTATGCACCAAAAGCATACCTCAGCATTTCTCAGCACTGTAGCTGCTGAGAAATATGTCTGCATGTGTAAAGGCTGTATGACATTTATTACTAATTCTGACAAAATCAGCTGCTGAGGATTCTAACTCTGTTCCATAAATACAGTATTGATAAATAGGAAACATTTTGCTTCAGACAGCTATAGGACTGTATTCCCCTTAGGTATCTGACTGCATCGCTCAGGCTAGAGTGATGTAGGAGATGCACATGATGATGCAAAGAATATCCATGGACTGGTATCTCTCCTGTTTTTCTAATCCCAAGCACCAACCCTTACTACTTTTCCCACTAATTCTTCGAATAAATAAGGACTTTGATTGTACCAACTGGAACCAAAGATGGAGAAAACAAATACTGCATATTAAAGTAAATATAACCTGATAGGTCTCCCTAATAAAATGGAAGTAAAGGCAGCAGGAGGCTCAATCCCCTTAAGCAAAGATCCATACCAACCAAGTTTTTGGCTGTTATTACTAGTAACAAATGTTAACAGTAAGAAACCACCCACCAGTGTGAGTTCTTATTATATTTACCAATATCTACACACACCTACATGAGGATTTCTGCTCACAGAAATTATACACTCTTTTTATGACATACTAAAAATTGATCTCTAAAATTCATTATGTGCTTTGAAAACTTACCATCTGCTGAAGCATTCAGCTACTACAAAGCTATAAACAAATTTATTCCTTCTTCTTAAATGGAAATATTATGCTCAGAACTACAGATTATGGCTAATCTATCTTTAAGGTGAAGACCATTATGAGAATAAACCTTTTTTTGCCTTAAAAAGGGGGTATTTAGTTCTTGGCCTACAAGTCTACAGAGTAACCTACCATAGTTATTTTTAGAAAATAATGTCTGTATTTACTTGTCAATATAATTTCACAATTGCAAAACACAGATTTACATGTTCAGCTGCTGATAATTATACTTAGGGAAAATAATAGTTACCAACACTGATTTCTTTCTTGGGGTTTTGAACTGTTCCTTTCATTGATATTTTCTGTTGATTTCCTGTAATTAGCTCCCCCTCCTTCAGTAAGTTTACATGCTTAATATAAGCAGATTGTATTGATTCAATCTTCTAATAGTATTTACCTGAAATACAATAGGAAGTTCATTATAATGGCACCAGAGATCTGAAAGATGAAAATTTTTCTTTCAGATCCCACACTGCTGCTTTTCCTCCCCCTTTTCCTTTTTCCCCATTTCCCACTGTTAGGCAACACACCAGGGCCCTCTCCTCCAGAGTCATGCTGAGTCTTTACCTGGGCTGTGGCTGGCAGGGCAGGACGCTGGAACCTTTGGGTTATCAGAATCACAGGAGATGCTCTGGTTTCATAAAACTATTTCCAGGAACAAGGAACTGTTTCCTGGAATTAAAAAGCAGCTTGTAAGCATTTCTATTCAACTGAAGTTTGAACAAAATCTGTTCTCAGTTCATGCAGCTTTTCTGTATTTTTAACTTGAGATTTTTCAGCATTAAGTTGGCATCTTCTGTGAAAATATGCTTTTGCTCAGGTCCACACCAATGCCAGTCATCTCCTTTCCCCTGCGCAGTAAATAATTAATTGAGGACCTTCGGTTACCTGGAGAAAGATGAAAACTATCCCAGCTTCCAAGTCTGCTCCAGGCAGGCCAGCTTGAGGAAAGGGCAAATAACAAACAGATACAGAGCAGGGGCACAGCATTAGCCCAATTAATTTAAAAGGCTCAAAATACTGAGGAACAAGGCATCAAGAAAGCCATCTATTAATTAACCAGAGCAAGATCTAACACACAGCGTGGGGCAGGTTGTACCAGGGTGCTCGCCAGGCTCTCCTAGAGGTGAATTAATGGATTTCACAGAGCAGGGAGAGAAACCGGCGCCAACTGAGGCGGCGCCAATGAGGGGCCCCCTCAGACCAAATCCCGGCACCTCAGGAGGGACCCCTCAGGAGGGACCCCTCACCCCAGCCAGGCCCGCGTTATTTTAGATTTGTATAAAGCTGACACGGATGGAAGCTTTCTAAATTAGACTGAAGAGATTGCGTCTACAATACAAAGGCATAGACTATGGGGTGTTTTTTAATGTATTTTTAACCCTATAGAATTGTCACGTTTTAACCCTAATGGAAAGCACATCTAAAGCTTCTCTGTAATAAAGCTATGATTTTGGAACTTCTATTTAAAAACAGTATTACATATAAAGCCTAAAAGCAATAAAGAAGAGGTAAGAACAGATCTGCCTGACCACACAAGCACAGATAACAATTTGCAGCTCACATTCAATGCCAACTCCACTACCCGAGTACTGGTTTGTGTGAACTGTACTCAGGGAAAGCCAGGCACGACCCTCGGGGAGCCTCAGCTGTACAGACCGTGCGCTTAAAGACAATGAACACACTCGGCCGTAAAACCCCAAATTAAACACGGAGCGCAAGCCCTGGGCCCGGCCCGAGGCTCCTCCCCCCGCGCGCACCGGTGGTGACGTCACGCGCCGCAGTTCTAGACCGTTCCAACCCCGTGACGTCACGCGCGGCGTCATTCCAGAAGATTCGGCCGGGGCCCGTATAAAGCCCGCGGAAGAGGCGGGGCCGCCGGAATCGGTGAGCGGGCGGCAGCAGCGGCGGCGGCACCAGAGCGACCGCGGCGGTGAGTGCGGCCTGGGGGGGGCCTCGGCGGGGCACCGGCCGGGGTAACGCGGGTGTAACCCGAGGATAACGCGGCGCGTTCTCCCACAGGCATCCACCATGGTGAAGGAGACGGAGTACTACGACATCCTGCAGGTGAAGCCCAATGCCTCCTCCGAGGAGATCAAGCGGGCCTACCGCAAGCTGGCGCTGAAGTACCACCCCGACAAGAACCCCAGCGAGGGCGAGCGGGTACGCTGGGCTGGGGGCCGGGGCTGGGCCGGGGCCCGTGGGCCGCCCACCCACTGCGAGGCGGCCGCGCTCCCGGCGGCACCTGCGGCCCCTGCTCGGGGTAGGCCCCGTCTGGCCTTTCTGGCGGGCCGGGGCTGAGCAGGGCTCACTGCAGGCGCCGCCGGGCCGCGGGTGGGCGGCCCTGCAGGGAGAACCGGGGGCTGGCACAGGGCCGCCCGCGGGGGGCACCGTGAGTCCCTCATAGATAGGCTGTTGTTACATCCAGCGTGCACGCAATCGTAGTTCAAATTCTGCTTTGCCCTTCCTGCAGCGTAATGCCAGTACGTGAAGGCTCCCCTACGTCCAGGTCTCTGTACAGACCTGTGAGCCTGTAGCAGGCCTGACGGCCCAGCTGTGGCAAGGGGGATGCGGCATTTCTTATTTTTGGATGTGGTGCGTACCAAGTTCCCCGTAGCTGCAGGAGAAAATCGTCCTTAGAGGTGCTGGTTAAAACAGGCAAAGCTGGAAGGGTTTCTAGTGTTCAAGTGGCTGCTGTGCTGTCAGATGTTGCAAAGGCTGGTAGTGGATCCAGCTGCCAGCACAGTTGTGCTGGATGGATTTGTGTTCCTGAACAGGATGGGTTTTCTTCAGAGAAAAGTGCTAATGCAGATGTCCAAGGTAACTATCCCCAGGGAATCACTGGGCTGCACATGGGTGGACTGCTTACAACGGAACTATTTTATATGCTATCAGCACAGACCCGCTCAGCTCCCTGTGTTGGCTTGGATGATAAACGAGCACCACAATTGGAGAACTATGGAAAACATGAATGATGGGATTGCTTATCTAAAAGCTGGTCTGCTAATACCTTAATATAGGGGTAGAAGATCCATACTTATGTCTCTAGAATACTAATTTACAGAACTCAAGACAAACAGTAGCCTAGTCAAAGGTAACCTTTTCTGCTTTTACTTTGGGCCTGCTTTTTTTGCTTACACCACTTTACATGGCCATGAGTAAATGAAGTTTAAAATGGAAGTGGTCATTCCAGTAATACCAAATTATGTTTAAAATTCAGTTGGTAATCTTAGTACTAGGAAATTCTTTATAGCTATTTAAGAAAATTCCTTAATTGTTTTGTTAAAGTGGGTGTTTTGATTTGTATCTAAGTCCTTGTGTTTGTGATGAGTAAGCAACACCAGTGTCTGGTCACATAAATCTCTGTTGCAGCTGGATGTACCAGCTCAGCAGGCATGGAGGATCCCTGTGTAGCTCTAGGCTGACTAGCACTGCTGTGGCCATGAGCAACTGGGGACCTGCAAGACTTCAGGGATAGTACCATATTCCTTTCTACATGGATTTGTTAGAGGTTATAATGGTTGTTGCAACTACCACAATCGACAAAATGTAGTTGGCATATACTTGTAAGGTGGATGTGACTGAATTAAGCCCACTTAAAACATGGGAGGAGGGGGGAGAGGGAGGAAAGGGGTGGTTTTCCTGGACAAAAGTGTACTATTATAGTCGGTTACCCATTTGTTTAGGGAGTTTCCTTTTGGAAACAGACAAATGCTACAAGAGGGTGCTGTAGTGGCTCAATCTGCAGATGGAGTTGTATGTGAGAGGGCTACTTTTCCTCTTGGTCATAGTTGTTCAGAGCTTCTTTTTTCTTTTTAGTTTAAACTTATATCCCAGGCATATGAAGTTCTGTCGGACCCAAAGAAAAGGGACCTCTATGACCAGGGTGGGGAGCAGGCTATTAAAGAAGGAGGCCTGAGTGGCGGCAGCTTCTCTTCACCCATGGACATCTTTGACATGTTCTTTGGTGGTGGAGGCCGAATGAATAGAGAGAGAAGAGGTACACAGTTCTAAAAAAGTTCTAGAAACTCTAACCATGCACTTCAGCGTAAAACACCTGTGCTGTGGTACTGCTGTTCTGCTAAGTGCACATAGTGTGGATCTTACTTGTTGCAACAATAGAATAAGTAAACTATGATTTTTCTAGTAACTCTAGCATTAAGATTCTAATAAAGTAGATAACATGGCTTAGCCATAGCCATCTTTCTGCTAAGTTCTGTTTATTTTTTGTTGAAGGGGGACTGGGTAACCTGTAGGGGAGGGGGAAACATTAGTAAATCAGCAGTTGAATTAGACCTGTTTAAGTTACCTTTTTTCCGAATCTGTGCCTCACTTGCTCATATGCTTTTGGGCAACTTGCTTCAAAGGACACCATCAACTTAAACTTCAGTAATTTTAAATCTCATGAAAATACTTGGGAGAAATTACATGAAACTGAGTACAGTGTGCTGCCAAAGCACAGTATGATTTTTGTCTTTTCCATGCCCAATGCCTGTTAAAGGAGCAAGTAGTAACTTGCTGTAGAATCATTGAAATTATGTTATGAAGTGGCATGGAAATTCATAGGCAGGCATAATAGCAACTTCTGAATTGACAGATCTGAAGCTGGTAGTGTCCTTGCATCTTGCTGTTTCAGTTGAGCTTATAAAATTAGGAGTAGGAGCAGGGATAGGGTGGCTTTAACGATGCTTTGCTTAATTACAGCTCAACTTTTATGTTTGGACATAAATGGGTGGAGCTTAGTGGAAGCTGATGGAACTGCACATTCTTTTAAGGGGGCTGAGTTGTGTTCAAAGTTTGGAATGAACTCTGCATTTCTTCATTGAGACTGTGCATGAACATTTATCTTCACAACAGCTGAACAAGTATTAATATTTCCCTTTTGTTTTTTTAAGGCAAAAATGTTGTGCACCAGTTAGGTGTATCTCTTGAAGACCTATATAATGGTATTACAAGGAAACTGGCACTGCAAAAGAATGTTATTTGTGCAAAGTGTGAAGGTAAAAAAACAAGTAGTGGTTTCAAACCCCTCTTCAAGTTTCTTTGTGTGTGCTTGTGTGGATTGTCTGGGGCTGAGAAAAAAGTCTGGGGGCTTTCTTACTTTTCTCTCTCCTTTTTCTTTGCCTGATCCCTGAAAGTCTGCCAGGGTATTTAGCTCTACTTACACTTACCGAAGAATAAGTCTCTTGACCGCAGTGTTACAGAGTGATTGTTCTAATGGCAGACTAAAACTCACTGTGAGTTACAGTTAGGGGTACCTAAATTAAAACAGTCTTCACCCACAACTTGGATGTAAATGTCTATTCTGTAAAACTTTTTAAATTGCTGTGGGTGGAAGTCTAGCTTGTGTTATGCTACTAATTTTACAGTTAAGTATTCCCTAATGACTGGTCCTCTTTGAGGTAAATTTTAATAAGGTCTTGTATCTTAGTACTCTGTTAAATAGTTAGTAAGCAGATTCTTTTCCAAGTATTAGTGGAATGTTTATGTCTTGAATTTGGTATGCTGACAGTTCCTTGGAAACCAGGATTTACTGGGGGGTGGGGCAGAGGCTAATACAATAAGCTGTATAAGCGTTTTGTTTGTAGAAACGTCCAGTTTGTGGGGCATGTTTTGTGATGGCAACTAAATTCCACTACTGAACTTCCAGCCTGAATACTATAATTTTTTTAGACTGAGATCCAATTTAACTCTTTTGTCAAAGGTTATGGCGGAAAGAGAGGGGCAGTAGAAAAATGTCCTGTGTGTAAAGGAAGAGGGATGCAAGTTATAGTTCAGCAGATTGGACCTGGCATGGTACAGCAAATCCAAACTGTGTGTCCAGAATGCAAAGGCCAAGGTGAAAGAATAAACCCAAAGGACAGATGTGACAACTGCAATGGCTGTAAGGTTGTAAGAGAGAAAAAGATCATAGAAGTTCATGTTGATAAAGGTAAGAACTGTATATTTGTACTGGTTCCCTAATAATAGTCTATAGTTCTGCAGAGAATAAATGGGTTTCTTTTCTTCAGGTATGAAAGATGGTCAGAAGATAGTATTTCATGGAGAAGGTGACCAGGAGCCTGATTTAGAGCCTGGTGATGTTATAATTGTGCTTGATCAAAAGGATCACAGTGTCTTTCAGAGACGAGGGCATGACTTAATCACAAAAATGAGAATTCAACTCTCGGAGGCTTTATGTGGTTTCAGAAAGACAATTGAAACTTTGGACAACAGAGTTCTTGTCATATCTACTAGGCCAGGTAGGTCTTAAAGAATTCTAATACTATGTAAACTACATCAACTGCTTGCCTGTTTAATTGTGCCTGGACTGGCATTTTTGGGGAGATTGTTCTATTTGGGGGGGTTTTTTCTAACCAGATGATGCAACAGATTCACGAGGTAGTTACTTAATTTAGTTGGTTCTTTTGTTGTTACTCTTTCTAAAACATGCAGTTACAGCTAAAGCTATCAAATAGGTCTTAATAAACCTCAGCCCCCAGTTGGTGGATAGCCAGGAAAATGTATTTAAGAGGCAAGAATCTTAAATCCTACTAAATTATTTGTACATTCAGCCTGAAGGCTGTGCCAAGGAAAGCTGATTTCTCTTATAGCAGGGGAAATAGTCGAAATGGCCTTAGTTCTGTAGAGCTTGGGTTTAGTTCTTGTCTCTGAATTGGTCACAGTCTCCCTGAGGTGCCATGGAACACTGCTTGTGTACAGCCCTGCCTCGTGTGGCTGTGAAATGCCTGTCACATCACATCAGCTTACTTACAGCTCTTGCCTCCATAGGTGAAGTGATAAAACATGGTGACCTGAAGTGTATCTACAACGAAGGGATGCCCGTCTACAAATCTCCAATGGACAAAGGCAGCTTGATTATACAATTTTTGGTAAGCTGCATGCTTTTCTGTAGCCAATATACTCGTGTTTGCACATGAAAAGATATTCATTTAAAAAAATGTGTAAAATTGTAGGTCCAGTTTCCAGAGCACTACTGGCTCCCAAGGGAGAAACTGTCTCTGCTGGAAGCTCTGCTTCCTTCACGAGAAGATGTTATGGTTACAGATGAGATGGATCAGGTAGACCTTGAAGATTTTGATCCAAATGAGCAAACCTACCGTAACAGTGCGGGAGAAGCCTATGAAGAAGATGACGAGGGTCCAAGAACAGGAGTACAATGTCAGACATCTTAAAGCAAGGTGGAGTGGATGTCATCTAAGATGTAAATTTTCACAATGAAAACTGCATGGCTGTAATAGCCACTGCTTGTGGTTTTTGTGTTCAGCAAATTGAGTTGCTGCGCTGTCCGTATCACCTTTTTGTAACTAATTTATATTGTGTTCTTGTAGTCTTTCTATATAAAGCAAATATCATACAGCTGAGAACCAACTGAGTTGGTACACATTTTCCTTGCTGTGAAGGTTCTCAATTTACTTCACCTGTGCTATTTCTATAAGACTTTGGCAATATTGATAGAGGCTAAGTGGAGTGTCTTATGTAAATACTTTCATACTGGAAAATTAATTTCATAGAATAAAACATAGCAGAATAACTACTAATAAATAGTACTTCACCTTTTTTCATGCTTCTCTTGTACTTTGTAAGCCACTCTGGAACCCCCTTTATTTAAATAAGTTTTACTAAGCTCAGACTCCTCTCACCTAGTTGAGATTATTCTCAATATTCAGCTTTGTGTTAGCTGCACCACTAGTACCTGTCTTCATTTTGTATTTCAGAAGCATTTTGTGCATGCCCTCTCTGCCTCATAGCCCTCTGCCTGTGTTGTGTGGGTTTACAGTAGCATTCCTTCAGCTGCTTCTCTGTGTAAGTGTGACTTAAGGTTACAAGCTGTCCTCTAATGTGTTACAAACAGGCAAATACTTCCAAATAAAAGTTTGACCTTTCAGAAGCTCAAGCTTTGTATTTCAGCCTTCCCTAGAACTGGTTTTTACTTCCTCCTAGGCATTGTATACTTGTGCCTTAACTAAAATGAATAAACCAAAATCACATGCATTGCCTATACTGCTGCTGTTTTATAACACACGATGCCACAGTACAGTGATAACATTAAAGCTTTTTTCCCTTTTACCTATTTTCTAGTAGTGTTTGTATTAAGTCAGGGTTAGAAACAACTGGTCCTCTTTAGTGAAATTAAACCATGATGAATGATCTCCATGTACTGCACAATTGTTGAAACAGGTGTTCAGCTTAAGTGAGCCTCATGTACTCACTGGGATCACATCAAGACAAGCCCAGGCTGTCATTTCCCACATCTCTAACACAGCCTCAGTCACTTTCCTTCTGCTAAAATAAGCTGCTGTGAGACTTTTGGCCCATGCTTTCCAGCTCTGGTCTATTTATGGTTAACGGCAGGGGCGATTAACTGAGCAGTTACTTCACCCGTGACTACATATTTCCAAAAATACTTTTTTCCAAACAATAGACATAAGGACTTGCAGCTGTAGCTTTTATTTTAAAAAAGTAAGGCTTTCTCTCATGCTAAACAAAATCAAAATTAGATATAAACATATCTGGTTTTGCAGATCAGTATGAAATGCTTTTATCATACTAAAAAATTACATAGGCTCGTAGCAGTCCTTGAAACTGCCACAAGAGTTTACCAAAGCATCTGAGTCAAGACATTTAAACTGGACAGTCATAAATATGAATTTCTTGGTCATCACCAACAGACACAATTTTGGACCCACTTCCATTGTATTTCACTCCCCAAACCTGTAAATAAGACATATGCAAGTTTACCAAGAGAGGACAAAGAAAAAGAAGCTTTGTGGCAGTCATATTTATTACAAGCAGAAGGGGTATTTTAAAAGTCACCTGATCAGAGCTGGTGCAATTGCTTCTGCTTTAACAGCAGCTAAGCCTGCTGAACCAGAGCAGGACACTGCCATCTAGGAGCCTGACCAGTTCCTACACCCACTCCCACTGATGGGATTACACAAGTCAGAGATACTTGATGAGGGTTGAAAAGTACTTGCCCCAGTTTGCATAAATCAGCCCAAGCATTTTTCACTCTTGCCCATCCTGCAGCCCTTTCTGAGAATAGTATTTTACAGTGCAGGAAAGCAAGAGAGGAAGTATTTGTCATGCAGACTGACACGTCATGACAGACTGAAGAATGACCTGGTTTATTCTTGAGCTCTTTCAGAGAGCCATTTCCCTACCAGTGCAAAACTTACTTAGAAAAATTCAGGTCAGTCCTCTCATTTAAGACAGTTACACAAGCTCTTAAGTGACACCCTTCTCCATCAGAATGACATCAGGAAGGGTGAAGGCTACCCAGCACATTAATGTGAAATGCAGAACAGCTATCTTGACAAAAATATGTCTCGGGCATCCTTGTACTATTAATATTTTGCATTAATACCAAAACCCAGCATTCCCAATAACGGGTACATCTCTGCTAGCCACAGACTTAATGAGATTATAGATAACAGCTAAAACAACAGGGGAAATCAAATCCCACTTGGTACTTCAGTATTAAAACCCCCACAAGCTGTAGGTAATGGGAAAAAAGGTTACCAGCAAAACAGTACTACAGAAGAAAGAGTTCAAATAAAATCTGGAAGAATATCCTTTGTTTCTTGCTCAGTGATCCATTAAAATATAACATTGTTCTATTTATCACCTGACATTTGGACAAAGAGGAGATGGGTAGAAACTTAACTCCTTCCCTCACAAATAGCTATCACTGAACAATAAATAAAAAACCCACGGGAGGAGGAAAACGTCCCAAGTTTCAAGCATCTGTTTGGATAATTCCATCCTTTTAAATAAGTATTTCCACCCTTGCACATGCACGTGCTGTGTAAGTGACAGAAATAAGTAAGACCAGAGACAAAGGTAACACATACAGTCTGGTAAGACTTTGGCCACTCAGGATTGCCTTTATCTGGGCCTGAAAAATGTTAATTGCTTGGAAGAGATCAGCATATATGCTTGGGAATACTAGTTCAATATTAAGTGCCAAATAACCACAAACCTTTAAAATTCCATTACAGCAAGCTAAAGTTACTGCATTCCTGCAAGGCTGGAGCTGCAGCACCGAGGTGAAGCACAAATGTGCACAACTACACAAGCTCTCCTGGGAACATGGTGACTTAGGGAATAGCAGCCATACCTGATCTTGGTGGTCAAAGAAAGTATGGACACAGGTCCTTGTTCCAGCATCCCAAACTTTTACACTTTTATCAGATGAGCTGGAAGAAAAATAATACTGATCAATGTTTGAATTAATAGAGTAACTAAAGTTTAATGCAAACATTAAAAGGTCTCATACAGTTGACACAAGAAACCCTCCTTCACCCATCAAATACAAGGACGAAGTAGCAAAGGACTGCATCTTCTGCCAGGTTCCACAACCTTTAAAATAAATTTACTGTTCCAACATCTGCAGTGTGAAAATGAAGACTCCCATTTTGGCCAAAAACTTCTCTCAGGCAAGTTCTTTGCATAAGGAAATTCCTGTTACATACACTTGGTCCCCCTAACTGCCTCAGATGTTTTAAGAATAAATACTAAAGTTCAAGCAGATTAATGTATTACTAGATTAAGTTGTACTTCTTGATTCAACAGCAATTTTTCAGCTATTTAGAATAAAACTGCCCTTCTCTTAGGTGCTTTTCACTTGTCAGGAACTACAGTGGAGTGGGATGACTTACTCTGTAAAATGCTCTCACTACAGCTGGCATCACAGATTGGCTCTTGAGCCTTTAAATTTTATGTTACTTCATTAGAGATCCCACTGCAATTTGTACACATTTAATTTTTATAATCCATCTCCCTTTATAAAATTACATTTTTTTCAGTAATCATAAACAATTAAAAATCCTCAATACCTGGAAACAAAATGGGTATCATCGGGACAAAATGCTACATTTAAAACCCAGGATCCATGGCCACTTAATGTGCCAGCCAAGTTCGCATGTTGCCTGTGGAAAGAACGTATGTTAACATTTGCTTTGTGAATTCCAGGGAAAAAGCAACAGGGATGTACTCTAGCTAGTGCAATTAAGAGTGGTTCAATGGAAGGTGACTTCGGGACATTTGTTCATCCAAGCCGAACCGGTGTTACAGCAGATTCTGTTTTTTCCATTTCAAATAGTTAACATAAAAAGAAGTCACTAAGAAGATACACTGGAGGACAAAATAGTTTCACCAAAGTCAGAGCAATGCAGGTTTAGGGGAGTGAAGACCATTGAAGCAGGGCCTTTTCCTCCCCAGGGTCTTCCAACATATTGCAAGATGCAGCAGAATTAGGTCATAAATATAATTTCTTGTGTACAGAACACATGTTTAGGAAGGGTGAACACAAGCTCACAGGAAAGACACACAGAACAATTAGCTTGTTGCTTACAGGCAAATATGAGGAAAGTAATTTGTTTTCAAGTTACAG
This sequence comes from Oriolus oriolus, assembly GCA_013400235.1. Classification (NCBI taxonomy): domain Eukaryota; kingdom Metazoa; phylum Chordata; class Aves; order Passeriformes; family Corvidae; genus Oriolus; species Oriolus oriolus. The sequence goes on from VXBT01000989.1 coordinate 63,580, forward strand.
CTGTCTTCTGCCTATACACTTTTAAAAACTATCTAAGGATGTAGTATTTTATGATTTAAAATTATTTATTATATAAAAAGTCACCAAAAGCTGAAAGGAATTCTAGAGAGCAGAGAGTTTGATCTATTTTTTACAGTATCGGCCTCTCTAAACAGTTGTTCTCCTGCCAGCATGGCTGGCACAGTCCCCACTCACACGTCGTAGATTTTGATGTAGCCGTCATCGGACGCGGTGACAAGTAACTGGGAGTCTGGGGAGAAGGTCAGCGAGCGGATGGGCATCGCGTGGCCTGCGAGGCACAGGGACACACATCAGCACGTGCTTTTACTCTGACTAATGCCAGTGCTCGGGAAGCTACACCACAACAGCACTCTCTGCTCAAAGAGAGCAGCCTCTGAAGCCTCTTTCTCCCTAGAGGCTTCTTCCCAGAAAATGGAAACGGACAGCAATTCTCAATTTTGAATGTTAAGGCATGTCTGCAACACAAAGAGTATCTTATTTTTTTCAGCTGTGGATCTTTATTAGAAATTATGTCATATTTTATAGCATGATTGCGTATTTAAGTGGTTGGGGTTTTGGTTACAACTGGGCGGAAACTGCACGAACATTAAAAGCCCATTTATCTGTTAGAAAAATGCATGTCTTCTACAACATAAAATGTTCACTTATTTTTTAAAACAGCAATAAATCGCTATAGAACAGATACCATAAGTAAAAGAAAAACCATATGCATGGCACACACATTTGGCTTAGCTTCATTCCCTTGTACTTTTCTGCAATACATGGAACTACAATTTAAGAATTCAGTTAAGCATTACTGACTGTATCTTTTCAAAAAAGGCATTTATGATGCAAGCCTGAGTTTACAGTTTGCCTCTAATATTTTAAGTGGTTTAGGTTAGAGCACACTAAATAATACTGTCTAAAGGACAAAAATGCCAACTCACTAATGCCAGAGTTGTTGTAGCTTAATTCTGACTTGCATGATATCCTTTAATTTTGTCAGAAATGAGGCGAGAATTTGGGTATTGCAAATAACCAAACTATACCTTCTAGCGTATGCAGAAGTTTTCCAGTTGCAATATCAAAAATATTGATAATGCCATCTATTGCTCCACTGGCCAAGTATTTTCCATCTGGACTCTGTAATAACAAACACAAGAAGTGTGATTCAACATCTGTGTGCATCTATGCTGTGTAACCCCTGACATTCTCTAGGCAACTTTTCACAAATAATGATCTATGCAAGATACCTGGGCTCCAAAAATTCTGAAGACTATAAGCAAGATTAAAATCTATTTTCCACATGTGCATGGGGGAAATGTCACACAATTTGTATTTGGACCTATGGCTGTCACTTAGTATTACTGCAGAGATAAAGTGATAGATAGAAACAAAAATACCTATTTACAACATACTACAGCAGTAGCAATTTCTTGTAAGAAATGATCAATTGTGCTTCTTACATATGCAATGCTAAGGATGAACTTTCCTCTGGTGTCCAGAGAATATTCTTTCTTTCCAGTTTCGACACCGAAAATATTTACTTTCCCCACATGACTTCCTGTTGCAAGGTACTGGGAATCAGGTGAAAAAGCCAGGGACCAAGCATCAACTGTATTAAAAACAAAAAACCAGTTAGCTAGATCCTATTTCTAGTTCTTATTCAACAGTGTCAGTTCTGTATGCATCTGTTTAGACATTTAACCCTCTAAGAGTGTATAAGCTTATCAAGTTACCCCATCTATGTAATTAATGGAGCATATCTTGAGCCATGTACTTACATTTAGTAAAAGATTACATTTTCTAGTAAGACCCTGATCTTATGAGACTCTCCTGTAACAACAAATTTAGAATTTAAGACTGCATCAGTTAAGTCTAAATTCTTACTTTTCTCCTAGTACCAAAAGATTGAAACTACTGATAAAAGCAACACTAGTATGCAGCAAAGCATAGAAGATGCAGGAGAAATGTAGATATACAAACATAACACAGATAACATTCCTGCAACTGAGTGTAAAAACCCACTGGTTTTTATAGCAGTGCAATGTATTTATCTGGCACGACGTAATTCACAGTTTTTTTCTATAAGCTTAATATTAATTGCCTAAAACACTGCAAGACTGTTCTTAAATTTGTGACTTCCAGTGGACTCATGAAATACTTGGAATAAGACTTTAGGCCCTGAATTCCAGCTTGGAGAACATTAGCATTGTTAACGTTGATAACTGTTTTGACTTGCTCTCTCAGGATTGGATGTGCCAGATAAAAAAGGATCACATGCATGGCTCAAATTTATTGCAGTGTTATGAAGAATGTTCAGAGTTTCTTTGTAAATCAATCTGAATAAGCACTTGAATTCTTTCTCACAAATATCCTTTTATCAATACATGTGTAAGAGCAAGCTGGTTTCCATTCTGCTTTATGCACACAGCAAAAAGCCAATCTATGTGCACCTGAGAAAGCACTAGTGTGTAAAAATAAATGTAAATTGTCTGATGCTGCTTTGTCTTGAGTTCATAAAACCACTATGATTTCTGCAAATAGAGAGAGATTAAACCCTCCCAAACACCTTAATCTCCTCATATACCCCAATCCCCCACTGTTCAGTGTTTGCCAGGAAGAGTCAGCACTGTTCTCATGCAGAGCCAGCTCAGCACTGGTATCTTACCAGGACCAGCATCTATGGACTTGATCTGTTTGCCAGTCTCTAAATCCCAGAGGCGAATGTGGGCGTCCAGGGAGCTGGATGCTGCAATGGCACCCGTGTGGCTGATGTCCACAGACACCACCCCCAGCTGGTGACCCTCCAAAGTCCACTGCAGATCCAGCTTTTCATCGTTCCTTTGGAGCAAGGGAAAGAAAAGCCTCGTTAGGAACAGCCGGGGGTACTGAACGATTCCCCAACCTCACACAAAGCAAACAATCCACATTCCTCCACTTGATCAACACAAGGCAATCCAAGTCCACCCTTAAAATGTGAAGGGCTACACACAAACTCTCTGTACTCAAAGAACTGACAAGTCAATAATCAATCATATTCCTGCAAAGCAGGTACTTCATCCCACCGAGAAATGCCCACCACACACCAGTCTGTGGGTGCTCACAGAGCTGATGTTCACCTGTGAGCTCAGCACAAAGTGCCAGGACTGACATTTTCACAGTCACCACAGCCAAGCTAAACCTGTCACTGAAGTGAAGCACATCCTTCACACTGCTTTGCCTAAGAGACAGAATAACTTCTTTGCAAAAGCACACTTCCATAAGAATTATCAGGATTTTTTTTCAATAAAAAAGGAAGATCTTTTCCACGATTCCCATTACTGCTTTCACAGTACACATCTCCAAGGGCATTGTCTCATCAAAAGATGCATTTCTCATTCTTTGGTTTAGAAATACATCCAGTATTCTCTGGCATGCATTTTCAAAAGGATTCTTATTCTTTGGAAATGAAAGCACACCAGAATGCCACCATTCCCAGAGAAATCACACACCACTGGAGATAAGCTTGCTCAAAGAAGCAGCTTTGTGTGCCAGGCTACCCCTTCCATGAGGTGACTTCTAACATCCCTGCAGATTGTGGAAATTCAAGACTGCTCCACACTGACTACTTCCAAGGCCTAAAACAGGTTAACATGGAACACTTACCACTTCCAGACCTTCACCAGATCATCCAAAGAACCAGAGATCACTGTTTCAGAACCATCATTTTTATTTTTTCCCCAGGCAACTGACCAAATGGCATCATCGTGAGCTAAAAAAGAACATAAGCACAGAAATTAAATATTTTATTTTGACAGAAGACCACAATCAGTTTTGGTAATGCTGAAATGGCTAACTGCAATGTTGGCAACAGACCTCCCTGCTCCTCAGGTCTACTGAGTGCTCCGAGAGCCTTGTCACTGTTTGCTTTGTTCTAAAACATGCAATGTGTTGTGTGACCAACGTCACTGCTGAAAAAGCAGCACAGCAACCTCTGAGTTACTCAGATTTATGCCTAATGTAAACATAACCAGGTCTCCTCACACGGATACCTGCCATTATCAAGTTTACATCATCCCAGAACACCAACACTGCTCAATACCCGTTAGCGTTTGCTCACCTTGCTCTTGCTTGAAGAGAATACCGTACTAGAAAGAAAAAATAATTAATATTACACATCAGCAGCCTATACATATATACACATATATACATATACCTCAAGCCAGCAGTCAGCCTAGCTAACGCTGTATTTTTAATTACCTGTGTGGTCATGTCTTTCTGAAAACGATCCCGACGGCAGCGCTCTGGAAGGAGCCGGACACAGCTCCTACCGCCGTCGCGCCTTGATGACCTCAGTGACCACAGAGAGCGCCACTCCTCAGTGCCCGCCGGCTCCCGCGCACTCTACCGCCGCCCTGTGGCCTGGAGGCCCAAGCGGACACATCCCGCCGGCGGGAACGGCGCGCGCCGCCCGCAGCGCCCTCAGGGACAGCGGGGCTGAATCCCCCGGCCTCGCGTCCCGACCCTCAGCGCCCTCAGGGACAGCGGGGCTGAGTCCCCCGGCCTCGCGTCCCGACCCTCAGCGCCCTCAGGGACAGCGGGGCTGAGTCCTCGGCCCCGCAGTTGTGTCCCACAGCTTCCAGCTTCATCGCCGCCTCTCACTCATCTGTCCCGCTCACCCGCAGGACCCCCGGGCGCGGGCCCGGCGGCGCCGCTGTCAGAAGCCCTCAGCATCTTCGCTGTGATATCAGTGCCAGTGATGCCCTGCGGTGCTGCGATGGCACTGATGGTGTAAGCTGTGGGACACACCTAGGACTGAGGGATGCGTTCAAGTCCGCCGGCCCAGCCGGGTAGGAAGCTCCTGACGGAAGCCTGAGCTGGCTGCCTGCTGTCTGAGGTGTGGAGGAGGCAAGGGGCAGGCTAGGCACAGCACGGACCGACCCCACGCTCCTGGGGCTGCAGCACTGCCCACGGCTCTCACCACGGCACAGAAGGGTTTAACTTCACAGAATCACAGAATCACTAAGGTTGGAAAGGACTTCCAAGATCATCAAGTCCAACCTTATTTGACCGCCTTGTCAACTAAGCCAGAGCACAAAGTGCCACATCCGATCATTTCTTGAACACTTCAGGGATGGTTGAGCCACGACCTCTTTGGGCAGCTCGTTTCAATGCCTGACCACCCCTTCTGTGAAGAAATTCTTCCTGATGTCCAGCCTGAGCCTCCCTTGACACAACTTGGGGCTGTTTCCTCTGGTCCTGTCACTTGTTTCCTGGGAGAGGAGCCTGATCCCCACCTGGCTACACCCTCCTGTAATGGAGTTACAGAGAGTGAGAAGGTCCCCCTTGAGCCTCCTCCAGGCTGAGCCCCCACAGGTCCCTCAGCCACTCCTTGTGCTGCAGAAAGGAAGTTTCCCTACTAATCATCTGTGTCAGACCAGAAAAAAAAGGTATGGCTTTCATTTTGGAAGCTGAATTTTTTCAAGTTGCTGCCTCTGCTTCAGTTAGAAGTGGAAAAAATGTCAGAATTAAAGTTCAGGAGAATAAATCAAATTCCCTGAGGCTTAAAATTAAAGACAAAGGATCAGTGGTCTTTCACAGCTCTTAATCAGTTTTTATGTGTACACAAAGCTCTTTGAGATCAATAGAACTTGTCTGAGTAAGCAGAGTAACAACCAAAACAGGAATTCTGAATGTGTCTTAACACAGTTCTGCAGTCAAGAATGAAAATCTGGGTAAAACTCTTACACATAATTACAGACTTTTACATACAATTACAGAATCCTTAGTTCTCTGATTAGGTTGAGCTTTGAAGAGATTTTAAGGCATATGGCTTTATTGTCTTGAATTTCAGAAATCCTCATTTTCTTGTTAGTAGTGACGCAATGGCAAACATTTTCCACAAGTAAAATAAGTTATTCTGTTTCTTGCCAGGATTCTTCTAAGAGTTCTTCCATTTAAATTTGAACTGAAAATGTAATACTTTCACCTTATGTTCAAATAATCAAGCTTGGTTTTGCAGTTCTTTTATAGAGTACTGCAGTATTGTAGCATAATCTTTGACAGACGAAGTGTTTCTAATCCCTCCAGAGGTTTCATATCATGAAAAGTTCTCTCTGTGCACTGGTATTTACTCTGTACACTGAATACCTTAGGCCTTCGTGGCAAAAGATTGTTACTGTTCTCTTGCGAAAGTGCAGAGTGAGATTGTGGGTTATTTCCTACATCACTTATGACACAAATCTGTATTTGTTAGAGTGGAAGCTGATTAGATGCTGCCTTGGTGCATCAAGAGGATAATCTGAAGCAAAGTGTGCCACATGTTTGATTTACAGATAAATTGCCTCTGTGGAACAGGAACGGAGAGCAGGTTTCTGTATGTCTGCCCTTGTTCTGGAGCACTGTGCCTGTATGGATATTTCAGCCCTAATGACAACAATGCCTTAGGAGTGTCTCTGGGTTCAAATGACAGTTTTTAAAACAACGTTATAGGGAAGAAACCTAACATATTAAAAACCATTATGATCACCCTCGTATTGTGCTTACACATAGAAGTGAATTAGGTCAAGACTTTGGATGCCACATAAACATTGCAAAAGGCACTTCCCAGCCCAAAGTTCAGTTGCAGAGAACACACTGAGAGAAAGACAATTGAAAAACACAGGCTGAGGGCCATTGGGGCCTGTTACTACAATCCCAGTTCGGTTCAGCATTCACAGTTCAACACCAGCCTCGCACACAAGACGAATGCCAAGTAAGCCTTGATTCATTAAGGTCTTGAAGACACATGATCTTCCATAAAACAGGAAGGGTAGATAATTAACTGGGAGCTCCAGCTCTGCAGGCACATGAACACTGCAGCATTCAAATTCCAGACATGTCAACTTCTCTCCCTGCTCCACACTAAACAATTCATGTGCTAGTGGGTTTGAGGAAGATGGGAATGGTACTTAAGTTATGTGGCAGTGTTTGCCAAAGTGGGTAATACAGGAATATGTATTTTTGTGGTTACTAATGTCAGGCCATGGCAGTTTAGAAAAGGGACTGTGTAATACAACTGTACCTGCAGAGAGCTGGGTTCAATTCCAGGCTCCTTTCAGGACTGATCCATCAATTTTGGGTTTGTTTTTCCATCTTAGAGTTCAGTGTAGGATCAGTCACCCAGAGGTGCTGCAGAAACAAAGGGCGACTTGAGACAGAGCACGGAGCCTGTGTGCAGATTTACATATAAATATATGTATGCATATACCATCTGCCATTGTGGGGCAGCAGCAGCAAGAGCATCTCCGTCCTCTTTCCGGGAGGTTGGCATTCATAATGAAAAATTGAGCATTTCACATCCTTCTGTGTTCAGGGACTCTGAACAATTGTGGCAGGAGCAAAGAATCCTCTGCTTATGTTGCTTACTGTCTCTCTAGGAAATCATTAAGGGACTGTGCTCCTGGGAGTGAATTGGAATGGCATTTGCAGTGTTTGCTCATTCATTTCAGATCTCTCTCTACTCCATCAAGTCACTCAGAGTATCTACAACTTTTTTGTATAGCATGTGTCAGCACTGTAGTGCATTAGCATTGGGGCAGTTGAGGCAAAAGACGAGCCACAGAAAATGAAATCCTAATACAGTCTTCAGTTCCACTTTTGAAACAAGTCCAGTTCCTTGCATGCAGATTTGATGAACTTTCGGCTTTTGTTGGTTTTCCTCTGCTCACTTAGTTCTTTGTTATATCTTTTTGTCATCTACTGTCCCCTTTCTTCCCTTTTCTTGCAACTTCATATTCTTTTTCACTAATAGGTTTCTATTTGATGGTCCCAAGCAGCTGAATTGGGAACTGGAGTCAAGTATAAACCTTCCTGAAGTTCGAAGAGTTTCAAATCAAAGCTTTGCTTTAAAAAAGCTCCTGTCTTATTTCCAAAAACGTCCATTGTAAAGGCACTGAATGCTGCAAGTGATGGCACCAAACCCAGTCATCACACTTTTTAGGATATAGAATTGGAACTACAGTCACATCTGTAGTCCAACAGCTGGCCAAAACAGGGAAATGATATAATGGAAAATCTCTTCTTCAAGAATCTGAAACCAAGTCCAAATATTAATTACATTCTTGCCTTATGAGTTAAGGAAGGATCATTATCCCATTTCACAGATGGGTGACATCTGAAGCAAGGTGACGAATTTAGGCAGTGGTAGATCAAGGAATGGAACTCGTTGCTCAGCCTCTTGGTATGTGCTCTAGCTCAGTGTGTACCTACACACTGCTTTAAGCTTACACTTAAATACTGAATTGTTTTGCTAACAAGAAAGGAAGCATTTCAATGTATTCGTTCAACAAGCAAGGAAAAGTACTTGAGACAGACAAAAATGGAAAGGAAAATCAAAACTGCCAGAGACTCCGCCTAACAGGAATGAAAATAATACTTAGCACTTGCAGGAGCAAATCTTTCTCTGGCTGGCACTTGGCAGTTCCAGCCCCAGGTGTCCTGGTGGGGGTTCTAGTCAGGGGAAAGCTTGGCCTGGAGAGTACTTTCCTTCAGAATAGATCAGGTTCCTTTGGAGTAGATAAGGTGGGCAGTGAGACTGGAGTGAATGAGCAGCTGCTTCTAGGAAGAAAAGAAGAAAATAAAACAGTTAATTAAACAAATAAATCCTAAAAGCTAGACTCACTTCTCCATGGAAGGAACCTCATCCACAGTGTCACCTGCAGAGAAGCCAGAATGGTTAGATGTAATTACAGGCCTTTTAACCTCCTGCTTATGGCATGTATAGGTCAAAGAGAACCTTTTAGAGCAGAGTTGTTTTGAAAGGAATAATAAAATAAGCAAAAAAAAGAGCAAAAGTCATTGTTCTTCATGAGAGATTTTCTAACAATTGGTCTGTGCTTGATGATAACTGAACCCAGACGTTATTTTCTACCGATCTTCTCTTTCTCTCTGTGAAAAGACTTCAGTTCTTCCTTCATTTATTTACTTAATCAGAATTACCATATTTTATTCTTTATTTTATTCTCTCTCAGAGATTTCTTTTTTTTAAGGAGCAAGATGTGGATCAGAGAGAGTTTCTCAGACCTTAACATGAGCCTAAAATGTTGAATGACCATATAGAATGCAACTACGATAAAATACACATCTGGTGCTCATTTGTCAGGATTGAAATAAGGCCCTTTAAAACATCATGCATGTAGTTGGGACTGACTTATGGAAAGCACAAAGTTTCAACCCATACATCAAGTCTAGCAGTAAAATTTTTCTCTCCAGGATGATGAATTTCACATGTTTTACCAAAACTAATATATGTCCCTTGCTATTGTGGCTTCAGATATACATGACAGCTGGGGATGACCTGGTGACCTTATGCACCAAAACTGAACTACAGAGCTCTAGGAAAACACTTTTGGCTGTCAATTAATAATTGGCTGTTTAGTTGTGAGCAACTAAGTATTGACCACATAATCTGAGGCACTCTTCTAAGCCTGATTGTGTTCGTTTTATTTTGGTATCCATACTTAATGTGTAATGGAAGGCTCTTCTGTGCCAACCCTCAGCCAAGTGCTGTCCAATGCTCAAGTGCCAGTGAATGTCTGCAGTCACTGCCTGTGTAAAGTGAGATGCTGTTCCCTCAAAGCAGGAGGAGGAAGGCACTGGGGATCCCCTGCACTTTGCCCAGAATCCTGGCTCCACTTGTGTCTGGGGCACGTGAGGTTATGATGAGTGGTAGTAAAGAAGACAAGAGAAAGCACCTTTTTTTTCTTTTTCTGATCCATACAGACAAAGGCTTGAATAGGTTGCTGAAATAGGAGGCAGAGAGGAGGGAAAGGGTTTTCCATCACCTGCTGTGGGACATTCTCTGCCTGACCGAGCTATTTACAATTCACTAAGGATGCAGTGAAGGCACCAGTAGGTCCAGTCTCTGGATATGTTATTTGCTCTACTGTAAAATGTTGTTAACTTTGTTCTTCTTAGGGACTCTCTTTATAAATTGATAATCCACTTAGCTGCTGAAACTGGCCTGGCAATGTGGCACCTTTGTAACACCAAGAGTCTTTTTTAAATGAAAAACTTTTAGAGGATCAAATGTAGAGGACACAACTCCGGCTTTTTAGAATAATTAGTGAGAAAACCCAGGAAAAAAACCCTTCGTTCATTGGCAGTAGATGCAAAGAATGTTCATAATAATTAGCTCAGATACTCTCAAAAACTTCTATTTGTGTTTACTAAGTATTTGTTCCGATGTATTTTTGTGTCACCATTTGGAATATATTTACATAAATAGGTACTTAGATCTTCAGTGCCTGGTGTCCATTTGCATGGGTTGCTGGCAGATGGACTGTGTGGATACACTTGGCTCAAGCAGACAATTACTTTGCCACTTATCTTCATGTCACTGCCCTGCTTTGTTATTGCAGCCTTCAATGCCACTTCTGTCTCCATCAACACTGTCTCATTCATGCTGTTTGCTTTGATGACTTTGCTGGGCAACCTCTTTCGTATTCTTGTCTCCATGTGAGAGAGGCTTTTTCTTCTTCAGTTTGCCTGTCTGGCTCACAAACCCCTGTGAATCAAATTGACGGTATTAACCTTACGCAGAGGAGTTGTGCTGGAGGATAAATGCCAGTGCTCTGCAAGCTCTGGCTCCCATGGAAGTCAGAGGGAGGAGGACTAAGTATGGCACATCATAAAACATTATGTTCAGCTACCTCTGGATGGGATATTTGACTCAAACCATACAAGTTGGTTAAATCACTGTGTCGTTGCTGGCTGTGAAAGCCCATTTTACAGTGGTGATTCAACATCCTATTTCTGCACAGCAAGACCATGTGTTCATGTCTCATAGATTTTACTAGGTCCTGAACACATGTTCAAGTCTCTATTGAATCGGTTCCATAAATACCTCATATAAAATGCTGGACACTTTTGTGAGTTCCCATCATAAGTACTTCATTCACATTTGACATTGTATCAGTGATGGGTGTTTCATATAATGAAAAAAAATTCAGATCTGTAATGAGGTGATTGTTTGACTGCTTTGGTCCACCTATATTTAGTGATGTGCTACTGACATTAGCAGAAGCATGGCATGAGGAAATAAGAGATTTTGTATGTAAGGTAATTGTCTTCTGGGTTTCAAGCTTTTTAAGTCAGAGATAGAACCAGAAAAAAAAACAGAGAGGAAAAACAACTCCTGATTTCAGTGAACTTCAGTCACTTGCTGTGACTGGAGGATTGTTGCTGAGATCACATAACACTGTACTGGAATTTGGATGCTGTGATACCAGGAAACCTACCAGTTCTTTGTGTTTTCTGTGGCAAGAAAACCTTTCCTTTGACACTTCTGACATTTGAGTTAATTTATGAAGTGACACCTGGAACCCTGTGCTTTTTGATTTTTCAGGTTTGGTGGTTTGGAAATGCTGTCTAAAGTGCAAGTGTCCCTTCCAAACTGAAGTGCAAATTCTCAAAAACCATGTTGGGAAACTCCTGAGGGAAGATTTGCTTGCAGAGATTGATGCATTGAAAATACTGAGAGTGCAATTTTCCCTGTGGTGTCTTGGCTCTTGAGGGTAGATTCAGAGGTACTAAGGGTGAGGAACTCCTAAATGTGTTCATCGTATGATGTTTGACAAGTGCTAGTGAAGTGGCTTTTGCAGTGCACGGGAGTCAGTGCTTTCTATGCTTAGCTGAAAGAGACCAAGTTTAAGCAGCTGCACTGAGCTCTGTTCGCATCTGTGACCCACTTAGCTACAGCTCTTGATGCTGCCTAATGGAGGGAAGTCATGCACATCTCTGTAATGACACCTAGGCCAGAGCTGATCCTTCATGAAAACAATTACTCACTGACCCCTAAACTTCTGAGGTCAGGAAGGGAGTGATCTTTTAGGCCCTTGCAAGGCAGCACCAGATTCCATGAAGGGCAGTCACTAGCTCTCATTTATTAGTCTTAGTGTGTTGTTTAATGGCAGAGATTTAGCAGGTTATTGTTTGAAGTGCTACAGTCATCATAAAAATAACTGGGATATTTTCAATTTGAGTGCCACCACTGGATGTTCCTGTGACCTGCAGTAGTCACAGATGGAGTGTGTGGGAGGGGTACGAGTCCCTAACTGGCAGTTTAACAGCAAAAGCTATATCATAGGGGTTTGAACACCAAGCAAAGTGGTAGTAAAAATATGTGAGTGTTGGCCAGCACAGCATTCACTAGAGTAGTGCAAACAGACAACACAAACAGAGCCTTAGAAAGCAGAGTTTTGGCCCAGTAGATCAGTATTGGATAAGAGAAGGGACAGCAGTAGTCCTGTCTGGATTGACATTATAAGCAGGGATTTTATGAGAGTGCTCAGAAAGTAGAGGGGTTTGTCTGGCTCTTTTGCACTGCTGAACTGGGTACGCACAAGTGTGCTCAAGTCCTGATCCAGCGCGGTATTTAAGCATACACTAAGTGTTTTAGCATTGAAATACAAGTATTTGGAATCATGATGCTTAAGTATTTTGCTGATTCTCAGTCTTAATTACAGGAGACGAAGGTAATAAAAGCCTTCTCCCATCCCCTCAGTGAAGATTGTCTCAGTGAAGATTGTTGCCCAAATCATGAAGAATCGGTTTTAAGGAGATATTTTAGACTGATGTTTTGCCTAGGTCAGATTTGTCAGTTCCTGAGATGGGATTGCTCCTAGTAGAGTCTCCATACATTTTGATAAAATATGTGTGGGCTATGAGGCCCTCTCTGAGAAGAGTCACTTTTCGATATAAAAGGTGCTCTATCAAACATCAGAAGAGAAAATGGGAAATTCAGCTTCACAGCCGGTGGTCTAAATATTGGCACATGATCCTTTGCAGCAGTTTTAGATTTTGAAAAGCAGCTTTTCCAGCACGTGTTTAGAATTGGAATAATTTACAATGTGAAGAAAAAACAAATTACAGATTTCTAGAGCAAGTATGAAGGACCAGTCGTCTCTTGTTTCCATATGCTGCTTCCTGTGCCAGGTTTCGTCTTCTGAGAAACCAAGCAAGGCCCGGGAAAAGGCCTCTTCTGGGAGAGGAATGTGCAAAAGCTAAAGGACACTCAGAAATGTGAGCTGGAATTTGATACCCTTTGGAGCCCTAAGCCCTGCACAGCTAGAATCTACTCGTCCTCCTGAGCCTATGTGTGCAAGAGTAGTAAACCTGGCTGGCTGTTTATCCCCAGTGCAATGGCAGCTGTGGCCAGTTATGTTGCATTGTGTATTCACCTCTTCTTCTGTGCAAATCACAGCAAGAATGGCCTCTTTTCCAGAGGTGGGAAGTTCTTGGCTTTATTACGTGTGGTAATAGAAATATGTTATAGTAACTGCTGATAAGGTGCTGATTTAAAGACATGCAGACTGTATGTCATGGGTCTCCGTGGACAGATTTACCTTAGAGAGACTGAAAAAAAGCGAAAGGGTTTTTGATTGCCTTGAATAATGATCATCTTGAATTTGAGAGCTAGATTTCTGCCAAATGCAAGTGGACAATATGCAGCTTTTAACAGAGTGAGCTTGCCTGTGAGGATTTACATTGTCTAGCTCCTTCAAGAAAATATCAGCTTGCTAAGTAAACACAGTCCCCTTTGCTTTGCCATCACTGCATTTCTGTCTGCACAAATTCTTTTTGTTATTGCTGGTCTGTTGGGTTCTTTTTCTTTTTGTATGAATTGGGTCACTTTCCGGTCTCCTTGCATTAGAGTATGGTAACAAAATCCAATGTGACAGTTCCCCAAATGTTTCAGTGTTTTCAAGAGGGAGGTGTGAGGCTGCAAAGGAAGGCTCTGCCCTTGAAGGAATTTAATCTATTGGAAAACAGAGTCTCAAGTGGAAAACAGGCTCTTCATTGACTGACTTTTCAGCAAACTGCTGAAAACCTAAGTGGACTATGTTTCAATTGGTAAAACAGATCTAGGAGGCAGTGCATAAGCAAAGGGGAAAACAATCAGGGAAATCTGAGATACACAGCGAGTTAGTGTGGAAATGACCATCCTGTCAGGCTGATCTGTACTTTCTCAGACTGCTACATTGTGCAAGAAGAAAGGAAACACGCCTGTCTACTGCTTCTTTCTTTACCTGCTTCTCTGTGGTGAGATCCAGCTAGTGTGAGCCATGCAAACCTCTTTGCTGAGGCAAGAGGAGACAAACTGGGCAGTATGGGTGGATACTGAGCTCCAGCAAACCAGAGCTTCACCACATTTTGTGGTGGAGAGGAAGGCTGGAGGGAAAGGCGGAGGGGATGCTCTCTGCTACCCATGATATTGCTGCTTCTTGCTCTCCATAAACTGATGGTGCTGCATACATGGTGCTGGGGATGTTTACCCCTTTTCCAGAGTTTCCTTCATCCCCTTCTACTCTTTCAGGTAATTACTTATAAAAGATGAGAAATCCCAGTGTTTGCTAAGGGTTCTTCCCTAATGCAATACTTCCATGCTCAAGCATTTTTTTTATATCATGCCAAACTCCTCGCATGAACAGCTATAATCTTTCCTTTTTAGAGTGGATATATTTTGTTTTCATCTCTGATGAAACCAATCTCCATGACCTGTGTTCTGAAACATACACCATGTACTGAATTCTGATCAGACGTGTTTTAGCCCGTCATTGCAGTGCATTCAAGGTGAACACACATGCTCAGAAAAATTATTGCTGTAGGCACAGTACTTGTGGTTGAGGTGTATATTTTCTTGCAAAATTATTATAATTAAAAACACTGATATGAGAGGTCCAGGAATGTGGAACTGGCGTCCCTTTGTATCCTATGTGAGGCCTGTACATGATAAAGTATTCATGAGGAGTGTAAATAAAGTCTGCACCACAAGACAGTAAGCACTGCAAAAAAGAGAACTCTAAACATGTATCTGAAAAAGAGAAGGAAGAACAAACTTGAGGATTCAGAATTAATCCAAGGACCCCACTCTAGTAGGTGACTGCAGATTTCTTCTGGAGATCTCTGTAAAGGTGAATGTCCCCTTGATGTTTCTGATTCCCCACTGTTTCAAAGGAAATTCATCCTGTGTGTAGCTCTAGTTGTTCAGTTGTATTTATAGGTAGAAGTGACCTTGTAAAATGAGTGTAAAATTAGTAACAGCTTGTAATTAGCTTATTTGTTGAAGTAAATCTCTTATCTTACGCATCTCTGAGTAATGTAGTTTTCCCATATAATTTCAATTGGAATCATTGTACTTGTTTCTGCCTTTTTTCATTAAGGCCTCACAACTAGCTGAAGTTCAAGCTAGCCAAAAAGAACTCATTACCTCCCCTATGTCTTTCCTAGTCACTGAGGAAAACATAATAATTCAGAGTATTTCTCAGACTTGGACTTTACTTTTGACTTGCCTCTTTCCTGTGTTTTTGTCTTCCAATCTCTAAAGCCTTTAGAGTTCTGCCTTGTAAAATCTCTATGATAATGACAGCCACAGGGCTCAACTTTCATCCTGAGATTTGAGTCTCTGCTGCTCTAATATTCTTTTCTTTGTCTTGATGATTTGGATTGTTCTATCAACAATTCTGCTATCACAATTCTGACTCATCTGCACAGACTCACTTGTTTTTGTAACTGTATCTTGCTAAGCATAAACTACTTGTCTTCACTCTCAAGATTATTCCTAGCTAAAATGCTGGCCCTTTTATCATCTGGCACTCAGTACAATAGGTTCTGCAATAGTCTTGTAACAATGGGCTGGAGTCTGCTTCTCTTTTTCACATGCAACAGTATATTACTCCTGGAGCAGCCTCTTTGGTTTCACTGGGCACCCTGAGAGATTGCAGACAGCCCAGCCTGAGTCTGTGGGCTAGGAAGATCTGTTTTGAATTATTATTATATAATAAATAATCTCCAGATGAAATAATTGGATCGATGTCAAAATCAGTATGCTTTGAAACAGTCAAGTAACAAGAACAGATGTACCATCATGTTAGCATGCATTAGAAGTGAAGTAAATAGATGCCTGTGCATGAATGCCCCGACTGTTGTAACATCCATCAGCTCATGGTTTGTAACAACCAGGGTGAGAAAACTGTGAATAATTAGCATAATTAAATAAACTCAAATGCAATCAGAACTATAATACTGCACCATTAGCAAGTTTAGAAAGTTTTCAGAGGCAGTTATAGACAGATTTAAAAGTGCCTTGCTCAGCCAATAAGCTGATTTATTACTCTTTGATCTTTCAGAGCCCAGGGCTACCCTCTTTGCAGTTAATAGCAGTCATTCTTGGTAATGATGAAACTGTTTTAGAATGAGCATTAATGGAGACTTAATTAAATATCGTTAAATAAACTAGAAGTAGCTCTTGCGGCCACAGAGAATCATGCCGTCACAGAGAGATGATTGGATTTAACAGTTTCAGTGAACAAAACAGCTCCCTTCAAGTCCAAGATTTACAGTTTCCTAGGGCAGCAGTTGAGATTCATTGCCATGATGAAGAATAATAATTCTCTGGTTTGTCTATTTGTGTAGTATGTCAAGGTCTTTCTCTGTGTGTATTATGCTTTATAAGAAAGTTAGCACTGACTGCTTTGGAGTAGACAATAACTAAAAACTTGGAGATTAATATAGTTTGTTTTTAAAATTTTGTAGGGTGAAAAACAGTGTTTTATGTAGACTCTGATGTAAAAAAAAAATCTAAAACTCTGAAAGTGGCATAAATAAGTAATTTCTGTTTTTCCTTATCTTTTCCCTTTGAGTAGATTCCCCCATTTTCAATTGCATTAGGAGTGCATTCATATCAAAGTGCCTTTCTAAGCTTTTTGGAAAATACTCTTTGTGAATGAATCTGACATGCATTTAATGGAAGTGATAGCAAATAGCTGAATTTTCATAATGTTCCAGATAAAACAGTGCCTTTTCCTAAAAGCTTGTGTAACAGTGAAATCACCAGATCACAGAATAACTAAGGTTGGAAGGCACTGCAGTGGGTCACCTGGTCCAACTTCCATGCTCAAGCAGGGTCATTCTAGAGAATATTGTACAAGATGCATTCAGATGGTTTCTGAATATCTCCAGTGAGGGACATAAATCAGTCTCACAGATAAAGTTTTATTATTCTATCTTGCACTGTTCTGTGTATTAGGGAGAAATGGTGAGAAGGTGCTGTTTACAAAAGTGTATGTATGTCAAAGACATAAATTTGTTTTTGTTTGTCAAGTGAAGTTCTTAGATATCAGTACAGTGAAATCCATTCTGGTGTGAGTTAATCTTCATAGAACTGATCCGAGTGGTAGAGAAATAACGATTTCCTAAAGCAGCAGATCATATGAGCATCTGCAGTGGAAGTCTGTGTTTCTGCCACATTCCTCATGCAGAGCTTTGTGCCACAGGGGTTCCTCTACAAGTGCGAAGTGCAGTAGTCTCAGCTTTATTTTCTATTTTTGTCTGACCCAGAGGCTTATTCTGACATTGTACTTTCATGTGAAGATGAGGATATAACAAGGAGTTTTAAAATTTAATTTCCATTTTTTTCTCCTTACTAAATCCAACTCTGGCATCTCACTTAAAAGTGTGAGTTTGCTTTCATGCTATTGCTGAAAATAGGCGCCCTGGTGAGATATAGCTGGCAGAAAACCAAATCAATTTAAAGCAATGAGTTTAAAACTGAAGTAGGTGCTGCAGGGAGTCCTCCTGCAAGTCTGTGGTTTTGTTACCACTTCTCTTATTTTTTAAAATGCTTTTCTCTGTACTGTTTATTTGGTAAAGATATAAAAGAGGATATGGAACAACAAATGGTGTGACACTGCATGCTCATGGGTGACTGTAGTGTACACGGATAGTCCTGGTTAAGATTTTCCCTCCCATCTCCAAACTGAAACTAATCCTACAGGGCAGAGCTGGCTCCAGAGAGGATTTGAGCAAAACACCAGAATTTACTGGAGCCTACTTTTCACAGAGTAAACAAGTTGAAAAGAATATCAGAATAATGTTTTCTCTCCAATTCCTTATATCTATAGGAATTTGCAAGAAAATCACAGACAGATATGATTTGTTTTCTTAGTTTGTGGCACCTCTAAATTGTATCAGTTTTATGTAAACATACTATTCAGATAGATAGTAATAAAGCATTAGATTCCTACAGTACCATTCTTTTTAGTTGCAGACTAAGGGACGTGATTTTTCTTCATAATCTTCTGATAAGATTCCAAATATCAGTTATTTCTTTTTGTCCCACAAGTGAGACAATTAGCCTGGGGGAGATGCCAAGAACTTAAAAACTGTTTCAGCGTGTTGGCTTGTACGCCTGATGGCTTTGTGAAATAAATGTTTCTAATACTCCCATCATCTTTCTACACGTGCACACGGTGCTCTCCTAATGTTCTCATCCACTACAACATTCATGGTGTCTAGAGATCACAAAGAGTCAGTCCAGCACAGCTACTCCAAAACAAGCAGTGGTATCATGAGTAAATGACCTTCTCTTTTCTCTTGCTGTCAGTGCCCAAGGCCAAGAAATGAAAGGTTTTAATCTATTCTGAAACCAGGGTTGCTGGCGTGGTGCTGCTGGGCTGTGACAAGCAGCAGTAAACAGGCTTCTAGATATAATAGTCGGGACTGTCATGCACTTAATTAGTTCTGTATAAGCTCTAGCTGGCCTTACATACTATTTACATTCCATTTTTGGTACACATTTTGAATCAGGACACCATGTTGTAGATCTTTTTTTCCAGTTTATGGGTGGGTTTATTGTGAAGAGCTAAGATCTGTGCCAAAAAAAAATCAAGTTTTACAGATCCTGCAAGGTACTGAGGGCTTTTAATTCTTGCTTCAAGGAGACATGGATTGGGTACAACTTCAGTTAGAATCCCACATAGGTAGTCAGCTGTCAGTTTGTCTTTTCAGTGTGTCATGTATCCTTCCTGCTCCTGTCTCACTTTTTATTGCTATTGTGAATCTGTTTTGTATTTGACATGGTGGCCCACCTACTCTTCTTGTCAGATGCAATTAATGTCACAGCATCCACATCAAGGAATGACATTTTGGAGCTGACTGCCCAGACTGGTTCCCTCATCAGGATCATACAATAGGACTGGTCAAATGCTTCCCCTATATTTTGGCTACCCTTTTCCAAGGCTGGGGACTCCATGTGAAAAGTGTGCCAGCTGAACTGGCGACAGAGGTAATTTCAGATGTGGGAGAGAATGGCTTAAGCCACTAATACATTACATGTATTTGTGGGGTTTCTTCCTACCCAGAGTGACTCGTGGTGGGGCACACTATATATAGCCAGTGTCATACCCCTCACTGCATGTGGGTATGGTACAACCAAGCCTTTACAATTGTCAGATAAAACAGAATTTGAAACCTTTAGCCAGCAGCAAACTACACTGTCACAGTCATTAGTCTAAAAAACATGGGAAGCACATTAGAGATCATTGTGAAAGTATATTCTGTCTAATCACAGCTACAGGCAGTGTCTTCAGTGTCTTTCTGAAGCAAGAAATAAGTCATCAGAATGAAAATCCTATTTAACAGCAGAAAGCCAGCAGTTTATATGCTGTTTACCTTCAAAGGGATGGTAAACATTTTTTTCATTACTATAATTGTTCTAATGAGTTAAGTGTTTCTTTATTGAGTCCATGATGCTTAGCTCACATCCCAAAGGCAAATACTGCTTCTAGAACTGGGACATCTCAAAATCATGAGCAGCAAGGTATTGTTCTTTCGCAGGGAGGTTTGTTTTGTTTGAGTAGACCAGCAAACCTGTCCTATGTGTAACTGTGGACAAAGATAATTGTAGCTGGTGTCACAATCTGTCCTTGTGTGCCTTGTCTGGAGAGTGTGAGTCCGTTGTGACTGAAACAAGGTGCTGAATCCTATCCAGTTCTTAGTTCCCTCCACTGATGAAGGCTTCTGCTCCTCAGTTTCTTGTTTTGCAAGTGCAGCTCCCATATGTGGCCCTTGGAAGCAGAGGTATTTGGTATCCCATAGGCTGCTTAGGCATTCTGCCACCTGTGCCACACCTGTGCCACACCTGTGCTACACCTATGCCGCAGTTCACTGAAATCTGTAGTGGATCAAGTCCTTACTAGACAGTGAGTTCAGATTCTTGGAGCACAACAAGCTCCTGAATACAGTTTAATTTCCTTGATATTATTCACTTTTCCTGCTGTTTTAGATCACAGACAACCCTCCTAGTAAGCTTGCTTCTGATACTGGAACATCTCTTTGTTCATGAAAGTAGCCTCCACTACTCTTTAAGTTGGTTAGTCTGTCTTTTCATTACTGGCAGTAGATCATGGAATTTGAGAAACAAATCCAAAAAACCATTAGAGAGACCCCATTCAAAGTCGGTGGTATTATGAGCAGAACCCCTCCTGTTCCTGAAAGGAAGATGCATTCATCTTAGTGCCTTTCTGTCATAGCTCATTAAGCAAGATCAAAATTAATCAATATACCACAATTTCTTCATTTCCAGCTGTGATAATCTGAAGTTGTGTCTCTGACACATGGGCTCCATTTCTCGTCAGAGATTCTCCATAGGCTTGTAGCCCTCAGTTTAGCAGAGATTTAATGGCCTGGGTCCCAGATATGGACACTGATTTTGAAGAAAATAGCATTCACCATTATTTATGAATGGAAAAATGTAGACAGAATTACATCTATAGCATATGACATAATGGGGACTTTGATCTTGGGAGGGCCTTTTTAATGCAATATTAGAAAACAGTGCGTAGCTGAAAAAGATGAGTGTTGTCTGTGGTCATTGGCCCTTTTATGATTTATGTCTGGTTGTTTACATGGAACTATTAAATTTTTTTTTAGTTGTATACTATTGCTTTTAAAATTTGCATGTAAGGACATTTGTACTTTTATAAACTATCTGCCCAGTCGCAAACACTCTAAATGTTATAAAAAACAATGCTTTTCTTTTTGTCTTTTCTAAAGAGAAAATCTCTTGTACGGCTGGAAAGCCATAGCCATCTGACAGTCTGGTGGCAGAAATTGAGTTCAGATGAGGAGAGTGCTCTTTATTCAGTGACCCACAGTAATTAATGGTACAAAGGAAGTGTTTAACTTTTTGCTCTAAAAATCTGTGGTTTGGTATTGCTGTTTAGGTTTCTGGCATGGAAAGATGTTGCTGTTCTTTGCAAAATAAACCAGTATGACATTAAAATAAAGATTTTAATGTCCCTGCAGCTTCACTGTGGTCTCTTGTTCTGAAAAGTAAAGAGATTGCATCAGCACAACCAAGTGTAAAGTTTAGCAATTCCCCTTTAACAGTGTACCTATGTCATGAACTATTTGTCAGCTTTTCTAAAAATACCCTCCTGAAATTCAGCTGTAGTATTTTACCTAGCCTTGCTTTGCGAGTTGATGTCTCAAAATTACTTGACATAACATCCTGTCCTTGTCCCGTGTTTTTCCTGTTAACATTATTGATGGAAGATGCTCATAGGAAACTGCTCAAGGCTGAATGCATCTGGGATACAGATGGAGGAGCTCCGTGGGTGCAGTGCCAGGGAGCGTGCTCTGCACTAGGTGGTGCTACTGGGAGAAACTACAGCCTCCTCAGGGAACCAGTACACTTACTGCCATCACCTTTAAAATAAGAGAGGTTCAAAGATATTTTAAAACGTAGAGAATTGATTTCCTAGATTCTTAGCTTTTTAGTGGCCTCTTGTGAGGGAGGGGCTCTTGGGAAAAGTGAGACAAATGCTGTAGAAAATTACTTACTTATACTAATGTGTTGCATGAACACGGTCTGCTGTTCCTAAGGACTGAAGCCCGTAGCAGTATGCCCCTGAATCTCGGCCAGAATTTCTATTTTTCCAGGATGTGTTATACAAGGATCTTGTGGATCTTAAACTCTAAACTTAGAAGCCTAATGATAGCATCTTCTTTTGAGAAATTTGTTCACACTTTCCAAATTTGATTGCTTTTAGCTATTCATCTAAGTGTATAGTGAGGGACATAAGCAAAAATACTCAGTTCATAGGGGTGCTGAGTACCCTCTCTTTTGACTGACATTAGTTCAAATTATTATTAATTCTGAAGACTGAGGTTCTTTTATTTAGATGCCTCATGATATAGTTCGCTACAAATTTCATCATCCAAGTTTGAAAACTGTGGCCATAATCACTTAGGTCCCTAGAGATGACCCCTCTAATCTTAATTGGCGAGGAAGTGGCTTGAGTTATCTTGATGCTTTCCAGATAATGTTTAGACAAAGAATGTCTGCATTATTCCTTTTCAGTCTGAAATCTGCAGATCTAGTACTAGGGAGGAAGCCTGGAAAACAATGACCTCCTTGTCGGAGACTCGGGTTTCTGTTGGGAACGGTCACTTGGCCTGTTCAGTTAATAAGCCCCAGAAACCTTCTGAATTAGAAAGAGCAGAGGATGTTAGTTTAGAAGGTCAGAGGGTTAACAATAGAAGGAGCAGTTGTACTCAAGGTCATTTTCTGAGCAAAGTTTAGCAGGACAAAGCAAAGCTGAGAGAACTGATAGAAGTTAGAACACCTACATCTTACGTATTTCTAGACCTCATCTTCTCATAGTATAAATTGTCATGTCTTCCTTGGAACTAGTACAGTTATAGCTATTTATATTGGTAAGAACTAGCTCAAATGCTTAGACTTATTATTGCTTCGAAACAGGCTGATGAAAAACCTTTCAAAGACATTTGGAATTTTAAATTGAATTAACGGATAAGATCCCTATTTCCTGGTTCTAATTTATGTGGAATGCTAAATACTCTGTTTTGTTAGGAAAGGGAAAATGAAGTTTCTTGATCTTCTTTTTGTCTGCCAGATGTAGTGGAAAGCTTTTGAATTTAGCACATACACAAAGGCCAGGGCACCAGAGTAAAACCTGTGGTTGTGCAAATGGCATGGCCTCTATAGCTTCAGGACATGGCCCTGTTGGGAGTTCAGTCCAGACCTAAATGAGAATATATTCCTTTGAATTCACTCATTCTTCTTCTGGACATTTGGAAAAAATACCATGGTCCTCTATCCCTGGAGACGAAGATCCTTTAAGAATCTCTAATGACCACACATCAGCTCAGTCCATCTGCCTGAGTAAGTCAATCTTAATAGACCTGCATTGTCTTCAGAGAGCTGGCACAGTTTGATTACTTTTCTATTGACAGCTACGGCTTTATTAATGCCTTTTGTTCAAGAAAAGGAGAATTGCTGGGTTCCTGAAAGCCTCTATGAAAATCCCTGGTTTCAAATGTTGTGGTAACCCCTTAATGAAAAAGAAAAAACTTTTCTGCATTAGTGATTATAGGGAGTGTTTCCAGTTTAACAACCAAACTTCAGCAAAGCCACAGCCTAAAGTAGCAAAGCAAGGCTGTGACACCCAGAGCACTGGTCTGACTTTTCCAGCATTGTTCAGATTTTTGTAGTGACCACATGGGGAAACTAGCAGACATAGCTCAAAGGAAAGGCGGGGTTTTAAGAGCTGCCTTATCAACACCTCTATCCTTTGCCTGACTGAAGTGCACTTTTGGAGGCATCTAATAAATACATCCTATCAGGTATTTCCTTAAAGTCTCTGATAGGGGAACAGGAACTTTGTTCCTGACTGTTGGACATACATACCTGTGAAAGACTCTTTGGCTTGGAGCTGGCTTGATTTTATTTCCTAGAGATTTATGTAGACCAGTGTGTCCCAAGCTCAGGAGCCTTGGAAGTTCCTGCCTCAGATCCTCTACTCTCCTGGTTTAGTCCTTGTCTTAGGTTGCCTGTGAGCAAGTGCAGTAACTTGACTGCTTAAAGAGATGTTCATTATCTTGTCTGAAGTGAAGGTATTGCGCTGAAGGGGAGCACCCCCAAAATTAGTCAAATCAATCTGAATAGCTTCCTTCAGCTAAAGGAAAGGAAGGCTGGGGAAAGAGAAAAGGAGGCTAATATCTTATTTGCTAGTTTGTCAAAAACCTATTGGGACTTTCCTGGACCTTCTTCTTTTAGAGAGCCATCCTTGACTAAGAGTTCCACAAAAAAACCCATTAAAATATGTGTAATGCTCTTCACGGAGGATGACTTTCACCCCAGGCCATGGATTCTGAAATCAATAAATCCTTGTTTAGTTTTTTCTTTCTGAAGTACATTGTTTTGCCCAATAAAACAGAAAGCTCTATTTAATCATTTGAGTAGATTTTTTCTTCCTGTTCATACAATACTGTATTTTAAAATTAGCAGATTGTTAATGTTGTTTCTAAGCTGTTGCTTTCTGCCATGTTGCTTTGTCTGAACCAGAGGGGTTTGGGGATTGATGACTCCTTTTCAGCTGCCAAGCCACAGGCAGAATCTGACTTTCAGGAGGCAGGAACTGTTCAAGACAGCTGGTGATGGCTGGGCAGTTTGGACAGAAGGTAATGTCACTTATGTTCCTCACACTCTCAGTCAATGCTCAAATTTGTTACGTTACAAATACTCAAATGTACGTTAAAAGGTCCAGCTACTAAAAATCTATATTGGATGTTGGTTATTCAATATGGCCCTTCTACAAAATTATTTAACAGTTTGTAAGTCGTTTTCCAAAACAGTGTTCTAAACTAATTTATATTACAGACAGAACATTAGTCTGAGACTGAGTGATCTTGATTTTCCTCTTTCCTGGTATTTGTGGCTTTATTCTGGTACTGGCCCAGGAAAACACACCCATGAGCACCTCTAAAGCACAGCTCATGGTGATTGTGTTACTAGCATAGCTACTACGCACTGCTGGATCAGGATCAAATTGCTCAGCAGTCTGCAGAATTAATGCCCAAGTGAAAAGACAGTCAAACTCGCTTTGTTTTCAGAGTCAGAGAAGCAAATTTTACTTTGGTTAAGGAAACAATTCTCATTTTTATTGTATCCTTGTAGCAGATCAGAAGATAGAGCAGGTGGCCAGCTTAAAGCCTGATTGTAGAAGAGAACACAGATCAATTAGTTCCCCATGAAAGGGAATATTATAGGGAAGGAATTAAGATGATCATATCTGTTTTTCTTAATGAACAAAAACCTGGCAAATGCTTTACTGTTTGCCTCTAACAATGCAAGAATTCATTTACTTTCCTATTAGTTAGGTCTCAGAAACCAAAAGGATAACTTGGCATTAGAAATCCCTCTAGCATTTCAGCTTGGGAATAGTCAGTATTCTTTCAACTTAATGAGAGTGCAGTAGAAGATACAATGCAACACTGCAGAAATGCTGTTGATGTTGCATGCATTCATATTACATTTCACCTATTGTCATGCTAGAGGCCCATTGTAAATTAATTTGGCAGATAAATTTACGATGGCAATTTACCTTCCAGTTGTATAATTTATTCATGTCAGAAATAATTTATTATATTCTCCCTTAAACCTATCTTTTCTTTTTTTCTTTTTTTTTTCCCCTAGGGTACCACCTTAGTAAATAAAATCTATTGTTTACACTGAGCCTTGTGTGACTTCCCAGTGGTCAGTCAATAACCTCAAGGGGATAGTTTTGGTCACATTACTGGTCACTTATTTGTATAGATGATGGAGTGCCCTTGTCCCATCTGTACATATATTACTTTCTTTTGTCTTAGAGGCACCGTTGGAAAGATTAATTAGGTCCATCTGTAGGAAAGGATCAGCCTTAGGGGATTCAGGTAAATAAAATAAATGCCAAGGGGAAAAAGTGCTGAGGGGCATGTTTTGAAAATCAAACTGTTTTTCATAATGTTAATGGGGAAATTACATGCAGAAGGAGATTGAAAAAAGAGTATAACTGTCATTTAGTCTGGTTTATTTCAGCATGACCTGATAAACATCATTGCTGCTGTGGTAGGAAAGAGGATCTATGAAGTGGGCTAAAGCAAAGTCCATGGGCAACATTCTCAGCTAATATAGATCAGTATAACCTTCTGATCTTCACTTTATAGCAGTAGAGACTTGAGTCATGTCTGCCAGAGTGATATTATTTCTGTCCTTCATCTGAGTGATCCAACATGCAGTAAACTGATCCTAATTCACATTCTGTCTTAATTTTTTTTATTATAACAGTGCTATATACCTTATGGGTCTTACATCACACCTCTGTTTTCCTTTCCTTTAAGCTTCTTTCCATATTTCCTTCCTTATCTTTTTTTTCCCTTTCCTTCAAACAGTTCAGCATGCAAATGAATCTCATAACATTGAGCGAACTGATAAGATCACAGCTTGTAAAACAGAAAATCAGCTGTTACTGACTTTTGTATCATTAGTTTATGCATAATTAATTGGTGTGACTAGTGCATAAACCATGTGAAATTTGTTGCCATTTAAGTTACATCTCACTCTGTTGCCTTATCAGCCTAAGTGGGGATTTGTGTTCCATCATGCAATGGGATAACAATCCACAATGTTTTCATGAAACACCAAATGGAAAAACAAAAAGACCATTTTTCTCACTGAGCTTTGGCTGTCTTAATTGACTTAAATACTAGAGATGTTTTGCTTTTAAACTTTTGTTGGAGCAAGGTTAGGTTGCTTTTGAGTTTGGAGTTTAGCTCATGATGACGTTTAAATTAATTAGTAAAGCCAGAGAAACATGAAGGCTTATTTTTGATAAAAAGAGGAAAAACATAAATTATTTAAGAGAAAAGAGAAGCAGCATGCAGAAAGGATACAAAATGAAGTGTAACTCAAAGGGTAAGAGCGTATGACTTTTGGTGGTCCATTCAACTACCTTGTATACTGAAGAACTACAGGTGAGAGGGAAGAGTGGCTCTGGAAATGCACATGCCTGTGTCCTGCCTATGCTGGCAGTAGTGGACCCTTGCTCTCAGAGAGGAGCAGCTCCTTCTGGGGTTGATCTTTGAGGTCTATTTCTAAATAGTTGCTAAGTCTGTATTATGCAGTGCTGGAAGGAAACTGCCTCTCTGTATAAATAAGGTATCAATCTGTACACATTGCCACAGAGAGGCAGTTAGACACTCTAGAGTGAACTGGGTTTTTGTTTTAGAAGCTGTATTGTACAGGTGGAACACTGCCTCATGGTCTTTAGGTAAGATTAGAACATAAATAAAAATGTAATTCAATATCTCTGTATTTAGGATAGATAGATCAATGTGCTGCCATTACAGAATAGAACCTTTATTGACTGAAGGCACTTCTTCCTTCCAGCCTGATGCACTTTCTAGATGAAGGGTATTTCGAAGGCTCCCTCCTGGTCTTCATGGAATAGGTCAATGGCCACAGTCCAACAGCTAGAATATACATCCTACATCTTAGAAACACTCTCTCAGGTGACATCTGCTGGAATAGTCAGGGCAGCAAACAAAAGAACTTAAATGGTCCTTTAAAGGATAAATTGTCCTTCCCTAAAATCTTCTGAGCCAGTTTCTTTTCTCAGGTAGAAACAGGAGTTCCTATCTGGTTTATATTGCTCATACTCATTCTCATAGGTAGCTAAGGACTTCCACTGGGCTCCAGGGGCACACATTCTGCAGGATGCTGGAAGCAAAGCTGGACCATGGTAGTATGTTTTCAGTTGTGCAGTTAGGAAGTTGAAACTGAGGGACTGAGCAGGGTTTTTCTTCAGTGTTTCATCGCAATGTACAGACTTGGTCTGTGTTTGTTGGGCCTACAGCCTTATGTTTGAAAGTTGTAAACCTACTTGCAATAGGAAATTATTTGTGTGTCTGTCTTTTTTTCCACAAGTGTTTTTCTTTGAGGCGATTTGGAATCTTTAAACAAAGTTTTTCAGATGGGGGCTAATTTATTGTCATTTACTAAAACAACTGAAGAATGTTTCGTGCTCTGGTTTTTGTTTTTGGTTTGTGTTGTTCTGTTTCTCTTTTTAGAGAAACTCTGTTATTGAAAACAGCTATTCCTCACTGAAATGTTCATTTCCTGGAAAAAACCCCAGATTTTTAATCAAAATATTTCAGTTAAAGAACGATGCCAGGTCTCCAGGGTGTTCTTCTGAAAAGGCAGGAGCAAAACTCAGTAGAAAAAGAGTGACAATCAACAGACAAATACTTGGTTCTGCTCTGTGGTTCTTACTCAGGTGAAATTCTTCCTGGAATCAAAAATGGGAGCAAATTTCAGCATATATAGAATCCTGCCTAACATACTAAAGTAACTCCTAGATCTATTCATCTTCCAGGAGTAAACACATTTTATACAAACCTCAAGTAACCTACGTGTTCATTTTGCAGAGTCTAACAAGTGAAGAATGGTTGTGAATGTACCGTGAAGTTGGCTCAGCAAAGGTTTTCCTATAATTAAAATACATCTGGCTCTGTTCAGAATGGGAAATCACAGGCCTCTGAATGTTTTGAGTACTTCCTTATGCACAACAGCAGCAGAAAAGCTCCATACGCCTTAACCTGTCAAATTCTGTTCCACTTTATCATGTGGATAAATCAGCTGCAATAAGGAACTTTAATCTAGCATTTTGACCTGAAACTGAGGGATTCAAAGCAAAGACAATGAAAATGGCCATGGAAAGTATGAGAGGCTCAGAACAGCACTCAAATCTTTAGCACACTGGTGTTAATTTAAGTAAGTGTGAAATAGCTTGCTGTGTTTCTCTGTAAAGGCTTGTGACCGCCATGGGCACTGTTCCTTCTGAAGCCAGTTCTGCACCTACATCCTCCTGCTGCCAACAGTGGCACAGAGCACTGAAGGGATGCGTGGCTGTGGCCAGGGAATGCTTTAGGCATAGTGTATCTCTTTGTCCTTCACGCTTCTCGAAGGGGAGACTTGGCTCAGGAGCAGCGAGCACTTCCTTGCAACAGTTCCCTATCCCAGAAAGGGCTGTGCTCCCTGGCACCCCTTAGACCTGCTGGCTGTCCCAGTGTGCAGTGCTGGCAGGTTGGCAGCTGGGAGACCCGTGCGTGCGGGGAGCTCGGGGGTGAGCTGTAATGGGCTGCTGTGCCTCGGCCCTGCCGTGGTGGGATCAACGCGGCGTGAGCCTGGAGAGACTGCGCCTGGGTGGATTGCCCTCTGCCTTCCCTGCCTGCTTCTGGGGCTTTTCATCAAGTCCTCAATGTCCACCTCATTTGTGGGACAAGTGACAATCGGGCTCTCATTCTCGGGCAGCCCCAGGAGGCAGCTGTGGAGGCTGCAAGGCAGGCGGCAAGGAGTGATGGATGGAGAGGGCAGGAAGGATGGATGGAAGGATGGATGGAAGGATGGATGGATGGATGGCCGTGACTGGGAGGGGGCTNAGGTGCCTGAGCCGGAGAGCGAGCAGCAGCGCCGCGTCCCCGCCGCCCTCCGCAGCGCCCGCCTCGCCATGCCCAACTTCGCCGGCACTTGGAAGATGAGGAGCAGCGAGAATTTCGACGAGCTACTCAAGGCGCTGGGTGAGGCGCAGGGGAGCCGGGCAACGGTCCCGCGGGAGGGGACACGGGGTGGCAGCTGCAGCCGCTCTCCGGTGCCCGGTGTCTCCCGGGAGAGCTCCGTGCGTCGGCCGCGGGCAGAAGCCCCCGCCTGTGCGGGGGATGGCTGAGAGCCCTAACTGAGGAGGGGCCGTCTTGGCACGGCACGGTCCTCGCCTCACCTGCCCTGGGGAGCCGGGCTGCCTCTGGCCCGGCGTTCTGCCGCGGGGATCTCTGAGAGAGCCCGCGTGTGCCGGCCGTGCGGAGCCTGCCGGAGCGCCTCAGCTCCCGAGCGCCGCAGCTGTGCCGTAGGGCTACGCGCGGTGCCCCGGCCTCTCGCCCCGCTCCCCGCTCTGCGTGATGCTGGGCGAGGTCAGCCCAGGGCAGGGCTGGCGACTTCAAGCTCTGTTTCCTCCCCGCTTCGCCCAGGTGTCAACGCCATGCTCAGGAAAGTGGCGGTGGCAGCTGCCTCCAAACCCCATGTGGAGATCCGCCAGGACGGGGACCAGTTCTACATCAAGACTTCCACCACTGTCCGCACCACTGAGATCAACTTCAAAATCGGGGAGAGCTTTGAGGAGGAGACAGTGGATGGACGAAAGTGCAGGGTAGGAGGAGAGCTGGGGCGTGTGCGTGTGTGTGTGTGTGTGACCAAGTTCTTTTTAGATGGGACAGACACATCTGCTGCTCATGTCCTCAGACAGTGGCATTGCTGCCCTCCACCCTCTTCTTGCCAGAAGCACTCTTGGGGGTTCTTGATGGTCACCACTTCTCTTGTCCCTCTTGAGGGATAAAACTGAAATCTGAAGGCAACAGGACATGACAGGTCCCAAAAGCAGAGTTCAAATACCTGGTTGCCAGCTTGGCGGGGTTTAGTTCTGCTCTTTTTGCTTCCCTCTCCCCTGAAGACCTCAGCTCCAGTGAAAACTCTCCCCAACCTCTGTCCCCGACAGAAACATGGGAAATGGTGGAGCAAGAGAGACCTCAAGAGTCAGGATTTAGTGCACAAATCTGACATAGCTTTTGTCCTAGATTGAATCAGATGAGTTCTCAAGCAGGACCACAGACTGTTGGCAGTTTGGGGCTGAAATCCTCTTTCACGCCCTTGCAAGTGCATGTGTCCAGTTTACTGATCAGATAGCTCTTTAACAGTGTATGGCAGGCTTTCAGCTGGTGTTATACCAGCCACAGTTACACCATCTCCTTGAGCAGAAGTGCATTAGGGGGCATTCACTGGAGTGTTTTGGGCAAACTCTTATAAAAGAAGTACAAATAAAGAGTATCAGAATGTAGTCTCAAATGAGGATCCAGTTTTAAAAGTATCCAATGCTGATGAAATAATCAACTTTCCAAAATATGATCTCTCTTAATTCTTGGGTCAGCTTTTGAGACCGTTTGCATCACTAAAAATTCAGAACTTACTGTCTTCAATGCAATTGCTGTCGACATAAATTTATGAAAAAGGAAGCGAATTCTGGGAGTCAGTGAATATTTAGAACATCCACTTGCTCTCTAGGATGAGTTATCATATATTTAGCAGTTTGTTCAGGAAATGTTGTTCGCTTCGTTAATTTATCTCATTCGGCAAAAGTAGTATTGTAGTGTCTTCATACATAATGCATCTACAATAAATGTGACCCGCTTTCTAGAGGAGGATTTATTGCTGCAGATGGAAAAACAATAATTATGGCTGTAAGCTATGAAAGTTGGAAAAACCTGAAAGAAATGGGTTTTGTGAAGTAGTAAATTTTTTCCATGTGTTGTGAAATTATTTATAGTCCACTCTCAGGAATAAGTTGTACTGCTGTGTGTATATAACCAAGATGTGGCCACAGAGCAGAAACTGACAGATAATAAAATAATACTCCAGAATGTAATTTGCAATATCTGGCAAAACTGCTGACTGGTGATAGATTTTGATATACTTTATGGGGTGGAGGATTTTGTACTGCCAACTAACTTGATCCATTGTTCGTGCAGACAAAGAGAGAATCATATGTAGTTGTACTTCAAGACACAGCTTCTATAACTGCCAGTCTATTGTTTTGAAAAATATTTTAAAAGTAAACAGCTAATTTTATACCAAAGTAAAGGGGTTTTTTTCCTTGGAAAGTCTGTGAAGTGTTAACTTGAATTTAGGCATACATATGCACACACATGCATGTATATGTATATGTATATAATCACAGACTAATAAATGTCTCCCCTGTGTAGTTATAAAGCAATTACTTGAACATTCATTACAGGGCATCCTTCTGCACAGCTGTTCCATTGCACTGTGGAGTAATAGTTCAGTGCTAAAGTGAAAAGCAACAGAGTCAGGGCTTGCCTGTTTGTGAAAGTTAAACAAAATCCTGTAGGTTTGGGTTCTTTAGTTTTTCAGTGGTTTCATAGTCATTCTTCAAATGCTTTGAAAAATGTCCAAGGGTATTTCAATCTCCAGACTCACAACCTTAAAAAAGTGATGTCACAAACACTCAAATTCTGACAACATTTCTCTAATTTAGCTGTGATTTATTCTAGTTTGTTAGCTCAATATGTTTAATACACAGTTAACTTGGCACAGTGCCATAGAGCAGGAAAGATTGTAAGTGACAAATACTGCATTATTTATGACCACAACATGATATATAGCATTGTTTATGCTTTTACTCTAAGGGGACTTTGTAGTGGTAAATAGCATGTCAGATCAAATCATATGTGTACAAAGATGCTTGGAATGTAAGCACTACATTAGCATGTTCCTAAATTTCACTCTTCAGCATCAAGCATTTGATGGAGACTGAGTGGCTTCACACTGAAAAGACACATTTGCAATTACTTTGTTATTAATATATACCTCTTTCCAAAATGCCCCATCATACCTTCATTTTTATTTCACCACTTTCCACTGATGACTTTTTTCCTTTGCCTTTATCTATCTCTGTGTTGCTCCTTTAGTGGAGCAATTATTCTCACTACTGCTCATTGTTGTCTCTGTCTCATGCTGCTGGAGAATATAATTAATGTATTTCCTAATGGTTTTCTTGCCTGCAGAGTTTGGCCACTTGGGAGAATGAAAACAAGATCTATTGCAAACAAACTCTTATTGAGGGAGATGGTCCCAAAACATACTGGACTCGAGAATTAGCTAATGATGAGCTGATTTTGGTAAGAACTTTGAACCCACTCAATACATGCATATTAACAGGTTTCTTTGTTACCACGTAGCATGAGTTATTATTTTTCCTTACTTAAATCCATCTGGAAGACTACCATTTTCATAATCCTCTACCTTACATTTAATACATTGCTTTTTTCCATTCTTTTAATTTTTTAAGAACGAATGAAGATATATGCATGTTCTGACTTGCCTTTGATTGTTAAAACTTGCACCATGCGTGTACTGGTAGAATAATCACAAGTGGGCCACTTCTGCTCTGTAAATTCACATCATCATCAAAGAATTTGCTTGATTTATTGCAGATTTTCTCTGGTGAAACTGAGATTAAGGCATCTCATTTCTGGAGAATCTTCTTTTTTAGGCATGTGCATAATGTTGCTTCTTATCCATGGTCACATGATATATAGCAGGAAAGATATGCATGTTGTTAGCATGCTTTAATCTCTCCTGTTTATGAAAAATATGTAATTTCCACCCCTATCTCTGCCACCTTCCCCAATTCCTTGATCATCTCCGAGCCAGATTCAGAATTGCCTTCATGAGTTTCTTAGAAATAGAGATTTGCACATTTGCTGTCAGCCAATATCCCCCTAGTCATGTGTGACCTTCCATCTGGCAGCAGGGTAACTGTGGGCATTCTGAGCAGCACCTCTGCAACTGCCTCGCCGTGCCCACCATCAGTCATGCACAGCTTATTTATTTAGATCATACTTACTTCTGTTAGAGTTCTCTTCACTGAATCTTTCCTCAGTAGTCACTCCACATTAATTTCCCAGTATCCAGACCTGAGTAAAGACACAGTAGCACAGTTCAGCTCGAGTTCAGAATCATTTTATTGCACATGTTCTTACTAGTGAATTCCTTATAAATAGACTGTTATGCCTCATCAGTTTGGACATGGAAGACAGGCTCCTGGAGTGGTGGGTAAGAAAACATCAAAGCAGGGAGGTTTCATTTCGAGCTATCACACTAACTAAACCTCTGCACTTTCAAAAACAAACAGCCTGCCCTGTGTTTCTCTAAAGCAGATGGAGTTCTGTTTTTAAGATTGCATCTGAAACAAAAACAGGACCCAAGTCTAACCAAGTATAAACAAAAAGCTTTTAAGGTGTTAATATTATTCCAGACATCTTGGAACTGTTCACCCACCCCTTATGAGGACATATATGCTGTTAGTGAAATCACACTGGTTTCTAATGAATGAATACTCCACTGCTGCATAATTTCTTTTGACTCAACCGCTGGAATTCTTTATATTATCACAAAACTTTAGGAGGCAAAGTACTTTGATCTCTGTTTTGCATCTTTGTATGTAATGCAGTGGACAAAATGTATTCTCAACTATAACTTTTCCAGCTTTCTAACAATACATTTCTGTAGTTTATTATTTAAGCAACAAGCTAATGAGGCAGCTGTTAAATAAAGTGCACTGCTCCGAGCAAAGCAAGAAAGCCGCTCATAATACAATTGCCTCCTGCAAGCAGCAATGTGAACTTACCCTGCTGGGGAAGAATAATGAAGCTGGGTAAGAAACCAGAGTGATTCAAAGATTTAAAGCCATCTAACCTTTTTTCTTGTTTAATACAGTCTATTGAACTTTTCTGGATTAATTATTTTTCCAATTAGGATACAAACTAGAACAACTTGCTTCTTATTAAAATATTTCCATTTGTAGGAACTCAGAACTTTTGATAAGTTGGTTTACTGGTTAATTTCCTTGCCATTAAAATACATGCATTACTTTTAATCTGTGTATATGTAGATTCAACTTCCAATCATTACATATTGTGTATAAAAGAACCTAAATAATACGCCTAAAATTTGTTATCGCAAATACTTCTCTTACCGCTGATCAAGCCACCTCTCAGAAGAACTTTTTGGTTGTTATCCTAAACCACTGGAAGACCTTGAGCCTTTCAGTGTAAAGAAAGCTTTCACTGAATCATTATTTGAGTGCTTTTTTAACCCTGTCCAATTTATCAATTTCCCTCCTGAACTAAGAAAACCAGCATGGCATGTACTGTTTTGCTAGCAATCTAGCACCTGATGCTATGGTGATTTCATCTCCCTACTCTTATCTCAAATGAGCCTGATTTATATGCAAAGGCTTCGTTAACTCTTTTCTGGTTTCCGTTTCCCCACACTGATCCCCTTCCTGTCTCTGGCAAGCTGGAATTACATTCATTGGTTGTAATGTGTGATTTTACTGTGGCCATTATGAAAATATGGTATTTGTTTCCAAGTGATCCATGTTCAAGATCTGACAGCCGAAAGCTCGGCAATGAGGTGTTTCTGGGAGTAACGGTGGTGTGAGATCTCTGGTCCTTTGCAGAAGCTGAAATGGCCAAAATTAACCCTTCTGGGAGGCAACAAAAGGTTCTACTGTTTGGAGAGAGACAGAAGAGGATAAGCTACATTTTCTTGTCTGTGGTCCCTAATTTTAAAGCCCCGGAACATTCCTTCAGACAATTGGTCTTTAGAAGCTAAACTATTTGAAGGGATTGGGAGAGGTGTGTTCAGCAGCTATAAAAGGGAACACGGTAGGAATAAGAGCCCTTATAGAGAAGACTCTTTCGATCTCTTGCCTCTCCACTGTGTTTGAGTTTTTCATCACTCCAGTGAACAAAGATTCAACTTAGATTATTTTATTTTATGCTTGGCAAATTTCCTTGGATCTGAGTGTGCAAACCCCCACTTATGTCTTACTTCTTCAAAACCAAGATCACAATGAGAAGAAGAGATCTCGGTGTTCTCCTTTCTTTCTTCTTCCACCCTCAGAGCTTTCTTAGGGATCTTTAGGACCTGAAATTCATTCTCATTCAGTTTTGCTGCCCATATTGCTTTAAATATTTAATAATTCCCATCTTCACACTTCTCAAATCTCCCTGCTCACCTGAGAAAGGTTTTCTGTTCCTTTACTCTCTGATGTGCTTCAGTAAGGCTCTGCTTCTGTTTCTCTATCCAAAGAAATCTTTCAAGAAGTCTTGAGACTCTTTGTTTGCTATTAAAAGCATTTGCAGAAGAAATCAAGAAATGTCATACCCTGTTTGAAAGAAGTTGCAAGAAAGAATCTAAACTGTGTTAGACTGAGGCATGAATTGAAGAAAGGCTTGGGGTAACAGGCAGGGGGTAAGGAATCAGTTTTACTCTGTTACTATTGGCTACATAAATGTTGGAGCTTTGCCACATAATTTTGATTTAATATGCTGCATTACTTAGGGGATCCATTTGTTTATGATATTTTCCTAGTGTAAGGATATATTTTTCTCTCCAACACAGCATATTAAATAAAATGCATTTATTATCCCATATAATAAAAAAAAAATCAGTGTTTAATTTCCATGACTGCCACAGAGCTAAAATAGAAACCATACTACTGTATAATTATCAATCTTTCTTGCCTCCTGGCAGAAGAATTCCTTATGTTCTTTGAAGATATTTCCTTGGAGTAAAATGATGGTCTTCCAAGTCACATCATATCCTCTGGTACACAGATGCTGAGAACACACTACTTAGTTAGCAAAGTTTTTCTTTACCTTCAGTTGCCTTCAGTTCTCCTTAGCTCCTTGCAGCATGGAGAATGAAATTGCTCTTGTCAGTAGATAAATATTTGGCTCATACAATGACAGATGTAGGTCTAAAGTCCTGTTAGAAAAAGAGTTCTTTCAGCCAAGGAAGGGAAGGAGGATTGAGTTCTGTTTTGTAAAATAGATAGTCTGAAAACTAGAACTTTGATCTAAAACTAGAACGTCACAACTTCTTTTATCAGAGCTGTTTATTCTAATCTCATGTGATGCACTTGATGGAATTTCAGTGCTGCATTTCTAGAATTACTGGACAACGTAGATAAAAATTACATGGAATGTGCAAGCAAGGGAGGGTGGAAAGGGTAGTTCCCCACCAAAGTCCACATTTATTTGTCTTGACTGTATCTTTATATTGTACTTTAGGATTGTAATGCATACAGAGAGTCAGAATATCTGTATTTACAACTCTACATTCATAAACTATACTTGGGTTAGTATTTGAGCAATTGAGATCAGAATATAACACAAAAATATATATTTCCTTTACTTCTCTGAAAATTATGATCCGGAATTAAGTGCCTTTTCTTCTCTTTACTATACTCATAATGTTTTTGTTGTTGCTGTGTGTTTTTGTCAGGGACATTAATGAGCTATCAATCACTTATGTAAGTCAGAAGAACAAAAGGTCTGCTCTTTGCAAAGTTAAAGGATGCTGCTTACAAATACTGGCTATTCAAATGAAACACATTTTTATTCAAACTTTGGGTGCATTGCTGCTTTCATGGCTGCTCATGCCTCTATAGATTTAAGTTTAATCTGTAACACACAAACATTTTAATGTGGATCATTACTGAAGAGGGGCTTTAAAAACAGCCTCTGACCACATTTTACACAGTTCATGTATCACACAGGGGTTCTCAGAATCAATTGTGGCAAGGGTCAAAGATCAGAACATTGGTGGGGGTTCAAGCACGGTTTCTATTCTACATTCCTTCCTCAGAAAAATCATGCCGTAGCTGATTAAAACTGGTGAACTGTGGAGCCTGGATGAGTGAGTGAACATTTTTAAAATTATTTTTCTGTCTTCTAAAATTAAACATAGTAGGTGAGAAGGGTCAATGCAGATTTGGAAAGATTTTGCAGTGCAATGCTGAAATGTGTGATGAGCCTAAGCCTTGTATTGAACACTGTTAAACTACCTAAGTGATTAACTTATCTATAACTTTTGGAGAGTGGTCTTATATTAAATCAGTTATCAAAAGGAGGATCTACTCATATCAAGCTCAGAATGAGGGGGTTGCTGCTGTCCTCATTAGAGCAGCCTCGATAGAAGTTCAGGAGCCCGTAATAATGAATGTGTGTGTGTTGCATGGGCCTAATGCTTTAATTTACTCTTTGCCATGAGCAGATTTACAAGGGGGCTTAGGGATCTACAGCCCCTGCTCACTACTACAGCCTAGTCTGGATCACATCCCAAAGAAAGAAGCCAAAGCCATTTGCATTTTGGCTGCACCTGATCCTGAATGTAGCCTTTTGTAATATCACTTGTAGCTTAGATGTCCTCTGTGCACTGGCTTTCATTTATAACTGGGAGATACTATTGTCTCAGATCTCTATCATTCATTTGCTGCATGGCTTTGAGGAAACTGTATAATAAAGCAGTGCTCAAACACAAATACCGACATTTAGGCTCTTTGAGAAATAACCTAATTCTGCATGGGCCTGTCAATTGATATCCTGAGGAAAGTGAGGTTGTGTATTGGGTTATTTGCTATTAATATCCAAGTTTGAAAGTGGGGGCTGCACGTTCAGTGACTATGGCCTCATAAGGATCAACCTCTTTCCTAAAATATTATGGGAGTCGGGAGGAGAATGGAAATAGGCACCATGCCTTTGTTGTGAAGATTTATAGCTTTATTCTAGATAAATGGAAGTTTGCACATGGACAAAGCCTTTTCTGAGGATTCATTTAAGTAATACCTTCATTTCTCCATCAGTTTGCTGATGGATTCTGTCTTCCTTTTGTAAGTTGCCTCTGCATTTTGATCAGTCATGAGCAGATGAAGGGATTTTTGCATACACTGGCAGAAGTGATCTTTCCCAGGTGATTGTTTCAATGACACTCTTCCTAATTATACTGTGTGCTCCACTTACCACAAAGGCTCCTCAGCAAATGTTTATAAAGAACGCCTTCAAAAAGCAGATTTGCTTCTACAGAAATGTATTACTGCCCTGTAATTCTCTTTTAATCTCTCATGATGTCAGTGGTCATCAGATTTTGAGTGAACTGAGAGAGGTCAATTTATTGGATTATCCCCCTGCACAGGGCTTTGTTTGCAGTGTGCTTTTGGACTCTTAGCTACAGATTATGACAAGCTAAGTGAAGAAAACAATTCTGTAATTTGCAGTCATTGCACATTTAAAATCCTATTTTAGATTTAGATAGCAGCCTTGCCTTGTAGCTTTTTATGAGATAAGTGGAACCTTTTCAAGCCAATGAGAAGGTGGCGTTTGAAAATCCTGCATCTTCTCATTACATCTGAATTACAGTTTGGTAGCATTGCACTTTTTTTTTAGTTGCTCTGATGGAACTTCACCACCAAATAGCCAGGATTGCTCACTGTCTTTCTTTTCATTTGGAAGTTCCACTGTTTTGGGTCATGGAAATCTTTAAAGTCTGCTTATTGTGACAGGAACTATCACTTCTTTTGAGTCTAGAATTAGAACCATAGGCACTAAACTGCTTTATCCTACCACCGAATACAAGGATTTAAATGTGAAGGAGAGAGGAATAACAGCCTTTTAATTTGGATCCTCCCCTGACCTTGGGCCCAGCTGTACATTAGACCTTTCTGTGAGTTACCACAAGAAAAAGAATGCAACAAGTTTGAACATGTTCCTCTTTGCTCCCTTTAGCAACACTGAGTGGAGTTTTATCAACAATGATAGTAAGTTACAATAAGATAGGGAAACACCTTGTGTTTAAGTTCACATTTAAACCTGTATATAACTGTGACAATAAAGCTCTTTATGTGCTTCAGTTGCATTTTTAATCATCTGAATGTGCATAAGGTATGAAATCTAAGTGCTAAAACATGCAGTTTATTCCTGAAACAGGTCAGAGGCCACATAACCTAAGCTGGGTCTTCAAGGAAAGTATGTCTTGGTTGTTTGAGAAGCGCCCAGTGGTTACATGGTGCTCCAGAATAATTGTAATTGTGCTTTGCATGATTTCTATCTCTTTACAATCTAGATTTAAAGACGTTATTGTGTTAAATTATAGTGGTTTTCCAGACCGTGAGACTGGTGTGTTGCGGAGTCCTTGTGTGTAGCAACTGATTTTTCGTAAAATTTCAGTTCCCTGACTATGTCCATGTTTTCTGCACTTGATTTTTATCTAGAGTAATTTGAATGCAGTCCTTTGCCAATTCTCAAAAGTCCAGAAGTCTAGCTGGAGCTGGATGTTGGAAGTACCAAATGAGGAGGCCATGACCTGTGTCACAAGCATGCTGAGCTGTGACTCTCTTGAGTGCACAACAGTCAGTCTGTGGTGCTGGTGCTCACCCATACTTACTGAGCTTTCCCAGAAAGTCTTATGTCTTTTTTCTTCCTCCACAAATTTTTATCTTTATTTCCACACTCCCACCTGTGAATCTCTCGAAGAAGCTGCCAGTCAGACTACACTGATGTCTTAGGGGCAAGCTCTGCCCAGGAGCACAGTCTTAGAACTGGACACGGCAATTTCAGATGCTCAGATCTACCGTGGCTTCCTTGCAGTATGAATCACATCTATTGCAATGTACTCTTCCCTGCAGTGTTCAGTGTCCTTCTCAATACAACTGCTAGACTGTTCTGAGAATAACTGCTGTTGCACAACTTTAGGAGAAGGAGTTTCTCTCTCAACTTGCCTGAAAGAACAGACATAAATTTACCAGGGAGGTTACATGAGTTTTGGCAAACGGCTGCTGCAGTCTTTCTCATTAGAATTGGCTGATGTGGCACCCACTCACATCACAAGATGTGGCTGCATGGCTGTGCAGCTCCAACTGTCAGACTGGGGCTGTGCCAGCTCTGAAAGAACACTACACAGGGACTGTTTTACTACTGATTATGATTTGTGTTGAAGTAGCAGCAGGGGACTCAAACCTCACTGTGCTTAGCAGTGCCTGAATGTGAAAGACAATCACTGTCACAGGGACCTTATAGTCTCCACAGAGAACTTTGAGCCCTGGATAGTCTTGACTCTTACTTCATTTCTCTGGCAAAGCTCCTGCTGAAATAATTTTGCCTTTGTGGATACTTTGGAAATGTTGAAAGAAGCCATAATAAGGGTATTTGCAGCTGGTGCTGTGGACAGTAGAGAACTATCCACATCCTTTAATGTTCATTTTCAGATGTATTCATTTATAAGCTAAAAATGTATATTAAGCTCTGAAATGATATTGATATGCATAAAAACAAAGTCTGTATCTCCAAAATACTAACAGACTTGTCTCCCCAACAAAGTGAACAAAATATAAGCCAGAGTCAGTTTTAAAGCCAAGTCCTTTCAAAGTGTCGGCCAAAACAGGTGTAGAAAGTATTAAAACAAATAGCCCAGCTGAATTTTCATAACACAGTGGGGTAGTTCTTAATGTGTGCATTTCAGTGAGACCTTGGCAGTGGCCACAACCAGACATTCCACCTCACAGCTTGTTAGTGCTGAGCTCGAAACTGTCTGTCGGGGTAGCTGAACATGAAGGTTTTTGCAGTCTCTGTTTCCTCGCTCTTGCCCCTATTGTTTCCTTCATGTTTAATTGCTTAAATTTTAGCCTGCCAGACCTGAAATTACATACAAACACTTTGGGATTCAGATGGCTTTCTCAGACAGCTGCCATAATCACTGTCCTGCCTACATGTCCTAATAATCTGTACGGCATTACAGATCCTTATCATCATTAACAAACTCGCTGGTTAAGGTCACGGTGTCCTGAAAGAAGGTTGTCATTGACACTGCCCACAGTCCAGCCTGGAAGAGAGGGTTTCGTATCCCAGCATGGGGTGTCAACAGCTTGCAGCAGCATTTTGTTTACAGGTGTACATTCTCCTGGTCTTCATCTTTCCTCCACTGACTTCATTTGCCTGCTTGGATTTATATCTGCAAATATCAAAGAATACCTTTGGAACATGCCATCTGAATTCCATCCTCAGCATTTCTAGTTCAAAGTGCTGCAACTGTTTCTAAATATAACAACAGTATATTCCAAATTCACTTTCTTTTGTCATGTTTATTTATCAATTCATGCCAAGAAACTACAGAAAAAGAGAATTTATGCATCATTTATCATTCTGACAAAATCCATCCTTCCTTGAAAAACAGGTCATTTTCATTGCATTCCTCTTTCTGAATGTCTTCTTTTTTTACTCTCATCTGTCAAAAGACATTAGAAAAAGTATTTCTGCTGTAGAACTAATTACTTTAGTAAAAATAACACTTTGAAATGGTGTTAAATGTTTGCTGGTTCTATCTCCTCTGATTGATTTTTATTTCTTTTCCAGACCTTTGGTGCTGATGATGTTGTGTGCACAAGAATTTATGTAAGAGAGTAAAAACATCAATTTACTTGTCATCTGGGATGAAGTGGAGAACTGTGAAAACCCCCAGTATAACGAGTATCTGTGTGTGCTGTTACTAATGCGGTGTTGTATGTGACCATGTGTGTTATATCTGAACCCAGATCCTCTGTCAAGTGTATTTTGCTTTCATTTTTCATTTCAGACACTATTCCTTCCCACTTTTATGCCATCGATTTTCATGTCTGCTTTGTATTTTGTAGTTGTCACTTGCTATGGTTTCCTCAGTTATTAAACTTACTGGGCATAACTCACAGCCGTTTGGGGGTGTTTTTAATTGAAAACCCAGAAGTGCTTTGGTTAGGACTGAAACACTTTTTAGCCTCTGGTGAAGTCAGTGTGGAGCTTTCCTGCCATTGGCAGGTCCTGTGCTGTCAGGGAGCTCCTCTTAGGGCAACACAAAGGGATGGAGAGCAAGTCCTTTCACAGAGCTGCTCTCTCAAACCCAGAGCTCTGCTTCCTTCCTTCTTCCTGTCCTCTCTCCTTCTTTCTCCTCTCTCTTGTCCTCTCTTCCTCCCTGTTGAGGAGAAATTCATGTATCCTGTGATTGCTGGGACTGTGATTCAACCGAACCAGACAAGACAAGGCGAGATCTTTCCCCTCTTTCCTGCTGCATCTCTGAAGAATGCCCAGACTTCCCTGTTGAGACACACATTATCCAAGTACAAAACCCAGCTGTATCTACAGGACAAATAACATTGTGATCATGACTAATACATTTTGTCATCACACCCAAGCACCTCAGGCATGATCAGAGAGCTAGAAGAATCTGACAGACTTTACTTGTTTTGGCCATAAAAAAATAAAGCTGAGGAATGCTTTTCTCCTACCTTCTCACCTGTGACAAAGAGGCTTCACTCCCCCTCCATGTTACAGCTCTCATTTTTGGTGATTCAACATTTCATTCTTTGAGCAACTAAGTGTTTCACAAACCAGAGCCATAGTTCAAGAATAAAAGAAACCCCAAATTTAATGTATTTATTCTGGCTCAGAGTTCTGGCCCCAGCACTATCAAGTGTTAGATTCAAGCTGAACCGACACTCCGCTAATGAACCGGATAGTCTTCAGTTCTTCAGCCTTGGAAGTACCTGGAGATTAAGGCTAGAAGCACTACTTATTTCAGTGCAATATACAAGCTTATCTGACCAGCTTTTATCTTTGCAAGAATAATTTTTCTGCTTCATGTCACACAATCATATAAGACTTTTAAGAGGTTCAGTATTAGCAGAATATATGCCCTGTTCACTGGATTGTGCTCACTATTCAGAAAAGGAAAATAGGACCAAAACTTACTCATCTTGGGACATCCATGACAAATGACTGTCTCTTCATCCCTCACATAGCTATGCAGAGAAATCCCCTTTGACAGGATTGCCAAACTGCCATGGAGAAATCAGCCAGCTGTTCTATTTATTGCAGTGTGGCTACAGAAGCACAAGAGGAGAGAAACATACAACGTTTTCTGCCTCCTCTGCTCTGACAGGTCATGCTTGCTTTCTCTGCCATCAGCACTCAAGGTACCATATTGCAGCTGAAAGGAGGCTTTTTTTCTTCCACACTCTAACCTTAAGCCAAATCTTATTTCCGAGACCTTGGTTCTGTTGGTATCAATTAAATACAGTACATGTTGGCCCACATTGAGGCAGGGGCTGGAATTAGTTCATTGTGGTTTGGATACAGCTGAAGCTACCCCCCAGTAAGAATGAAACCATGAGGGAGGATGACAGGGATCTATCTTTATCTTCTATCTTCTTTTAAGATTAAAATTGAAATAGTTGGGTGTTTTGTTATAAACATGTTCCACTTCAGGAGTATCTCAATCTGCTTGTGCAATCAGCTGTGCCAAAGGGGCTCCACAAAAAAGTGCCAGGCTGTGAGCTAGCTCAAAGCTGCTCAGGGATGCAGACAAAACTGCCTTGCCACATCAAGGCTGAGCAGTAAATAGCACTGTATTGCAAGACATGTTAGCACAAGTCATATTCCAGAGCACCAGGACCCCACCAACACCACGAAGACTTTGCCTCCACCTCCAAGAAGGTGTGTGGTGGATGTGAGGGCTGGTACGAGCTGAGGAGGCAAGCAGCAGAGACAAAGCCAGTGAGGAGCAGGGCTGTCTTGCCATTCCAAGAAAATACGCCACTCTTAGCAATTACCTTTTGCACCTGTGCCTAAAACAGCCCTGATACACAGTTTGTGAGGGCTCAGCAAGGTACTGACATGAACTTCACACTGTCCAAAGAGAGTGAGTGCATTTAATGCAAGCAGCAATTTCTGTATTTCATTTCTAGGAAGGCTCAAGCCGAGCTGTTGTGCTGCTCAAGCAAATGTCCTTCAGAAATCTTTCCCATCAACTGGAAAATACCAAATCAGGTTTCCATCCAGTTGGCAACTACTATCCAAGTAGTAAAGCATGAGCTATGTAACAAGCTTGTAGGAGTTATGATTAAAAACAGGCTCTGGAGATATGAGCTACCCTGAATAACTGGGAACTTTATTCTTCCGGGCTTGAAGTTGTTCCCCTAAGCTTTGTTTGCAGTCTCGCATGACAGAAGTTCCTTTCTTTAGTAATTTCAGTGTGGAAGTTTCACCACTTGATTGACTTTAGTGAAGTTCTAATAAAGTTACTCGTGCATGGGTAAATTCCTATGAACAGAGACTAGAACTGGTCCAGGGTGTTAGTTTTATGGCTCATTGTTGAAAGTGCAA
The DNA here is from genome assembly GCA_013400235.1 of Oriolus oriolus. Lineage (NCBI taxonomy): Eukaryota > Metazoa > Chordata > Aves > Passeriformes > Corvidae > Oriolus > Oriolus oriolus. The sequence continues at coordinate 107,827 of VXBT01000989.1, forward strand.
AGGCCAAATTGCATTTTGTGAGTCCTCTTGGATTTAAAAGCCTTCAAATCTAGGCACTCAAGGATTTTGAGTGAATTTACTGGCCAAAAGCATTGCAGCTGTCTCCTGCCTTTTCTTTCATTGATGAGATTAAGCTCCTTTGGGAACATGGAAGTTGAATAATGCCATGGCGGCCAACGGAGACAGTTTTATCCATTTTTTGTGTAAAAAGTCATGAATTCACACTCCACCCCCCTCCTCCAGATGAGGTGGTGGAAGCAGAGTAGAGTTACTGTAGCTTGCATCCACAAAAATTAAGTCTCATGATGTCTGAGGGTTAAATCGTTGCTTAGCAGAATAGGGTCCTGAAAGCTTCAGGTGGCTGCTCTCTGCTCACAGGAGGGAGGGACTTTTCTAGGCAAAGGTGCCAGGACAATGGAGCACCTTAGGGTTACATAAGTGGTTTGTTGATTATTTGATAGCATGTGGATATTTGAAAAGGACCCCAAGGATTTCACAGATACTGTCTTCCAGATTCAAATCAAAGAGACGCTGTCTGGGACTCCAGGTAATCAGCCAGAGACAGAGCCTGGCTCACAGTTACTTGTATCAGTGAGCGAGCAGAAGCTTCCCCTCATGCCACTTTGTCACTTGGGCTGGAAACCCTCTGTGGTTCCAGGCACCGACAGGTGACAAACATGGCCCACCTCTGTCTGGATGGCTGCTGACTGACCACTGTACACATAAGCATCCCCCCATCTGCAGTCTGGCACGTCCCTGTGCCCTACAAGCCAGACTCCTGAACTCTGCAGTGCTCAGTGCTCGTGGCCAAAGGACTTTCTGACCATATAGATGAACGCATGAGGGAACCTTCCTTCTGAGTTTATTACATGCTACTGTTTATGTTTGAGAGCATTTCTGCACGCAAAGGCAGCAGAATACAGCCAGCTAAGAAGGTGAGAGTCTTCCTCCTTGAAGTATAAAGGCTTTGTCTTGCCATTGCCTGAACAGTCCTTGAATGGATACAGTAGAAGTGAGTATTCAGTATTATGCCTAAACATAATTTTCTACAGCTACTTTAGATATCCTATGTATCCAAGACATGTGCACGAAGCTGGATCTTCAGGAGAGCTGTGCCTTTTTTTGGAAATGCAGCAGCAAACCAGGGACAAAGCCTGAGGGCATCACAACTGAGGTGGCTGTGACTGGGCAAGTGACTGCCAGCCTCTGTGCCTGCAGGCTTGGGACTGAGCACTGCACAGGCCACGCTGACAACCAACTGCTACAGCGAGACAAAGAAAGGGTTATACAGATATCTTCAGCAACCTGGCACTCGGGTAACATTTCACAACAACGAGGCTTGCCCACATGAGTGGAACACAAGGATCCAGTGGCCATATTCTCTGCCCTAAGGCAAGAAGAGTTCATTTTAGGATTTTCCTTTGATTTCCATACTTTATTCTTAAGCTGCTTTCATAAAATATTTATTGTTTTTCTTCAGGAAAAATAAACATCCTAACCAGTAAACAGATCAGACAGTGAAGTTGGATTCAAAATAATCCACTGTGGGAAACTCAAAATATGAAAAAAAATTCTCAGCCAGAAATGTGATACTGCATTGAACAGTTCAGTTCACACATATCTATCCCACCAGCTCTTTTTGTCTGGATCAGAGCTGTCCCATTCCGCACTGTATGCTCTGCAGACCTAGTGCTGCTTTAGCTCAAGTGATCACTTCTTGCACATTGAGTGCAAAGAGAACTATTTCTGCTGACAGCAAGCCCCAAATCCCACATGGTTGCAGAATCCAGAGTCTTTGAATCTTTTTAAAATGCATGCCCTCTGAGCACTGCCATGTCAGAAGTGGAAAAACCTGATGCTCTGCCGACATGATCTGTGGCAGGCACACAGTTCTTTTGCCATCTTCTCAGAACAGAGAGAAACATGGCAGCTAAACGCTTTTACAAGCTTGAGTAAGATTTGCTGTTAGAATTTGCTGTATGGTCACCTACTGCAACCAGAGAAGAAGGTGACGAGGCTTGAAATTGTTTCTGCAGCAGACAGTACCACAGCCTTCTACCAGACACTGCTCTCTCCTGCACAAACCAGCTGCTCACAAGGAGAGGCAGTTCAGTTGCTCAAGCAGAAAGGATGTGGCAGCCTAGGTGATTGTCTGGACTACAGATTTCTTAAAAGCCCTGCAGATATGTATCTCAACATATCTTCACAGGATGTTCATGTGGAGCTGGGAGACTGATTTCATCATAAGTCTGATGAGTTCACAGAAAGTTTTCAAAGGGCCGAAGCTTTCGTGTCTAAGTATCTGCTGCCGCTGGGAGATAAAGGTGCAATTGGAGTTGCAGTGATCTTACAGAACTGCAGGTAGGAATAGCTATAGTGGGTCAGTGTAAAGGTCTGCTCTCCTCCAGAATTCGGTGCCTAAGACTCTTCCCTGAGACTCCTGGGAGCCTGCATATCAAAGTTACTTGGAAAGATATTTTGAGCACTAATATATAGTCCACGTCAGTGCTGAGATTCTGCTGCTTTTAAGAGGTTGATGATTGCTGAAGCTATTGCTTTCCATTTCTCTTGCTGCAGTTGGGAGATTTTTAAAATGTTCCATATGTGGAAGTTTATGTAGAATTGACACTATGCCATAAAGATCCGTAGTCTGTCTGGAACATCTAAATAATGATATTAATTTGCATGATCCTCCTTAGGGTGTGCCAGGACATCAGCAATGACTGCAGTGAGAAAGTCTGTTTCTGAAGTAACCACCTAATAACTCTTTTTGCAGGAGTTTTTAACACTGAGCTTAGGCATGTGGCAAGGCTAGAGACTGAGAACATATTGCAGTTATTACGGACCTTGAAGTCCAAGTTCCTTTTAAGGCACATCACCAGTAATGTGTTTTAATCAGAAGTATTTTAGTGAAGTAAATTGGAAGCATCTGGGCTTGACTAGCATCATGTTCTCTCAAGTGTGATTTATTCCATAATTCCTTTAATGAACTTGATATCAATACTATCTGGTGAATAGGAAGAATAAACAGTAAGGACCTGTAATGCTTTCCATTAGTACAAGTTATACAGAAATGTTGCTGTTGTTGATTTTGTTGCAACAACAAAAGAATTCTTCAAAACACATCACAGGGCAGCTATGGGAATGGTCAGAGTCCTGTAAAAGGACCATTTTCAGGTCTTCCTTGCTATTGTTTAAGTAACAGGAAAATTACTTAATTCACTGATGTACTGCAAACATTTCATCCCGCTGCAAAAATATCTAAGAATATACTCCAGGACTTGGGATGGGGGACACCTTGCAATGTTTCTCCTGACCTCATAGTCAGGGTCCCAAGCAGTATGGACACAAAACTGTGTTTTCAAAAAAGAGAAGAAGGAGGCAAGAGAGGTGTAGTGTGCGTTTGTCTGTGTGTGAAATAGCAGTCATGTCACAGGACCTGGTTTTCATGCAGCTCTAGTAGCCCTAGATAAAGATGAACACAGTGCTTTCTTGTTCTTCTTTCAGCATATCAGAAAGTGACCCATTTTGTTCAAAAGTTATTCACTTCTATCTGACTGAAAGACAGAGAGATGGCATGACTGAAAGACCTCCCCCCAGTCTTGGGAAATCAGGCTGAAAAACAATGAAAGATGGACAGGTGACACAGTTTTAGTGACAGAAGGAATACAGTACTCTCCTGCAGGTAGGGTGAATGGTGCTATGAAAGGAACCATTCCATTATTTTCCCAAAGCTTTTTGATTTTACTGTGGGGGTTGACATTGTAGCACATGAGATTTTTCATATGAACACAAATAGCTCTTTTTCTCTCTCACCATAGATAGTACTTAGTGTGTTAGTATGTCAGTGGGGAACACTCTGCATTGTATATCAAAGTCTTAAAAGTCTCAAACATGATACTTGGAAGCATAGAAGGATCTCAGCATAAAGCCCTGAATCTATTTCAAGGTAGGGAGGAGGAGGAGAGAAAGGAAATTTATAACTTTTGCTGTCACTTTTTTCCTTCTTGATTTTGGCTGAGAAAAGAAATTTAAGGAAAGGTTTGGATACTTTGCCATAATTAAAAGCCTGGGAAGAGCTTCTTTGTAGGCTTTTTAATTTACACATATTTGAACAATTGCTGTATAGCTCCCTAAACTGTTTGACATTTGCTCTTGTTAGGGCAAATTATGATTACATCTGCTTCTGACCCGGATATTTTTTGAAAGAGTAAGTTGCTCTCTACTAAGTTTAAACAATTGCATGTGCTAAATGCTTGTAATAAGTGCATTGGCCTGTTAAATTAAGCCTGAATTTATTCAGGATATGTTCGTTTTATGAATACTTTTGAATAAGTAATTATCATTTTGCCCAAAGCCTGTCATTTGGATGCTGCAGTAATTAGGGTGCCCATTAGCCAGATTTCATCATCTAATAACACTAAGTAAATACAGAGGGAAATTGAGGAGAAAAAGTTGGTATCTTGAAGAAGAAGATACTTAATAAGATATAAGGGGATAAGAATTTAAAATACATTTCTCTATAAGCAAGACAGGAGTTAAGTGTTAAGTTTCTGGAGCCAATTCAACGGTGCCACAGCCCCGGCGTTCCTCTCGCAGGCAGCAGCCATCACAGCTGGGTGGCTGGAGGCAGAGGCAGCCCGTGGGGATGGCAGGGGGCCACCAGTCTTTGTCTTGGGCACAGCACAAGCATCTGATGGCAGCCCAGTAACATCCAGCTGGTAAAGAGAGCAGTTCACATAGCTGGTCATGAACAGATGAGATCAGTCTCGAGGAAATGATGGCAACCTACAAACATGATGGTGCTCACTGGCTGAGAATGGCATGAATCTCCCTCTCAGTTAACCAGTGCTGGAGGCACATAATCACCCTGTTATACTGCACTCTGGGTAGAAATTTTAAACTTTTTCCTATGAAATTCCATTGTTGCTTTGCAACATATATATGCTTTGCATATAGCTACCCACAAAGATGTAAAGGGGCTTTTTAAAATAAAGTCTTCTCTCTGTAGTTGGGACAAATGCTCCCAGTGGAGTCCACTGACTTTCTGCACTGTCCAGAGTTTAATATTGCTGCACAGAAGATGGAAAGAACTAGCTGGCTTTGGAGGGTTATCCATGGCAATAAAATGTGAGAAGACCTCATGGAGCAACAGGGTAGAGGATGCAAAACACAGAGCCAGTGCCAATCAGCAGCCCAAAACTTGGCTTTGGCCAATGAAGCAGCTCTTGCTCCTCCCCTGCCCCTGCCTGAAAGAGCCAGCCTTTCTGTCTGAGTCTAGGAATAAGGCTCAGGGGTAGAGGAAATGACAGGAAAGTGAATGCCCAGGAGCTGCAGCCATGAACAGAAGGTGTTTGTTCAGGACACACTTCTATCCCTTGAAAATAGATGCAAGGGTGTCCCTATATTTAAGGATGTCTTACATAGCTTTTTCACTCCACCTAGCTAAGGTTTCAGTCCTGCAAGCTGTGTTCAGTGCTGCTTACCTGACAGCAAGATGGTTTCCTTGCTCAAAGCTGCTTAGGATGTGCTGTCCAAGTACAAACACACTTTGGCACCAGGAGATCTTGGTGCAAGGCTGCTCAGGGAAACTACCGGCATAGGCATAAGGGATTTCTTTCAGAGTTTGTTTGGAGGGTGCCAGCTGCATTTCTAACTATAAAAATAGCAACAGTTTCTTTTGTATATATGACTTTAAGGGCATAATTTGTCTTATATTGGTATAATAACTACTGTCTTCTCATGCTTAGTGTTGCAAGAATAGCCAGAAGGCACCCAGCCTGCATGAGCCTTCACCAGAGATGTTTTCTCCACAACATGTGGCAAAGTCTTCTTTTGTTTCTGGGAATCTTTGTAGCTTGAATGCATTATTCTGCTTGTCATCCATGTGCACGATAAACTGGGCACTCTTGACTATTGTTTTATAAAACTGTGGCTAAGAAAATGAAATGGCCTTTTATTTTATTTAAGCAACAAAGTGATTTATGAAAAGACACATCCACTTCCCTGATGGGAAGTCCATGTGTGCTTTAAGCCCCAGAGCAGACTGTGGGCTGAGACTGTGCCTTTGCCATAGTTGTTACCATTGGTATTATTGGAGTGCACAGGAGGCCTGAGCCCCTCTACTGCCCCCAACTCTACTGTGCTATGTGCTGAACAAAAGATGGTTTGAGGCCCTCCCAAGCTTCAGCCTTTGTAAGTGCCCTGGGACAACAGTCCTGGGCACAGAAAAGCACACTCCTCTTTCTCGTGGGGTTCAAATGATCTACACAGAAGTTGTCATCTCTTAAATTTCAGTGGTGAGATGGACGGACAGGAGGCGGATTAAAGCAGCACAGAAAATAAATCATTCACGCAGCCTTGCTTCAGTGCCACCCCTCTCAGCTCTCCCCACAGCAAGGCCTTTCTCCAGAGCCATGCCATTTTCACTTCACCAGGTTTTTGGCCTCAGTCTGCTTCTGGGAAACATTGCCCCATCTGTTGGGGGTGTTTGTGTCTCAGGCAACTCTCACTTGCATGAAATGAAGCTGTGCTCAGCTTTATCTAGAGTTACAGCTGAGTGCATCCAGCTTGGTTGGGCAGCCATGATAACTGGCTGAGCCTCTTGGCTTCATCTGGTGAAAGGTAAATGACTGAAAGGATGAAAACAGGGTTTTTTAATTGCCAAGCCACTTGAATCAATAGGGAACTCTGCATGCTACTACGTGTGGTCTCCATGGACCCCATATGAAAGATGAAGGCAGCTGTGACCTCGCTTCATCACCCTTGCCTCAATCAATAGCTACCAGCTTTTAAAGTCCCAAAAGGTGTGATTAAGTCTCTGCTGCACGAAGTTAGCGTTTCCTAGTATATAGCCCATTGTCCGGACTGAAAGGACCTAAAAGCCCTTATTTTGTGAGGGTTAATGACCAGATGTCCCTGGAAGGAAGCCCATCAGCCCTGGGCCTCAGTGCCAGAAATTATTGCAGCTGATTTCATTCCCCTTTGCATCTGTGTTGTAGCTTCAGTGGCAGCATGAAGCATTTCGCTTAGGTAAAGGAGTCTATGGGTGCAGGGATAATCCCAGTGATGTCCTGGGAGGGGACTGGAAAGAGACTGGTGCTATTCTATTCTATTGCTCTTAGTCTATGAGAGGATGCTTCAGAGGGATGCAAACTCGAACCCTTCCATACCCGAGAGTGTGATAGTACATGTTTCAAGTCCATAAATGTAGCACTTTCTCTGGAGCAGTCCCTCTTATGGAGTGAGTGCTTGTGTAAATGTAATAGTGCCAGCACGGCCTGAATCAGACTGTCCCCTTGTAATAGCAAGGCTTTACTAATGCATGAACAGGACAATTGCACTGTGTGTGTGAAAACAGTGAGGACAAGCTTATGGTTTGCAACAGCAGATGCTTCAGCATCTTTAACAGGAAGGGAATGGGCAGTGTACTTTGGAGAAATATATAAAAAAAGAAAAAGTTGCCTCATAGGGTGTAGGTACGTGACACATTTAGGAGACTAATACTGATACATCATTCTCAAAGGGCCATTTCAATGTCACCATTTCCATGCAGAAATCTAACAGTACATCCTTAAACTTAAAAGAGCTCTCTGAGTAGCTGCCTTTCTTGTGTTTTTCTTTCACTCTGTCTCATTATTGATCCCAGAGCTCTGGAGGCTGTGAGGACGCCTCACTCCAAGGAAAACACTGACACTGGTATCCTGCTCTCCACATGGTGTATTATTGACAGTACAATTGGATAGGGAATTTGGTTAGCACAGTATAACCAGGGTATGTGGTAATTACTGGAGCATCATTATTAGTCTTATGGCATGCTTTTGCAGTTATTAATTAAAGCTTTTATCTTCCTTTGCACATTAGAATTGTAGCCAGCAGCAGCTTAGCTTTTGGAGAAAGAAAAGCCCTGGAAGTCTTCCTTCCAGGCAGTTGTGCCTTGCAGATGAGCCTGTGTGTAAGGACAGATCATGGAGGATTTGCTGCTCCAGGAGTGAGGCAGAAATAAACTTACATATTCACAGAGTATGGAGCACAGATGAATCCAGCCGTGATTCAGTCTGAGTGCAAGATTAGTTTCCTTTGAAATGCCATCAGAAAGCATTTGCTCACAATGTAGGTCACAGCAACAAAGGCTATGGGAGGGATTGACAGAAGGCAAAAGGAGTGAAGCTGAAATTACCTATGTTCAACAGCTGTCTAAGTCCAAGCCAGATGTTTGCAACATTAAATATTCTGTGGCAACAGAGGTCTGTAGCCACGTTGACCCTGTAGCGGGAAGAAATTGAATTGTACATTTCTGTAAGTCCACACAATGACCTCATAACTCTCTTACCTGTGCTATTGCTAAAAATCTCTGCTTCTCTTCATGCTAAAAGTGTGCCAAACACTCGTTTTCACAGCTAGCTCATGCTATGGCTTTTTCTACTGCCTCACTTCCTTGCCCTGAATAAAATAATTGTTCTTGGAGCTCAGTACATGAACCAAACATTGAAAGAGATTAAGATGACCAGCAGATGATGGGAAACAGAAAATGCAGCTAGACTCATTCAGCACAAACAAATATTTTGAGGTGCATGGCTCAGGCACTGATTAGTTTGCCAGCTGTAGGCAGAGCTACAGAGGAAATTAAAAGGTGGAGTATGCTGAAAACTGCAGAGGGAAAGAAACTGCAGCAGGGTACACTGATTCATAATGCAGCAGGGAAAGAGTGGAGTTTAGACTAGGATCTGCTGGATTTTAGGATTCTTGCTTCTTTGAGAGACAGTCTGTCTGCGAGACACTTTCTATACTGTCACGCCAGCAGTGGAGTGGAAACTTTTTTTTTAACAGGCAGGAGAAGGGGGAAAAGCCCTGCATAAAACCCAAGCTCTCATAGGAGGAAAATATCATATGTACCTTTTCAAAATCCTTCAGGATGCAGCTGCAGATAATGAAGACAAATGATTCCTTCAAAATAAAGACAGTAATGGAAACAGGTTATGCCTAGAATTCACCTCAGCTTTAGATTCTGATGGCAACAAAGGTAATAGCATAATGGAGCCTGTTAATGCAGTAAGAGGCAGAAATAGACAAAAATACAAGGATGAAGGGTTACTTAAAATCTCCAAGAGATGTGTACAAAAGAGTCTAAGGCAGGAAGTCGTCACTGAGATCATGAAAGCATGAACAGACATGATGAATATCAGAAGTATATTACGGCTTCTCTACCTTTATTTGCAGATAGCAGGAGTAGCATCTCTAATGCCCTCTGCAAAATGAGATATCTCAAAAAACAGTATTAAGTGGAAAACAGTCAGAATGTTTTCAGAAATACACTTCTTTTTGTCAAGAAACATCAGTCAGGCCCCAAACCTCTCCTGTTAGGGATGGAAGATAAACTATGAAAACTCCGTAGGTTTAGGATAGGATTTCTACTGAAAAAGCAGCCACTTATAGAAAACATCCCAGTAATTTTGGCACTCAGCAGTATTACAAGAGACACGGGAAAATTTGTTCAACATTCCTCTTCCTGTTTAGATGATGCCATGAGCTTCAGTCAGATAATATAGAAGATGCCTGCTTTTGGTATGAGCTTGTTGGCAGCCTGGAGAGTCTCCTAATCCCTGAAAGTGATGAAAAGATCTGAGAGAAAGAAATCTAAACTATATGCACTTCTAAAACAGAATACTGGTCACCTTATCAGTTCACACTTAATGCTATCTGATAATGCAGCAAGGCTGGAGTGCCTTTTTGTGTTACTTCCTCTGATTTTTAAGAAAATTTGGGACATAATTTAAATGAAACTGAATAAAAAAACCATATTTTGAGCCAGAGAGGGAACTGAGAAAATTCAAGGATGGGGTGAACCATATGGGGAAGTAGGAAGCCTGGTTCATTTCTGTCAAACTCCTCACAGCATTCCTGGATGATAACACAGGCACTGCCTGAGCCCTCGAGAACCCTGAGCAGCAAGGTAGGCCTGTTCTATGTACAAAAAATACAAAGTTGTCACTAAGGTCTGGTAAGAACAAGGCTGTAGGTGTAAGGGACACGCACCACTAGAACAGCCATGCTTGGAGATCAGTGCTGAAAGAACAGCTGGCAGCCTATATTAATAAGGTTTAATCTGTTATCCAAGGAGAACGTACATAAATCATGGGAGTCTGGGACCTAGAGGGAGACCAACTGCTAACTTCACTAGGGTGGGTTAGAAACGAGGCCCTTCAAGGCCTCTCCTCTACTGATTTATCATTTCAAATACTTTTGAGAGTCTATTTCACACCTGCCCTTGAAACCTCAGCCTATGCCTTTTTAAATTTGCCCTGCTAGCTCTCTTAGACTTTCACACATTTGCAAACACCCTCAGAGCCACAGTATCACCTATCTAGAAAACCTGCCTGTGCCAAGCAGTGTCTGACACACAGGGCAGTGCTGTGGGAGCAGAAGGGCCGTGCCACCGCTCCTGGTGGTCACTGGTACTCTGAGCTCCCTGCCAGCTCTCAGATGCTGAAGCCATTGCAGCGGGAGCAGTCTCTGTTACATGTGCATGGTCCATGTTACAGTGGGGTCTGGGACTGGAGGCAGCCGTACATTTCTGCTAAACAGAAAAATATTGCTACTAAGAGAACAAAGACTTTGAACTGTGATTAACATTTTATTGTCTGGGCGGTAGGTATCAAAGGGCTTTTTGGCTCTTCTGGAGCCACTTCAGTCCAGTTGGATTAAAATCAGCACAGCTGTTCCCCAACTGACTTTAAAAATGCTTCTAGTAAATGCCACTTCCTGCTGTTGCTGTCCCTCTTTCTGGAAGCTGCATCCTGCTCAGCTTAGCTCAGACTTGCTCTTCTGCTCCCTCTTCCTCCTCCTTCCCCGTGCTGTGTGTTTGCTTTAGACCTAACAGTCTCCATCCCTATATCCTGTGCACTTCCCAGCAACAGCCTTCAGCACAACATTGATGAGTGGGATGGTGGGGGTTACTAGTAAGGAAATGAAACTGCCCACATGAACAGGTGAGGGTGTGAGTATGGGAGATGCCAGGTTACTCCTGCTCTGCTCTCCCCTCTACACTGGGCTTGGGCACCAGGACTGGATGCTCTACCTGGCTCTTCCTGCACTAATGGACAGGTGAGCTCTGCTGTAGCCAGCCAACCCCCTGTGTGCCAGGGGGCTGCTCAGCAGAGGCAGGACAGCTACTTCCTTGGACAGGCCACGTGGAAGTAAAACTTTCAGAGGGTGAGGACTGTAAAACCAGCAATAACAAGTGTTTCTGTCTCTACTATGGATATAGGGGTGAGAAATCTCTAGTAGAAATGCAGGGATGAAGAGAGGCTGGAAGATTGTGACTGCACTTGGAAACGAGTAACAGAGAGTGTAAATTTAAAAGAAAATAGTTCAGAGTGTCTGTGCAGAAGAAGCCAGGACAGCAGGACTGGAGCAACTCCTCTTCTGTTAAAGAGCTGCAGATGGGTGATCCCAGTGGGATGCTGAACAAAAGAGTGACAGAAGTAGGGTTCAGAGTTGTCTAAGCTCCTTTGATATGTTTCTAATGCACTGCCGTGCTCTAGCCTAGATTTCACTCCATCCCTAGGATGCAGATGCCATCTGCAGGAGCCACTTGATCCAGCCTCCTGCAAACCACAATAGCTGTGAAGGGAAAATCTAATTCTAGTAGTCAAAGAGGTGTCAGAAGAGACACTCCATCTGCCTCCCTGCCTGCACCCCAGGAAGGAAGCACAACCTTTCTTTGTGGAGAGAGCTGCAACAGTGTGCGGCAGGAAAACTGCCTCTCAGCCAGGGTCCGGGGAGATTGGTTTGCTCAGGCACCCCTCCTATTTTAGGTTGTAAATTGTAGGTCTCTCCTTGTAGAGCTAGGGCTTTCCACCTCCAGTAAAAGTGTGTTTGACAGTATTTGGACAGAAAGATTGGAGTTGTCTGCTCCCACAGCAGATTTCTCTCCCAGTATGCCTCATACATAGGTCTGTGGGACTCTTACCCTGTGCTGGCTTGAGGACCATTTTCTAAGATAGATGATACGATGTTCCTAGCTCAGACTGTTAACAGTTTGTAGGAAGGACAGGTATGGTTTTGAGTGGTCATTAGCTTTAGGAGTTGGGGGTTATGTTGCTGAAAGCCTCAAACAGTGCAATATATTAAGAAGTCCTGAGTACACCCCCAACATCTCTCTGTCCTTTGGGTCACAGTGACTGAGCTCAAAGCACAACTTGCTGTGAGCCATATCCCAACTCTCCAGAAAACAAAACCAGGAAGTGGCTTCTCCTGCTGTGGAGGTTTCTGTGGATGACTAAGGACTGTCAGGTGTGGATGAGCTGTCATCATATTAGAAGCATTTAATAGCAATGAGCAGTTAAGAAGAGCTTTAACGCCATCCACACTGCCCTTATGCACTAGGGAATTGCAGTGCCTAGTGCTGAAGGGTGTCACTTAATGACTGTTCTCACCAACTGCCACTAAATTCTCCAAATTTCTTTCTCGTGGAGGAATGCAATGTGTTCTGCCATCCCTCTCTGAGGAGATAGAGCTCTGGGCTCTCTGCAGCTGGGATGCACCCAACAGCAGTGCTCAGCATTCCACCCCCCATCCCCTTCTTCCCTGCAGGCGTGAGAAACACCCATAGTGGTACTTGCCAAATTAAGCTTTCTCCTGCAGTGAGTGAGGAAAGAAAGCAGTTTGGGTCTCCAGAGCATGTATGAGCCGATGGCAGGTGAGCATTGCCCTCCTGAGAAGGAAAACACTTGTTCCCAGAGGCCAGCAGTGCCTGAGCTTGCAAAAAATCCTGAGGTAAGAAAGCTGAACTGTGCCTCCCTTCTCCCCTTCCAGCAGCGTTGAGGAAAGAAGGCAACAGATGCCATCCATTTAAAACAAGCATGTCAGTAACAACCACAGCCTGAACCAAACCAGATGTGATCTCTAGGGCTGTTAAGCCTGATACTTCACAGATTGCTCTAAGAGCTGGGCAGCGTAGCCTGAGGTTCCCCAGTTGCTTGCTGCACTTCCTGAAATGAAGACCTCAGGCTCACAACCCAGAGTTCAGCTAATCTGCCATCAGCACAAAAGAGTCCTTCTTCTTCCTGACATCTCTGGGAAAAGACTCTGCACACACTTAGACTCTGCTGAGTAACTAGAAAAGGCAATTTTTCAAGCTCTCTAATGATACAGGAGGCCCAACAGTGCTGCAACCTGCAAATAGGTGCCTGATTTCAGATCAGCAAAAGTTCACCATCCTATTCCTCTACTAGATTATGTATTTGGCAGTAAGCATGTTTACTGAATTTTCCTTTCCTTCACAGCAAGGCTGTTCTCCCAAACACAGTTTCTGCAGGATCCTGTACACAAGCACTTCTCTCACAAGTAAAAATTGTCTTAAACACCTCTTTCCTTCATCTGGAGAATAAAATGTACTGAGCCCAAGAAATAAGTTTTGAAAACCAGCTTCCATGGTACTTGAGCCTCTTCCTATACCCAGCCTGAACCTTAGAATAGTTCATGGGCTATCTCTAGTTATTCACAAGACAGCATTATAATCTGATTTACTAAGAGTCTGCTGAATGCTATGGAGGGACTTTTAGAGAGGTGTTAGAGTTGTGTGCATCTGTCTAAATGGCAGCTCTTGTAAGAAAAGCTTGAAACTGAATTTTTTTTTTCCTGGGTGCCAGCATTTTAGAGGAAAAATTATGACAGCAACTTGAATTGCCAGCAGTGAATCAATCAATAAACACCAGTTTGAGGTAACAAATATTCCAGTTATGAGAAATCCAGGGAGTGTTATTTCTTAGTGGAGCCTTAGCATGGGTAAGGAACTTGACCTTCAGTGTCTTTTGTGACACAGGCTCATGCAGCACAGACTCATTGCCATAACCTTGGGTCAGGAAGAAATTCTTTTTCCTCTGGCAGTTATTAATCTACTTACTTTGACATAATGGATTTTGTATAGTGATTATAAGCAATACACAATAAAAGGAAAAACTTACATTCATATTCTTGAAGATGACATGGTAGCACTGAGGATACTGTATTACAAAAAAAATACATTTACAGAAGTAAAGATTGTATCTCAGACCATGTGGTGTCAAAACAATAATATTCAGTCATGTTCTTACTGAAGTATCCAGCCTGCCATGTTCTCAGTTTACAGCTCACCTAATTCCTGGTGCTTTGCTGCTGTGGCACAAGACATAGAAGAATGTGACCATTTGATTTTCTCTTACAAATTGTCCAACCTGAATTTTACAAACCCTTTTTTCAGTTTGTTACTGAAATGTGACAATGTCAGAATGTCTCTGTGATCTTTTTAATCAGCTGCCCCAACTAGCCCTAGCTTTGACTATGCATAAATCACTATGTGTCTTACCCACTCTGTACATTCACTTGTGGATTTTAGACTCAATTGATTGGACTGACCTAAATTTCTTAAGTAAATATTCTAAAGAAGTTTCCCAGATTTTCTTTCTAAATCTCATATATTCATTCAGTTGGAATAAAACCAGGTTGCTGTGTTATTTTTTCCATCCATAGGTAGTTACGAACAGTTTTACTCCCTTAAGACGAAAATCTCTCACTGCCTTACAAGAACAGTGTAAGATTTAGTGCATCTGAGCTTTAAATACAGCAGTCATATGGAAGCCAGGATTAGAAGCGATTTGATTCAAAGGGCTGTACTTCAAACTCCTGGATCAACCTGCTTCTGCTGCAGAGGAATGTATGGCGTGGGTGCTGTCTGGTTGTCACTGCTGTGGCCTTTCATCTGTCTTTAGAGGGAACAGGAAGACGAAAAAGAGCACAACTGGAAAAGCGTCTTGCATTGCACTGGGTTCTCTCTATCTTGCTGTGGTCTCTCTTCTGTGATAATGCTGTGGAACACAGATCTGAGAGCAATATTTAGCTCAGCTTTTTCCACATCAAAACTGCTTTCTCAGTTTGAAGGCTGAAATATGGTGAACAGCAATACTGAAATTCTCTCAGTGGAGTGACTGCCTTTCACACAAGTAGCACAACGTAATTCCCTCTAGTCACATTCTCTTCTTCACTAAGACTCTGCTTAGCCTGCTTCTGTCAGCTCTAATTACAAACCAGCAATACCCATCCCTGCTTTCTTCTGGATAAGCTCTCCCTTGAATTTGACTTATTTCAGGATGTTGGATGCCAGCTGGGAAATGGAAAACACATTCTGGAAGCTGCAAAACCATCTTTCTTCCTAGACAGTCACACATTTCCTTAAGGGACTTAATTCTAAAAGAATCATATTAAAAAATAGGAAGCAGAACAGTGCAGTAGCTCAGGTGGTAATAAGCAAAAAGAAAGAAAATTTTCAGTATAAATTGAAAGCCAAACATTGTGTTGAAACCAAATATATTTGGAATCTGCTTTCCAAGAATCTGTCTGGTATGTAAGAAGGGCACAAACCTCTAAACATTTGTGGCTAAAGGATTTCTCATGTGAACAAGAAATACTCCATGGTGCCTAAAATTCCTTTCCCTGGAGGTACCTGACACACCAAAGTTGGCCTTCAGCCAGCAGTGGGAGATAACCAGCAGCCATTTTGTCACTGGCATCGTGAGGACTGAGCCCTGCGGGACTGGAGTGTCTTTGGCAAAGGAAAACAGACGGTGAGTGATGGTGCAGCACATCCCTGGAGGTGCTTCTTATCTGAATTTGTCAAGAGACAGAGCTCCAGCATTTGTCTGCCAACACTCATTTGCTTGGCAGCGCAGCTCCCAGCACTGACCCCAGACACTCCTGCCCAGTTCCTGCGGGAGCTTGTGAGAGGCAGCCACGTGTGCTGGGGCAGAGGGACTGGGCTGGGCAGCAGCCCTAGCTGCTTGTCAGGGCTCTGGCATGGGAAAGGACTGCACTGATCCAACGAGGGTAAAAGCAGTACCTGAGATGTCACATGTGTGTGATTTCTTCAAAGACAGCTTTGGGCACCCTGAACATGCTTTACACAGCAGAATTTGGGGAGCTCCTCTAGACACATCTTGGCCACATTCACCACCTTTCCACCCATCCCATTTCCCCTGCCTGCAGAGATACGCCAGACATCACTGTAACCTAGAACAGGGGAAAAGAGGCCAAAACTGGGTTTGCTCATGCAGTTTTGAGTACAATAATTGCAATCAGTGTGTCAAGTCCCTCTGTCACTGTTCAGGAAGGCAGTGGCAGTGTAGGTCAAAAGAGATGCAGGCAAAAGGGAAAATGGATTGATTAGAGGCTGACATGCAGACATCTTTTTGGTAATCTTCTTTTCTGCCTGAGCCTGGTGGTGAGTTCTGGCTGCATTAGTGTCTAAACCCTGGGTATTATCTATGTCTTATAGCCTGGAAAAATGACTATTGCTTGACTTGTTCACCACTGTGAGTGTGGCCTTATGTACTGCTACTGTTGCACTAAAGATGAAGACAAAAATAAAATTCCACCATCCAGCTAAGAAAAAAGCCTCTTATTTAAGAGGAAGAAAAGAAGAAAGATATGAAAAGGAACAAGCCTTCTGAAGAAATCTAGCATCAGAGACTAAGAGCAAGAGCCAGGTCAGGCCCAGCTGTGGGACAGAACACTGCGCACATGCCTTTCCACTCTCACAGTGGGCTGTGGTAATGTTCATGCCCTGCACTGGGACTCAGCTCATGCAGACCTCTAATGGCCTGCTCTGGGAGAGGTTTGCTAGCATTTGTTTATTTCCTTAAGGGCCACCCTTTGCCATCTGAGCAGTGGGAGGCAGGACCACCATGAATTGTGTTGTGTTCCGGGCGCTGCTGCTGTGCCCGTGTGCCCGCAGGGCTCCGTGAGCGCTGCCCACAGCACCGGCTGTCCTTAGTGCCACCGTGCTGGACGACGCTGGGACTGTTGGAGAAGCTCCTGAGGAAGCCACGAGGACTGGAGCACCTCCCCTATGAAGACAGGCTGAGAAAGTTGGGGCTGTTCAGCCAGGGGAAGGGAAAGTTGAGTGGAGACCTCACAAGGCATTCCAGTACCTGGAGGGGTCCTACAGGGAAGGTGGGCAGGAACTATAGTGATAGGACAAGGGGGAATGGGTACAAATTGAAAGGGGGAAATTTAGATTAGATATTAGGAAGAAATTCTTTACTGTCAGGGTGGTGAGGCACTGCAACAGGCTGTCCAGGGAGGCTGTGTAAGCCTCATCCCTGAGAGAGTTCAACGCCAGGTCGGATGGGGCTTCAAGTGGGAGCGTACGATCCTCAGGGCCCTGTCCACCTCCTTAGCACCGCACGCCGCGCTGCGGGGCGGGGCCGCGCCCGGGGCTGGGACAGGCCCGGCCCCAGGGGCACCGCCCGGCCCGGCCGGAGCCGCCCCGCCCGCACGCGGTA